>JARFXV010000792.1:832500-1245968 GCA_031761425.1 Cosmopolites sordidus | reverse complement strand
AATATAATTTTTATTATAGTAGTACATTCTATATTTTACTTGAAAATGATAAAATATGCTGCTAGAACTTTTAAAAAATATTAATTATTGTTCCTTACCATTGTTGAAATTAATAGTTTACTTTTGAATTTATAAATATGAATAAAAACTAAAATGGGTGAAAGAATTTATTTTAACAGTAGATGAAACATTGGTTCACTGTTCTCCGCCATCGGCGACGCAGGAGTCTAAACGGTGAAAAACAGCGCAAGAAAACATTTTTTCAGTGTAGTCACTTTGTAATTCAACTCTAGATGTGTTGAATTATATTCAACGTATGCCAACGACGTTCCAACTTTGTAATACCTTCAGTGTAATGAAATGTGTGGAACTCTCCGAAATAATCGGGTGATCCAGCATTAACTCCATCATTTGAAGTGAATTATGCATGAAACAGTTATGACTACGGGTTTGGTCATGACTCCTATATTAATAACAAACAGGATCACCATCGGGGTATACTACGTTTAACTACTACTAACTGAAGGTGCCATGCAGGCTAAATGTTAACATCTTGCCAAAAAGCACGTGTTCCTTCACCATGATAATGCGTCTGGGCACACATCTCGAATTGTTATTACAAAAGTCCATGACCTAGGCTTCAAAGATATGCTTCTACATATGCTGGGTTTGATGTGATTGCCAGAGATTACTTCATATTCCCAAACCTGAAGAAAAGACTCACTAAACGCAGGTTTGCTCAAAATAATGAGTTCAAACCTGAAATAATTGTAAATGTACACAAATCACATTATACTGAAATGTAGTGAATTCCAAGAACTGTGTGAGTGAATTCAAACACTTTCTCAAAAATCTTGTGTCTACTTTGTCGGGTCAAGACTTTTCGAATTACCCTCACATTCTAAACTTTCCTCTCTACGACTTTCTAGACCATTGTTTCTCAACCTTTTTAGTATCGCGACCCACTAAATAGCTAAAAAGTTAAGTAAAAAACGTTGTGAACCATTCACTACAATATGTTAATTTGACGTTTATTAAGGTTTTACATCCGCCGGTTAACACGCGACGATTTGTCTTTTTTTCTTCATAAATCATTTGATTTATGAACAATCGTTTCTATTTTTAAATGGTTTATAAACTCCTGCGAGCGTGTCCACACGCTTGCGAATCGTCGAATAAAAATGATTCATGTATTTGCCTTTGTTAAATACTACGCTTTCTTATATCACTTAGTGTTAAATAAATTAACTACAGTTTGGTAATAAAATAAATAAATAATATTAAATAAAATGGACAAATTTCTGACAAAATGAAATGCACCGTCTACATCTGGTGAAACAATAAAGAAAAAGACCAGATTGTATAATGAAACATATTTAAAATATGGATTCATTGTCTTGGATGACAAGCCGCAATGTGTTGTTTGTTATCAAGTTCTGTCCGCGGAAAGCATGAAGCTTTCAAAATTATTCCGGCATCTGGAAACAAAACACCCGTCTTTACAAAACAAACCATTCGAATTTTTCGATCGTAAATCGCTCATCTTGAAATATTAGCAAATTGCTATCAACAAATCAAGCCGTAATGAGACCGAAGCACTTCAAACATCCTATTTAATAGCATTAAGAGAATCCAGGGAGTCTAAACCCCACACGATTGCGGAAAAACTCATTTTGCCCGCTGCTATTGTACGGAAAGAAGAAAAAAAGTTGAAAACTATACCACTTTCATATGACGTAATATCGAGACGAAATAAGGAAATGGTCTATAATGTTTACGATCAAATAATTGAAAAGGTTAAATTAAGTGAAATTTTTGTTATTCAGTTCAACGAGTCAACAGACGTTTCGGACTTGGCGCAATTTTTGTGTTTTGTCCGATACGAATACGAGGGGTCAATTAAAAAAAATATGCTATTTTACAAATAAATCCGGGACAGAATGGTCGGACTCCAAAATTTTTATTGATAGAACTCAAAATGAAAACTTGGACTTTAATAAATGCATTGCGGTATGGCGCGAAAGCGATAACGGGGAAGAACAGTGGTGTGACAGTGAAATTAAAAGACATTATGTTACATATGGAATAGACGCACTGCTTTCTTCACAGAAATGCGCTTGCTACAAAAAAGATGCCAGATAATTTACAAAATGTTCTGTAAGAAGCCGTATATACTGTTAATTTTATTAAGGGCCGACCACTGCAGAGTAGATTGCTTTCCATATTGTACGAAGAAATGGGTGCCAAATACGACTCACTGTTTTTCCATACTGAAGTCAGGTGGTTGTCGCAAGGAAAAGTTTTAACGAAGCTTTTTGAATTGCGAGATGAATTAACATTTTTTTTACAGATAAAAATAGCTTATTTTCAGAGTTTTTACAAGATGGATAAACTTTATTACTGTTACATTACTTGAGTGATATATTTTCACATTTGAATGGCTTGAATACGAGTTTACAAGATCGTACCAAAAACATTTTACTAATGACAGGCAAAGTCAATATGCCTTCATCAGGAAATTTAGCATTTTGATTAGACGCCTTGAAAAAGACAATTTTAATGAATACACTTTTATTTCGGATTATATTACCAAAAATATGGATTTAGAAAATTTTGTTATTGATCACGTGTTGGAAAACATGAAAACGCATTTACGCGAATTAAAAATTCAGTTAGTGGAATATTTTTTAGATAGCAACGACGATTTGTCAAAACGATAAGTTCTCAATCCGTTTAATGAATGAGCTATTGAGATTCACAACTAATTTATTGAAATATCGGCCGACAAATCTGTACATCTAGAATTTTTAACTGAAGATATAGATAAGTTTTGGTTTACACGACAATGTGAATACGGAAGACTAGTAACGGAAGCTTTGAAAACACTGATCAGCTTGGCTACTTTTTACTTAAGCGAAAAAAGCTTCTCGCCTATGGTGGCTTTAAAAACTGAATTATAAAATCGTCTACTATTACTGGAAAATAATTTGCTTCCGTGTGTTTGAAAGTGTGAGTGACAAACAAAATGAAACGTCGCATTAAATTATTATTTCAAACAACTTTGGCTGTTACTTTATGTAAGTTTATTTTATTATGTTGTTATTACCTGGTAATATTTAATTTGCAAACACTTGTTTATAAATTAAAAGTACTTTAATAAAAGGATTTTTCGTATACGGGTGTTATTTTTTAAATACGTTACGACACCCCATATTACTGAACGGGACGCCCCTAGGGGTTGCGACCCCCATGTTGAGAATCTAAAACGCTTTAACATGAATGCACCAGCTTTTCAATTAATAAATTATTGATCTAGGTGCTGCTGAACAAAAAATGCTTGCTGTATGGTTTGGAAATGTCGAAGAAAAATATATACAGGCATAGGTAAACAAGTAGAAGATAGATGGGCAAAAAAAAGGAAAATGATTTATGAGAATTTTATAAATAACCTGACATAATAGCCAATATAAAAAGATAGGAGCTCAGATAATTAGTCTATAAGTAGGACATCGACGGGGTATTCAAGAAACTGTTAGAAAGTAAAGTAGGAGGAATAAGATGAGGGAGGTCTAAAACAAGATGAATGGATATGATAATGAAGGATTTATCCAAACCATAGACCAGTTAAGTCTGCCGAACTAGCATACAATAAAATACAATATTCAATATATCTATGATAAGTGAATGTATTCTTTAAAAGGAGTGTCAATGATTGATTTTTTATCTGATATACATTTTTACTTTGATGTTAAGTTTGCTCGAAAAATAGGACTAACTTTTTGGAAGCTTTTCGTCAGAATTATAATTGTGAAACAGATTAGGATGATGCATTTTCTTTCTAAGGTAATCAACTAGTTTTCCATAATAATTGAGGAGCTCCACCCATCCCTTCAATTGGATGGAGCTTGACGAGAGAACATATGTCAGTGCCCTGAAAAGTCTGTACATCAAGATACGAAATTATTGATTGATTTGTTCGTTATTTTGTGATAGTTCATTTTTTAAAAAGGAATAAAACATTTTTTACATTGTTATCTATTACTTTTATTTTTAAACAAAATTTGTGTGACTATAGTTTCTTAAAACGACTTTACATTCTCAAACACTACTTTAAAACTAAGGTTTTAGAGTTTTATTCCTTTTTTAAGATACGAAATATATGCCCTCCCATTGAAGGGCTGGGTGGGGCTCATGCTGATTTTCCATCCTAAATCAGGGTCCATTTACAACTGCTCCAATATATTGTCTATGGTCATTTATCTTCAGATCCGGGATCAATTCAAATTTGTACGGGTGCGCGCCTAAATCCCGACGCAAAATTCGAACCCGCGTTTCGATGACGTACAGGTGTTGTTTGATTGTTTACTAAACCAGTTAATTCAAATTTGTCCACCAAACGACGAAAAATCGACTCAGCAGAACGATGATGTGAACCGTAAAAATCACATAACGCACCGAACGTAGTTCGAACTAAGCACTGATTTTGATAGTAAAGTTTAATTATTTGCACCTGTTGCTCAACACTGTATCTATCTGTAATGAGTTACCCAACATTAATTACTATAACCTCCACATTTGACAACTGTAGCTTAACCAACATGGCCGCTATAAACTGTCAAAGTTTGAGCGCCTCTATTGGAAAACTTTGTACGTATATACTAAGTGACATAGAAAAAGACATACCCAGTAAAAGTTTTTGTATTTTAAATATATTTTGTATATTTGTTTCTAGTGACCTTAGAAACAAATAATGAAAATTTCAGCCAAAGCGACCAAGCACTTATTCGTATAAAAAAGTATTTGGCACTGTCACTGTTTCCTTAAAGATACATCATTTCAGTAAATTTTACGATACTTAAAAAGTTTTCATGTCTAGAGTGTAGGTCATTGTAGGTCTAAGACAGACCGGATTATCTTTTCTTGAAAATGGAAGAAGAATTAATAGGACTGTTCACACAGTGTTGAGAACTTGGAGAGCGTGGGCCGAAGAAGGTCGACAACAAAATGCTAGAGGCACAGGACAGAACTCCAGGAGCACCGTCTTTGGCTTTTGGCCATAAGAGACCATTTTTAACTTCAAGGTCAATTGCTAACCAGTGGTACGAAGAGCATGGAAAGTTAATTGGAATGTGACCAATCTACCGCAGAATCAAATCTTTTTGCTCGTTTTTTACAGACCATATCTCGCTTTACCTTTAACGGCTGAACATCGGCGCCAACGGCTGGAGTGGTGCAGAGAAAGACATCAGTAGAATGCGGAATGGAATCGTATTATTTTTAGTGATGAGCCCCGCTTCTGTATAGGTGGTCATGGTGACCGTGATCGTGTAAGAAGATATCGCGGAGAATGACGAAATCCGGAGTTTTTCATGGACAGGCACGTACATCGCACCGTGAGTGTTATGGTTTGGGATGCCATCGCACATGGTAGTAGATCACCTCTAGTTTTTGTCCGAGGTAGTGTGACGGCTCAACACTCAGCAGCATTTGTTACCCTACTACCTTCGAACAGTTCCAAATGCACTTTTCCAACAGGATAACGCACGCCCAAATGTTGCATGTGTTACTTTACGTCATTTGGAAGGAGCCCAAATCAATTTGGTGGCCAATGCCTTGGCCACCGACGTCCCTGAACCTTTCCGCAATAGAGCGGTTCGAAGATTGTTCAGATTGCCACACACATTGTTGTCTGGAGGTCGATCCACCCATTACTGATTGTAGCTTCCTAACTCGTAGTAATTAGATTTTCAAATTTTAATTGATGTACTCTTTAACAATACAATAAATTTATAAAATAGTTTTAAAATTTGATCATTATTTCTTGGTGTTCCTTATTCTGTCACTTGAAAATTATGTCACTTGTCACAACAAAAAAGTGATATCAAGGTTACTCTCGAGGAATGTTTCGCTGACGACAAGTTTATTGAAATGTTTACCGACAAAAAATGCGAATGCAGTTGTTAGTAGAGTATCGGAGCGATTAATGATTTTAAATAATAAAGTAGAAGAACTGGAGAGGAAGTTGGATGAAGCACATGCAAATACCGAACGACTGAAAAGTAGAATAGAAGAACTGGAACATTCAAATAAAAAAAAAATACTATAAAACTATATGGTGTTCCAGAATCCAGCGACTCTTCTGAAATTTTAAAAACTTGTGTGTCTAAATTAATAGAAAATCATTTTGGAGTAGAAGCGGCATATATAGGTTTTTGCTACAGAATGGGTCAAAAGAACACTAATAGACCAATTCCAATTCCGAGACCAATAATAATCAACTTCGGTTCAATAAAGGCACGTAATGACATTTTTCATAACAAAAGGAAGCTCAAGGGTACTAAGATGATTATGGTAGAAGAACTTACGAGGGAGCGCTATGAATTTGGCATGCGCAATACCTGGACCAGAGATGGACGATGTTTGCTAAAGTTAAAGATAAGATCACACCATAATAACCACTGAGGATATTAACATATTATAAGTAAAGATCGATGGCCGTAAAGTTTAACTTTTGATAGGTATCTTAATTGTTTTTTAAAGATTATTTTCCTTATTTGGCAGCATTATATTTATATTTTGTTTTTTTTTTCTTTCTTTTTCTATAGTTTTATTTGTATTTGGTGTGGGGTGATGGAGGTGCATCGGATATGTTATGGTTTTTATAATATAGCAACTTTGCCTGGTAGGTTTGCTGACTTTAAGGCATATTTACTTATAAGGAAATTTGATGTAATGGATTTATGTGAAACACGATTGTCATCTAACTTCAGTGATAATTTACTGCATATTGAGGGTTACAAATTGTTCAGGCAGGATAGGTCTACACATGGTGGCGGTGCTGCAATTTATATTAAGTCCAAATTTTATTGTAAGGTATTGTATGGAAGTGTGGAACCTTTACTTGAACAGTTATGGCTGGGATTAAAATTGAATAGGGTTATGTATGGCTTTGGTGTTGTATATAGACCACCATGTACTAGTTTCATTGACTTTTTGAATATATTTGAAAATAGTATTTTCAATTGCGTAACACTGTATGATGCGGTTGACTGTGGCAGTGACTTTAACATTAATATGATAAATTGTGATGATAGTATGACAAGCAGGTTTAACATCGCTCTGGACAGTTTTGGTCTTAAGCAGCACATTGATTCACCCACTCGCATAACAGATAAAACTGCCACGCTAATAGACTTAACCATAACATCGGAGGAGATGAGTTCTTGCATATCGGGTACGGAATCTGTTTACAATTCATCTGATCATCAGCTTGTTTTTTGTAGTCATGAACAGAATATTGAAAAATCGACAATAAAAATATTTAAATCGAGATGCCTAAAGAATGTAGATATGAATTTATTAAATAAACTTTTACAATTGACCCCATTTCAGGGGTTTTTTTTCAGCATGATCTGAATTTAAAAGTATCATATTTTAATAATCTAATAATTGAATTATTTGACACCATCGCTCCTATTAGGGAGTGCAGTATTAAGAAAGTCAATCCTCCATGGTTTACTCCAGTTACAAAAAAGTTAGTCGATATGAAAAACAAGGTGCTCCATGGGTATAAAGTTGGAAATACTCCAGAAGCATGGAAATATTATAAAACAATTAAGAACGTCACAACAGATGCAATAAAGAGAGATGCAAAAATAGAGTTATTTAGATTTTTGTGTAAAATCTTATAGTAGCAATAGCAAATATTTTTGGAAAACCCTCGAGAAATTATATATATATATATATATATATATATATATATATATATATATATATATATATATATATATATATATATATATATATATATATTGTCTAAAAAAAGTGCATCCTTACCGGATGCCTTAAGCAGTGCTACGGATATAAATAACCATCTTTTAAAAACAGCTGCTAAACTGTCACCAGATTTGGAATTATTAAACTTTTATAATAATAATTTAAAAGAATCGTTTGAATCACTATTTAATTTTACCGCTGTCGACGAATATACTGTTTCCAAACATTTACAAACAATAAAGATTAACGCAGCTGGATCTGATGGGATAAATATTGAAATTCTTCGTATGTGTTGTCCATGTATTCTTCCAGTATTAGTACACACTGTTAATTCATGTTTGCTGGAGGGTACTTTTCCGGATATATGAAAAATATATAAAATAATACCATTTCCAAAAAAACCAGATATAACATCTTTTAATGATATTAGGCCAATATCAATCTTGCCAACACTGTCAAAGCTCTTGAAAAAATTTTGGCTGAACAGTTAACCCAGCATATTAATGAATATAACATTCTTCCTTTGAGGCAGTCTGGTTTCCGTAAAGGATATAGTTGCACTACTGCTTTGCTGGACCTAATTGATATAGTAAGAAATAATGATATCGGTAGAACATCTGTACTAGTGCTATTAGATTACTCTAAAGCATTTGATAGGGTTAACATTGAACATATGGCTGTCACAGAATGCTAGAAAATTGATGGTCAACTATCTTAGTAACAGATATCAGTTTCTAAAAACCCATAACGGTGAATCTCCCAGAGGGCACAGCAACTGTGGAGTTCCACAAGGCTCAGTTCTGGGGCCTCTACTGTTCTGCATCTATACATGTACCATTTCTAAAAGCTTAAAATATTGTACTCCTTATACGTATGCTGATGATACACAGTTACTTTATTCCTATTCGTCTTATGACTTTCATAATGCTAATGTCTTGATTAACAAAGACATTGTAGAGCTAACACCGTTCTCGGACAGACATCAATTGACAATAAATTCAGCAAAATGTAGTGTTATAGTATTTGGTAAGGATAGGATAGACAAGGAAATGATTATAATGGTTGGTAATACTGTATTGCAGAATGTGCACAGTGCCAAGAGTCTCGGAATGGAGATAGACGCTGACTTAAAATTTAGCAATTTTATAACATCTAACCTCAAAATAGCTTATGCTGGTATTTCCCCACAGACATGTCCTTACTATCAGTTTGAAACTGAGACTCTTGGAAGTAACTGTTTTAAGTCATATCAATTACTGTGATGTGCTTTATGGGCCATTTTTAAGCACGGTTGATGCTAAGAGAATTGAGCGATTGCAGAAATCTTGTTTGAGATATTTATATGGAATACAGAAGTTTCAACCTGTATCCCATAAGCTAGTGTCATTGAAATGTTTATCTATGTTTTATAGAAGGCAACTCCACGCGGGCTGTTTATTTCATTCGATATTATGGTACAAAAGTCCTCCATATCTCTATAATAAGATTAGATTTCGATCGGATAGGCACAGTTTGAATACTAGATTTAGGGGTCGATTATCGCCACCTATGTTTTACTCTGCGCAATTTACGAAATCGTTTCAATATAATATATATAATGTGTACAACGATATACCTCAAGAGTATAAATACTTGAAACCTGACCGATTTAAAAAATGTTACTACAACTACTTATTTGAAAAGAAATTGGAAGCATATGCCTGTCTTAATGAATAATGATTTTGTCTGTACCTTTATTGCCTTCACACCTCTCTTCTTTTCAATGACTGAGTTTTTTTTGTATTGTTTTGTTTCTTATTTGATTGTATATAAACAATAATATATTTTTAAATTTTCACTTATTGCCTATAAGATTATTATATGTAATATAGCTTAGTCTATGTGTACTGTAGGTTAAATAAGAGTTAGGGCTGTGGTTTCTAAATCAGTACTTCTGCCACCTCGGTCCTTTTGCAGTCATTTTATATGAGCTTTCAATTATATTGCAATATATTGGTATTTTCCGTATTAACCTTTGTTAAATGTACTGCAATGAAATATATAACTGATCTATTACATTGTAATGTATTGCTATTTTCTGTATGGACCATTGTTCCATACAGAAATAGAGGGATTGAAGAAGAGTAATGATAAGATTAAGAAGTACAAAGAGCTGTGAGCCATATATAAATATATATATATATATATATATATATATATATATATATATATATATATATATATATATATATATATATATATATATATATATATATATATATATATATATATATATATATATATATATATATATATATATATATATATTGGCACATTTAATGTGAAACACTGAACTAAAAAGAGATTTACCACAAAACACTAAATTATTTTTTTAAACTTCATCCTGCGTTTTGCTAACCATGTTAGCATCATCAAGAGATGATTTAATCCGATTCTAAACTTAATCTATGTCCTATTTATATAATAAACCTACATAATGAAGCGTGTAAGAAACATGAACAGTGAAGTTAATGCGTTACATTTATAACTGAAAAAGTTGACCGAACGGAATAGGTCCTTTATCCCAGGTCATGGTTTTCTTACATTTTTCTATTAGAACGGTTTCATACTCGTCCAATGCTCTATTGCTATTTATGCTTTTAATAAATCTTAAATTACTAATATCTATATTGTGGTCATGCTTAAGTGCATGTTGATTTATAAACAATATATTTATATTAAGCATTTAAATGTATGTATAATTGTATTAAAATTATATTCCATGTCTTATTTCAAATGTGTTATTATTATTGCTTTGTTACAATAAAACAAAAATATTATAATGATATAATCAAATTATTCAATTTTGAAATCTTTTTTTGCTATATTTTAAACAGCATTGCTATTTTGTACACAGCATTTATAAGATAATTCACTGATAAGTAGGACTGATAAGATAATGCACTGATAAATAGGACTGATAAGTAGGACTGATAAGTAGGACTGATAAAATAATGCGTGCAATAAAATTTTCGATTCTCCAATTGCCACTTATTTATAAACATGTCGTCGGTAGGAAATTTATTATCTAATATCTGGAATAAATTTGTTTCTAATGAAGCCTCGTTGATACTGTTTTATGCCTGTTCGGTTATTCTAGTGGCAATCATGATACTAGCTTGCTATTATTTGAACTATGAACGAGAATCGTAAGTAAAAGTATTAATTATTGTTTGTTAACATTGTTGATATTAATAGTTTAGTTTAGATTTAATAAAATTAAATTTTATATACCTAACAATTTTTTAATTTTTCACATGACTTAACTTACGGGATACTCAAGTTAACTTTTTAAAAACCATTTACTTGTCAAAATTACGATTTTACAATTTTCAATATGTCAAACATAATAACGAATCAACTTTTCATACCGTTCTCCATCTGATGCATCGAGGTTGCCGGAAAGGACTTTAATATGGATCCAGCAATATTTATTAATCCTGTTTTAATTCTTTCAGGATGTAGAATGATTTCTTTTATCTTATTATCTACCCTGTGTTGTATTAATTTAAGTATCTTTAATAGTTATTTGCGTGATAATCTTTGTGTGTTATTATTAAATCGATAATTATTTTTACATTTGTGCGTAATTTATTTATTTCAAATAGTATGGGATTTAGATTGTAAATGTGAATCAATATGTAAGTATACTGATTTATTTTTGCATTGCCTAGGTTCACTGGCATTAATCCGGGATTGTCGTCTAATTTTCTTAGGTTGACTTTTTCCTGACCGTCGAGTGCGACGATGAATGTGCTGAAAGATAAGAATGATCGTTAACCTTGGTTGTATAATTATTGAAACTATATCTATTTCTTAGCGGTCGTTTAATATTACTCATTGGACCTTTTTTTTGGAATTTGAGGATATAGTTTTTCTTTTAGGGTCAACGGATTTTATTTGAGTTGGTTTGGAGAATTTGTCGGTCAATTTTTGTCTTGCATGCTTTTTAATGTAAACATTTTATTCTGGTTGGGATATGTCAGGGTCACAACAATTTTCATTCCCTTTCCGATTATTTTTTCTTTGCTTTCTAAAAGTTTTTCATTTATTTTTGAATAAAGTAATTTTGCTTTTTCTTTAAGCTCATTAATATAATTTGTTAATAGTATTTGGTCTATACCCAAATTAAAAGAATCGTTTGAGCTAATACGAGCGTTAATTATATCAATGGGTTTTAATTTAGTTACTGAATGTATTGAATTATTATATGCTAGTATAGCATATTTCATTTTCTGTTGGATAGGCGATGCTCCGAAATTTTGATTATTTAATAATCTTACCTGTTCACATAAAGTTGAATGTAATTGTTCGACTATTCCGCTCGATTGTGGATGATTGGGTGAACGTGTATTTTATGTAATTGTAAAAGTTTAATGATGAGGGTGTTTTTAAATTCCGTTCCATTGTCAGTTACTATCTTCTTTGGACTACCATGATGTGAAAAGAAATATATTAAATTATCAACTATTTCTGTAGCTGCTAAAGATCTTAATGGATATGCTTGGGCGTACTTTGAAAAGCTGTCGATTACAGTAAGGAATTTTGATTGTTCTAAAGTATAAGTATCCATATGGATGATTTCAAAGAGTTGTACTGCTGTTGGGGTAACGTTCATATTTACATTGGTCGGATGACGTTCGTATTTACTTCGTTGGCAGATTTTGCATTGATTAATATACGTTTGAATGGAGCCCTTGATATTCGGCCAATAATATTTTGCTTTAATCCTTGTTGCAGCTTCGTTGGTCCTCTATGGTTTTTTACTCTCGCGATAGTTTTTAATTACTTCCAATATTTCCTCTTTTTCAGTAACATCTATCATTTTGGTTAGGCATCGTTTAATTTTCTTACAATTTCGCAGAAAGGTTCATACATTTCTGGTGATTCAAAATAAGAGAAATATGTTTTATCCGGAATAACATTATTATTTATAAAACTTAGAATATCAGTTTTAATATTGTTTTCTGAAATTTGTACTAAAAATGTTTGCTTCTTCTCAAACAAAATAATCATTTTAGCTTTTACGGGACTATGCCAAACTTTGGAGAATACGATTTGCTCCGTAATTTACAACTGTTTCAAGTATCGGAACACCTACTATTCGATCTTGTTCATTGTTAGAATGCATTGTAGCATTGTCATCTGGAATTTGAGGATTTTCATCATCTACTAGAACTAGTGTCGAAATATTGTCTGGACATTTCTCATCGTTGGCGTTGTTTTGACGATCTATTTCATCTTCAAGTTCTTTATTAAAATTGTCTATGTAATTTTTAAGAGTAGATATTTCATCGGCATCCTTTATATGTAGTTCGATTCTCGAAAGAGCGTCCGCGTTAATATTTAACTCTTTAAGTAAAAAGAGCCACTGTAAAGGCTTCTGATCTGTAACGATATTAAATTTACGACCATACAAATTTGGACGAAAATGTTACCCAAACTAAACATAGGCATTCTTTTTCAATGGTAGAATAATTCAATTCGGTATCGTTAAGGGTCCGGGAGGCATATGCAATTGGTAAATCCTGACCAATTAGTCCTTGTGAAAATACGGCACCTAACGCAACGTTACTCGCATCAGTTGTTAAATTGAACTCTTTTGAAAATTCAAGATACTGAAGGATAGGCTCATTGGTTAAAATGTTTTTACAATATTCGAAACATTCTAAAAATTCTGTATTATGTTCTATCTTTGCTCCCTTTTTGAGGCATTTAGTCAACGGCTTTGTGATTTTCGAAAAGTTGTTTATGAATCTGCGATAATATCCTAATAATCCCTTTATTTGTTTTGTCGTTTTTGGAAGTGGGAAATTTAGAATTGCATTAATTTTATCCGGGTTTGGCTTCACTCCATTTGATGTTACAACGTGTCCTAAATAGGCTACTTCGCGTCTAAGAAATTCGCTTTTGTCAGGTTGTATTTTAAAGTTGAATTCACGCAAACGTGTGAATACTGTTTTTAACCCTTCAGTGAGTTCCTGCAGTGATGATGAGAATATTATAATGTCGTCAAGATATACAAGACATTTTTGGTTTTGTATGCCCCTTAGAATATTTTACATTATTCTTTGAAATGTTGCCGGAGCATTCTTAAGTTCAAATGGCATCCTTAGGTATTCGTAGTGGCCATTTTTGGTATTAAATGCTGTTTTCGGGATGTCCTCTTTGTTCATCTGAATCTGATGATATCCACTGGCCAAAACGAAAGCAGTAAAATATTGGCATTTTCCTACTTGTCTAACAGATCAGAAATGTTGGAAACTGGATGTAAATCCAGCAAAACTTTTGTTTACCCGAGGCGTCAGCCTTTTTGGGAACTACCCAAATAGGAGAAGACCAAGGAGAATTACTAGGTTGTATGGTGTTCTGTTTCAGCATATTTTTTATCTGGTTTTGGACCTATTTTTTATGGATAAATGGATACCTATAAGATTTTGTATATATCGATATCTCATCTGTGGTTCTGATATGATGTTTGATCTTATTTGTAAAGGTTAACGGCATATTTTCGTGATAAAATATGCCAGAAAATTCTTTACAAAGACTGATAATTTTAGATTTCTCTTCCGTATTTAAGTGATCTGTTCTAATAATGGAAGGGTCGAATTTAGAAATGTTTGACTCGTTAAAGTTATTTAATTCAATACTTTTAATTTCCTGTCCGTTAAATTTTTCTACTTCAATGGATTGAGAGAAATCTAAAACGACTGAGTTGGTGGTCTTATTTATAACATTTGTTAAAGCATGTCTGTCTTTAGCGTTAGTTGGTAACGAGTAAGAAGATGGTATTTCACAATTCTGCATTTCCTGATAAGGAATGATGACCTCACCGTTTCTAATGCTTGTCGGAATTTTTACAACTTGTTCACAACGAGGTGATACAGTTATGAAATTCATTTCCTTTTTTGTTCGTTCGAATTTGAATTTGGTACTCGCGTGCGGTTTAACTAAATACCCCGTATCAAAATTCAGATTAGCTTGAAGAAGTTTGAAGTTATCTAAACTGAAAAGCCCGTCGAACACGTTATGAAATTTAAATAAATAAAATTTTAAATTTTGCTTTTCCGGTAAGTTAAAGATTTTCAAGGAAGGCATAGAAATACTATGTTTATGAGAAGATTGCTGAAATACTGTTGTTACGATAAATGGGTCATTAGTAATATAATTGAAGTAAAATTTATTTGCTACATCAGGATCTATAAAGGATTTAGTAGACCCTAAATCAATCAGAAATTTTAAGTTATGTTCAGGAAATGTTACGTATGCTAATTCACTAGAATTATTATTATTTAATAAAATTATTGAGGATGTTAGGGTTTTTTCAAATGCGAATATTGGAGGTGATTGATTTGAAGTACTTGGAAAAGTTTGTTTAAAATTACTTGACTGTCTTGTAGATACGTTCATAAGAACTGGTTTAGTTAAGGGTTGGTTATTTTGATTCGGTCTGAATACATTTATTTGATTAGGCCTATTAAAAACTTGAAAGTTTGTCGGAAATCGATTTGGAGGTTTGTTAACGTGTTGTCTGAATTAAATCGGTTGAGATGGAAAATTGAGTTGAGACGGAAAACTGAGCCTATTTTAGAATGCATTCCATGAGGAGTATGGGAATTAAACGAACTGAAAGAATTCCTATAGGAAGAAAATGGTGATTGAAAATTATTAAAATGCGGTCTTGGACTAATTACAGGGGGTTTTGGAGTAACCTTTGGGAAAGTTTGTAAATATCTTGTATTATGTTTTTGTATTACTAACTGCAAAGATGTGGGAAGATCTTTTGGCAGCATGCAGCGAATTGTTGTACCTAAAGGCTCTCTCAAGCCTGAAAGGAAAGTCTTTCAGGCTAAATGGTTGTATAAGTTACGTTTCAAAATTTTGGCACTATCTATTATTTCATGAATATCTACATAAAATTTAAAATATGTAAAATTTTATGCTAAAATTGATTTCGACTTTCATGAGGTTGTTTCATCACTACCAAATCTCTATTCAAACAAGCCTCGTCCCGCTGATCGCCAAAACTGCGATATAAAACTTCTTTTAAAAGAAATACATTTTGAAAACAATTAGGTTCATTGATTTTATAATGATTGATTAACCATTGACATGTTGTAAGATATCGATTTAAATTATTAGGATTGCCATCGAATGTTGGCACAATATTTAAATATTCTAGTTTAAATTCCATTTTTTAATTATTAATATTAATTTGAGTCTGAGTGTTTCAAAATTTTCCAATAAATCTTCAATATTATTCATTCAATTGCACTTACATTAATCCTTGCAAAATTGGGCAATTAGTGTCCCAATTTTCTGTTGAATCATTTTTGGACTGGTCTACAGTTCCACAATGGAATGGGTGCGTTAAATTTCGAAGAACCACTTTGAAGAGTGTCTTTGCCGAAATTGCTCGTACGAATGATTCGAAACGATCTGGAAATCCTACCGACTATGCCACTTAACTTACGGGATACTCAAGTTAACTTTTCAAAAACAATTTATTTGTCAAAATTATGATTTTACAATTTTCAATATGTTAAACATAATAACGGTATAAGATTTTTTACAAGACTCTCTAAGACTTACATTGCAGGGCATGTTTAAATATATAAAATTATATTGATTAAGCATTTAAGTGTAGTCAGAGGAGTCATATAACTCATGTAATGGTATTAGATGCAAAAATAAATTATTAAATGAACATAAAAAAGCATTAGAACCTAGAACCAAACGTAACTGCCCTTTCAAAACATGCCATAGATAATGACTACAACTTTAATTTTAACAATATAAACATTTTAGATTTTGAAAAACAATATAAAAAAGAAATATAAAAGAAATGATTTATACAAAAATATCACTAATTTCAGAAATGATACAGACAATTTAAGTTGTATATACAATGACATCATTAAATAGTAAATTTTCATAATTTTTTTATTATTTATTTTTACATCTAATACCATTACCAGTGAAAAATCCAAAATTGTTAGCTTGTAATAAAAAACAAAAAATACTAAGGTAAACAATTTGTTAAATATATCAAAGCCAAAAATGTGTCGATTGAAAATTGGGGAAAACAATGTCATATTCCATTTTAAAAAAGTTTGGAAAATTAATTGTTCAATTAGTTCAATTAATATATATATATATATATATATATATATATATATATATATATATATTATACACCTACATACACATACATTGGCACCTTCAATGTCAACACGCTGATCCAACCAGGAAAACTTGAAAACTTAACAACCTAACTTCAGAACTTGACAGGCAAAATATATTTGTGCTTGCTCTACAAGAAACACGCATCACGGATGAGGACACGACAGACAAACAAACGAGTCGCCAGGGGCGCTCCGCTTCTGAGCATGGCCTTTGTGGTACACAAAGGGATAGTTAACTCTATTAAAGAAATCACCCCCATAAACAATAGACTAATGACAATGCGCATACAGTGCGCTAATAAAAAAATACACCAAAATCAACGTACATGCCCCCACAAACGAGGACAAAAAAAAACTTCAAATCGACTGAGAAATTCTGGACAACACTAGAGAAGGTAATGGCAAAGGTCCCAAAGGATGACATCAAAATTTTACTGGGCGACTTTATCCCATAAATTGGTAGAAAAAAATCCATCAGAAAACCGTAGGCAAATTCCCCGGTCACAAATTCACCGAACGACTCATCGAACTATACCGACAGAATAACCTGAAGATCATATCAACATCCCTCAGAAAATCTCCACGAAAATAGAAGACATTGGGATCGCCCATACAATAGATTGGTGAATTTCAGACGAGACTACGTTGCGATCTCATACCAGAACAAAGAGGGATCCAAGATGTCCAAGTCCGCAGGGGCGCGAACATCGACTCAGACCACTACCTAACACGAACCAAAGTCAAGTTCCCCCAAGGAGAATTCATCAGAAACAAGCACACCTATAAAAATTTGACACGAAAAAGATGTAACATGTACTAAACTCTATAGAGGAGAATTTCCGCAATTATAACACGAGGGACTTGTATAGGGAGGACTTCCGCAAGAGAAATCCGTGGACACACACTACAAAATCTTTATTCAGAAAGCGGAATGGGAGATTAGCGCTAACCAATCAGGAAAATTGTCAAGAGCTGGCACACTATTTCTCTGATCTCCTCAATTGCCCCGAATGCGACACAAGATTACCCAAGAAAAATTGTATCAATACCCACACAGAATCACCACCACCAATAAAAGAATCACCACCACACATACACAACTGAAGAATAACTGGACATCCGGTGACGATGGTATTACCGCGGAACTATTGAAAAACCTCGGATCAAACTCACTGCAGGAACTCACGTAAATTATCACGAACATCTGGCAAAGAGAAAAATTACCAGATGAATGAAAACGTGCTCTTATCAACCCGCTGCACAAGAAAGGAGACATAACAGATGTGAATATCTACAGAGGAATCTTCTTACTACAAGTCACTTACAAAATCTTCCCAACATGCCTTCTCCAGAGAACAAAAGAACAACTAGAACATAAAAAATGGCGAGTACCAGGCACGCTTATTGGAACCTTTGGTGTGAAACACAAAACTTGAATAGATTTACCACTAAACACCAAACCACTTTTTTGAACTGCTCGACGCAGGTTTCGCTAACCATGTTAGCATCATCAGGAGATGATTTAATCTCCTTACTCCTTAGCGATTAATGATGAGTGACATTAATGAAACTTGCGTCAAGCAGTCCAAAAAAGTGTTTTGGTGTTTAGTGGTAAATTTCTTCAAGTTGAAGGACACTGTAAAATAGTCGGATGTAGTAGTATTGGATGTGAATATCTTTCCAACCATTTCTTCATGTTTGGAAAAAAATAAGTCAATAGAGGGTCTAAGTCGAAGAATAAGGTGAATGCGGCATGAGTTCGTGATCCTAATTCAGCAACACCACTGTTGAAAAGCCATATTAATCGGCGGATGTATTGTCCAGCACGTTAACATTATCAGGAGACGATTCAATCTATTGAGAATTGAATCATCTCCTAATGATGCTAACATGATTATTTGGCGCGTCGGAAAGTTTACAGAAAGTAATTTGATGTTTAGTGGCAAATCTCTTCGAGTTTAGCACTTCTTTAATTGTGACCTCACGGGAGCGTCCTAAAAGCGAATCATCTCAGTCAAAAAATGGAATTAACTCGTGAGAATTTTCGTTCGATGATTTATTACGACTTTTGACGTGGATTATCTCAACAACAGTGTATTCAATCGTGGCCGTCGTTTGCTCACAAATGAATTTAAAGAATGTCGTCCAAAATCGGTTGTTGTGCCAGAAAACATGTACTGTGCGATTGAGGCATCTTTGGGCATTAGTATGGCAAGCATACACTAGATGTTATATGAACATTTAGAAGCACATTAGAAGAACATTTTAGTGAAAAAGATTTGAGAATTTGACAATCTCTCAAAAAAGGCTCGTGTCGATTTATGCAAAGAAATGCTCACAAAATACAATCATGATGCGTCAAAAGCCTTGTATAACATTTATACAGTTGACGAATCTAGAATGTATGCGTATGAGCCCGAAAGTAAATAGCAGTCGACTATGTGGGTCTTTCAAAATGAGCCAAACCCAACAAAAGTTGTTCGCGCAAGAAGCTCTTCGAAGCAAGTGGTCGCCTGCTTATTTAGGAAAAATGGTCATGTGGCTACAGTGCTACTAGGGAATCATAGAACGGTCAATTCTGAATGGCACACAACCATTTGTTTGCCTGAAATTTTTGAAGAAATAAGAAAAAACAATCCAGCGAAGCAGGAACATTTTTCACCATGACAATGCGAGGTCCCAATGATTTATTTTTGTTCCCGTCAGTGAAGAATAAACTACGTGGTCAACGATTTTCCATGCTAGAAGAAGCGGTTGATGCGTTCAAAATGCATGTTTTGGAGATACCTCAATCAGAATGGAAAAAGTGCTATGAAAATTGGTTCAAAAGGATACAAAAGTGTATCGAGAGAGAATATTTTGAAAAATAATAAAACCATTTACAATGATAAATATTTGTTTTATTAATTATTCCAGATACATAAGCAGCAACCCTCGTATTTATTTTTCTGTCATACAGATTATAACTAGCGATACTTCTAAGGGTTTTCATTTCCACTACTTTCAACAGGGATTTTAATTTCCTCTCGTCTTCTCGAGTCTATTGTGCAAGCCAGAATGGGGCGAATGCAAGTTTTATGGTTTTTTAGTTTTACTTCCCTATATTATTCTTGTTGTACCAAATTATATCGTTCAAGTATCCTGATATTATGTTGGTCTTATCAACTTGGTATCTCATTTCGGACATTAGATTTTGATTTTCCGATATTTCGAAACCCGAATAATTAAACGCCATAACCTGTTCGAATGTTTGATCTCCTAATGTTAGTCTACGTCTTACTGGTTTATTACTACTATTGTATTTCCTACCACGATATTATACTTCTATAGTATTTATTTGAGAGAATATGCGTATCTTAGTACTTTAAAGGTTGAGTAAATTGTTTTCATTATTTTCAAGTAGAACTTAATGGAATCGGTATCCATCACCACTGTTTGTGTTGTTGCATTTAATGTATTGGTATACAAATAAGTACTGACCTCTCCGAATTAATCAACTATAACTTTATTTTATGTTCAATTTGTTTCCCGTTGCTTTGGGAATTTGTAGTACCAACCATTAACATAAAAAAACCGCATATGAAAACTTTGCTACATGACATAACCTCACAAATATCACAAGTGAGCACGATGTCGTCCAACACGCACGTGAGGCACTGTATTCTGTTCGCTTTTCAATTAAAAAAAAAGTGTTCTCGAGGGGAAAAAATGATTTGCTCTTTGCTTTGGGGGAAAATGCGGTATCCGAAAATACGTGCACAAGATGGTACCTAAAGTTTCGGACGGGTAATTCCGATTTTTCCGATCAACATCGTTGGGGAGCACCAAAAAAAGTTGAAGGCGAGCAATTGTATCAGCTGTTGCAAGAAAATTATTGTCAAACACAAAATGATGACCCCTTCGGATTTCCACTTTTTTCACTCTTTGCAACACCATATCCTTGATACGCACTTTCGCACAATCGAAGAGATCCAAAATTTTATTACCGAAGTTATGGAATTAAAACCACAATCGTTTTTCCGAGCAGGGATTCGCCAGCTGTCTGAGAAATGGCAGAAATGTATTGAAAGTCATGAAGATTACTTTTAAGACTGATATTTATGTTGGTTTTGTATAAATAAATATTAATTTTATGTAAAAAAAGGGCCAACATTTATTTGTAGACTTAATAATATAAAATAATTTATAAACCATTTCAGCATTGTCGTGTTAATAAACAACACAACGTTGAACTTATCGACCAAATGATATTTCATATTATTTAATCAAACTGTATATTACTGAGCAAATTATTACTTCCAGGACCTCCTCTAACGATGAAACACAATCCATGATCGAACTGCTTCCAAATGATTCTATCACAATTAAACTGGCTAAGGACACCAAGCAGACCGAGAATACAATGAACATTTCATAAAATAGACAACATAAACGAACTAAGATTTATATTTAAATTCCACTATTAAAACTTATTTTACAATTGTTTCGACACACAGAGATTTTCCTACGCGAAAACTACATTCAACTTTACGGTAAGAAAAGTGGTTACTACTATTTTATGAAATTTAGATATAAATCTTAGTTTGTTTATTTAAAATGCATTTAGATCAAATATTGGTAACTTCAATTAAATATAAACAAAATATTCACGAAATGACAAATATCTAATCGAATGGTAATTATTATTAATACTTTTTCATTATTAATTATTAGGGGACCTAAAATGTTAAGTTTTATAAAATTTATTGTGATCTCGAAATACTTCTTGCTGATTGAACAAAATATCAGTGGCACTTGGTGTCGGTTGTCTAGTCGCTGAAAAGCACGTTGATAATCCTAATTAAAAAGAAAAACTTATTGTCATAACTGCAAAATATAATCATTTTAATTCGTTTCAATTTTTACCTAACATGCATCCTAATATATAACATATTTCAAAGTTTTTTTTTTTTGATTTTACCGATTATCAAAATAAAACTATATTTCAATGTAAACCAATCAGTCAGCTGACAATTACTTTTATGATATTATCAGGTTGTGAAATTTCTGTTTTTATCGTTATTCAGAAATTCTCTGCAAAAATTAACAATTTAAGAGTCTCAACATTGAATATTTCTCATATTCTATTATTCTCGCAGCTATTTTTGTCAAATATTATTATTTATTATTTTTTAAAATATTTTTTAATTTTTATATTACTATTTATACTTTATACATTGTTAAGCATTTAAATGCATGTCTAAAATTATTCCACCTAATGATTCAAACGTATTGTTATTGCTTTTTGTAATAAAACTAAACGTTTTAAATTATTTTATTTAATTTAATATTTATTTATATTTAATTAAGTTTCGTTAATTGTATTTAGTATTAAAAAAAAATTAGTAATAAAAAAAAAGAGATGCCATTGACTGGTGTTGATCTGTTGATATGGGTTGGCACAAGATACATGGGTGTCTAACATGTATCTTCGCAATATGTAAAGTTGGGTCCACATCAATACAAATTTGCATTATGCGGGCTATATGTGTTGTATATGGTATGGCTGCGCGGCAATGTAGACGCTCTGACAAACAAATATTGTCAAGCCACACCCAAATATTGTCGCTGCACAGTACGCACACGAACCATCTGTCCACCAGATGATTCGAACAAATTGTTGCAGTAAATTTAACACACACGCAAAATTTTATTGGTGTGGACCCAACTTAAGATGTTTCAAATTATGAGGTTTGTTTTTAATTCTAGTGGTGCTATGTGCGACAGCTAATAAAATTTTTGTTGTGTATTTTGTAAAAAGTAAAAAAAAAAATTATATTATTTTTTAAATTATTTTATTGTACATTTTACATCTATTTGATATTGGAAAAGCGGGGTTGTTGTCGCTAACTTGAGCAAATTGAATATTACATTAATAAAATAATTTTTAACTAAAAACATATCCGTACTCATCATTCTCTAATATTTTCACTAGGTAAATATTTGCTTATTTTAAATATACCTAAATATTTAATTCACTGATTTAAAAAATGATCTACACTTGGGCTAAATTAGCAGACTATGCGGGTAATAGTCTTAGTATATAATATAGCTCAATAATAGAAGTAATCACAAATTATAATTTTTTTGTATGAAAACTAATTTGTAACTTCAAAGCAGATATACGAAAACAATTAAATATGCTGAATATAATTAACATCAGATATTCTGTTTTTATTTGAAATGTAATAAATCAAATGTACATCTGTATATATAAAAGACATTTTCTCGTACGATTCGAATAAAATTAATATGATAATAGATATAAGATAGATAAGAACAAGAGATTCGAATATAATGGATAATATAACGTATTATATTATGTTATTTCGCGTATAAAAAGTTTTTAATGGTTACTGCTACTTTACTACTATTACTACTATTTTATTTCATACTAAAAATGTTATGATGATAACCATTACATAACAGAGAAAATTTATGCATATAAAATATATCTCAGTTTTCTAATTACTATTTTTAATTACTAACTACTAAATTTTAATAATTTAAAAGGAAATTGTAAAAACTTAAAATATAATATAATTATTGTAAAATAAAACCATTTTTGATCAACTCGTTTTTAATTAACATACATCCTAATATTTTTTTCGTAATATCCAAATATTTCTTTGTTTTTACTTATTGTCAAAACGTTATTCAATTATACGTCATACAATTATACGTTATACAATTACATTATTCAATTAGATTTCAATCTAATTTAATGTGTCATGAGTTTTCTGACAACTACAATGATATTATCAGATTGTAAAATGTCTATATTCGAAATAGAAATATATTTCGTCAATATTTAGATATACTCTGTAGCAATTGGCATTTTGAAATCGTCAGAAACGAATATTCTCTTTTTTTTTGTACAGTCCACTCCGACTTTAATGGGACATTATGCAGATTATAATTAATATATAATTGTATTATTTTTCTTATTCCAAATGTTATATGAGTATTACTTTTTTGGAAATAAAGGTGAAAGTTTCGAATTATGTTTGCTGTTTTATTATTCTACACAAAACACCAGCCAATGCACAAAAATGTCAATAGAGGGCATTGCCTGATTTTTAGTGTATTGGTACAGGTTTCCACCGGATACTTAGAGATCTAACAAGATGCTTCAACATAAAAGTATAAATATAAAAACAGTATAAAATAAAATATTCTGCTTTTATTAGAACAAATCATCTACAATATATCAAACTGAAACTGGTACCCTTGAAAAAGTTTGAAATAAGTGGTTCTTTTATTTAATTTTTTTTTTATTTTCTTTTTAACAATTAGGGAAGGATTTCTATAAATGAAAGTTTTTTATCAGAAATTCTTATAACAAACTTGTTGGAAAACAATTGTTTTTAATGTTTTTTTAAAGAGAAATAGAATCTCGTACACCATCAATTTATTGCAATAAAAAATCTTGCCATAGTTGTTCAGTTCCGAATCTAATTTATTACAGTATAATGCAATTTTAATAAACTGCTAAGTTTTACATTTTTGCATCTTTAATGAAATGGGGCGTCAGAGGGGGCAAATAAGTGTAGCTGAGGAAGTTGGCGATTCAGGATTAGAAAACTGGAAAATTTTACAGGGAAATCGGAAAAATTATTAATAGGCCCTACACCACAGTACAAACTAATGCCCATCGGATAAAAAATAAAGTGAGAAACTCTTCAAGATATTTTTTTTATATACGATGAGCGTTGAATTCTACGCAAAGTTGCTAATAATCTTAAATTGTCAGTTTCTATATTAGCAAAAGAAGTAGAAATAAATTTAACGAAAAAAGTTAATCCCCAAACAATTAAAAATGTATTACATAGAAACGACTTGAGTAGTACGAAAGAAACCCTATGTGTTAAGATTTGTATTTATATATTTATAGTTTATTCAATGTTGTATATATATATCTGAAATAAAAGTAAAGACGGCAACGTCGCATTGGTGCATGACGCTGTACGGGAAGAAAGGCAACTAGTGATGGGAAATACGGATCTTTTTAGAGAGTCGGATCACCGGTTCCGAATCAATTCAAAGATCCGGATCCCTGAGCCGGTTCTCGGATCCCACTGAATCTTTTGTCGTATAACTGGTTGCATAACTTAGTTGCATAGTTAGATAAACAAATACTTTACGATTGGCAATAGTATATAGCATAACATTTTAATTTCTGAGAATATCAACATGCCCGTATATGAATTATTTTTCGTATGAACTATTAAAAGGCTTCGGTATATTATTGTCATCAAAAAGCAATAATTCACTCTCTCATATGGAAAAATTTTGAAAACAAAGTAATAAATGTAAAAAGTTCCAGAAACCCTACGTAGGCAGCTATTAATGAAATAAATAAATATTTAAATGAGCCCTTAATCGATCGACACGAGGACCCCTTAATATGGTGGTTTCAAAGAAAAAATATTTATCCAAGACTATATGAATTTGTCCAAAAAAGACTCTGTCTTATATCTACTTCAGTGCCATGTGAAAGAATTTTCAGTAAAACTGGTCAAATTGTGGCAGAAAAAAGAAGTCGATTGAAAACTAAAAAGATAAATGAAATCATACTTTTACATGTAAATATCTAATTGCTTAAACATTTTAATTTATAAAAATTAATTTTAAAATTTGATGTACTTATTGTGATGTGTCTTACCTGATGTTAAACTTTATTTTATATATTTTGTATCTTTATGTTTTTTTCATATTTTTTATATTTTATATATTTTTATAGTTTATTTTATAATTTATAATTTTCGTGTTTTACAATTTAATCTATTTTGATGTATATATATATATATATATATATATATATATATATATATATATATATATATATATATATATATATATATATATATATATATATATATATATATATATATATATATATATATATATATATATATGTATATGTATATATATGTATATATATACATATATATATATATATATATATATGTATATACATATATATATATATATATATATATATATATATATATATATATATATATATATATATATATATATATATATATATATATATATATATATATATTTATATTTATATTTATATATATATATATATATATATATATATATATATATATATTTATATATATATATATATATACATATCATCATCATCATTATCAGCCCGTATCGATCCACTGCAGGATGAAGGCCTCTTCAGCATGCTTCCAACCCTCACGGTCCTGGGCTTTCCTCTGCCACTCGGGTCCGATATACTTAACGATGTCATCAATCCATCGTGCTTTCGGTCTTCTTCGCGGACGTTTGCGATCAAGCGGTATCCACTCCAGGATTGCCTTGGTCCATCTGTCGTCCCATCGCCTCGCTATATGGCCTGCCCATCTCCATTTCAATTGTTTTACTCTTCGAATGATGTCACAGACTTTTGTTTGTTCCCTGATCCATGCACAGGACTTTCTGTCTCGTCTTTTAATGCCAAGCATACATCTTTCCATTCCCTTCTGTGTCACTCGAAGTTTTTGAATTGATTGCGATGTGAGTGTCCAGGTTTCACTTCCGTATGTCATAGCGGGTAGAACGCACAGATCGAATACTTTCCTTTTCAGGCAAAGTGGTCTGCTCTTAAACACTATGTTGATCCTACCAAATGCCTGCCAGCCACATTTAACACGCCGTTCCACCTCCCGGGCGGTATTCCCCTCCATTAAAATTCTCTGCCCAAGATATATAAAGCTGTCTACAATCTCTAAATCCCTTCCTAAAACTGAAATTCTTCTGTCCTGAGCGAAGTTATTGAACATAACCTGACTCTTTTCCAGGTTTATTTTCAAGCCTAATGGTTCACCAGCCCTTTGCAGTTCTTGTATGCGTCTTTGCAACTCCTCTGGGTCTTGTGAAATGAGAATAATATCATCTGCAAATCTAAGATGGTTTAAGTTTGCACCATTGATCTTTACACTATCCTGTTCCCAATCCAGTTTACGGAATACTTCTTCAAGGCCAGCCGAGAAAAGAATAGGCGATATTGCGTCACCCTGCCGTACACCTCGTTCAATATTAATTCCCACTTCAAGATCATCAAGGTGAATTGTGGCTGTAGCTCCATCATATATCGATTCTAATAGGTTTACATAGCCTCTCTCTATACCTTGGCTAAGCAGTGCATCCATTATCGTATGCTTTGAGATGGAATCAAATGCTTTTTCGTAGTCGATAAAAGCCAAGCACAGTGGCATGGTGTATTCGTTGTGCCTTTCTATGACCTGCTGTACAACCTGGATGTGATCCATTGTACTGAATCCACTTCTGAATCCTGCTTGTTCTCTTGGTTGTGCGTCATTCAGTTTTTTTAATATTCTTTTAGAAATTATCTTAGTGAAAACTTGGTACATCACTGATAGGAGGCTTATTGGACGGTAGTTCTTTAAATCTTCCTGTGCTCCTTTTTTATGTAAAAGGATCACTTCTGCATTTTTCCATAAGTCAGGTACTTTTTGTTCTTTGAGGCATTTTGAGTATAATTTTGCCAGTGTTTTATGTAACGTCCGACCACCAGCTTTTAGCATTTCGACAGTTACACTATCCTTTCCTGGAGCCTTGCCGTTCTTCATCAATTCTATAGCATTTGTTACTTCCTCTACTAGGATATCTGGCATTATATATTGTTCTTCCGTGGGTAGTGCTGTCCCTGACTGGCTCTGATCTTCATATAACTGGTAATAAAACCTTCTGACAATCTCTAACATTTCGGTACGCGCCCTGGACACTGTGCCATCCTCACGCTTTAAAGCATATATTTGCGTTCTTTTGTTTCTAAGCTTCTCTTTAGCTTTGTTAATTCCTTTGTTTTCTTCCAGGGTTTTTTGCACTAGCTGCATATTGAATCGGCGCGTGTCCTCTCTGATACGTTTTCTTATAGTTTTGCAGAGCTCAGTGTACTCGACCCTGCCAAAAGGACTACCTGCATTTCTCATTGCTCGCCGTTTCTTCATTAAATCAATGGTCTCACTGGAGATTTTTGTTTGTTTGAGGCATTTTTCTTCTGGTGCTATTGAAGCAGCCGTTTGAAGTACATTGTTGGCGATTTCTTCATATTGAACTGATATTTCCACCTCCTCTGGATTTTGTAACGCAGCAAACCGGTTTGACAATGCAATCTCAAAATCGCTTCCTCTCTCCAGCAGTTTTCCAGAATCCACCTGGCCCTTCTTTGATCTTACCATTCTTTCGCGCTCTTTTCGGCAGTCAATTCGAACCCTTGCTCGTACCATTCGGTGGTCACTTCCAACATTAAAATTGTTAAGGACAGTACAATTGGTAAATATTGTTTTATCGTTGGTCATGATGTAGTCAATTTCGCTTGTGAGCCCAGATGGACTTTTCCATGTACATATACATATATATATATATATATATATATATATATATATATATATATATAGATATATATATATATATATATATATATATATATATATATATATATATATATATATATATATATATATATATATATACCCCGTTCAAACCCCCCCCCCCCCCGAAATAAGCCAAATATTACCTAATATTATACCGAAAAAATACGAGGACTGAAGAGAGTTAAATTATTACATTTGAATTGAATATATATCCGAACTAGTGGACGTTGCGCACAGTAACGCCATCTCTTGTCGAGTAGTCGAACAATTTTGTATCGTATGGAAACTTTGCGTTGATTCTCGATTATTCGTCACGCCCCTCGGTCGGAATGAGCGGAGCTTTGTGGAAGTTTGTGGTAGTTTCTGAGCGGCTACTACTGGGCTGCTATACAAGCGGCGCGTGACCGCACTTACGGCAGTATTGTTCCATGCGCACTCGAAGCGAATATAAGTGAAAAGTGGTGAACGAATAGTGAAGAGAAGTAAGTGTACCGTGTAGGTGAGTACTTTTAGTGCAGTGTTATTCGGTGACCTTGTTAAGGATAGATACGTGAATCATTATTACTATCGAAAAATGGAAGGGGGGAAAAAAACGAAGAGTGATAAACTTAAAGGTATGGACTACTGGAAAAAGTGGTGTAGGCAAGGGGTTTCTAATAAAGAAACAAATTTGGATTTAGCTATCAAAGCTTCAGCTACCTTGCATGCTGATAAGAATAACTGTGATGATAAGCGGGCCCTCGACTTCGAGCTCAATCACAGTACCGAATGTCGAAATCCATGCCATGTCGCTAGTGCCCTGTTCGATACCAACTGCCGAATCTACATCTAGTCTGCAACAGGCCAGCTTGCCTGTTACCGCATCTTTTGCAATTGTAGCTAAGTTGGATGTTGGTTTTTACGCGAATCAAGAAAAAATCTTGGATGAATATTTTAAAGTCCAAATTTTAAAAACTTCATGGAACCCATCCAGAGATTACAAGTTTCCTATTTCCACAAAACGAAACTTGCGCTTTCAATTGAAATGGTTGGAGAGATTCTCCTGGTTGTCATATTCGGAATATAAAAGTGGAGCATACTGCAGAGTTTGCGTGGTAATGCGACGTTCGCTTGATGAAGGTAAAGGCGGTCATCAAAGGATCGGCCAGTTGGTAACCGAACCTTTTTGTAAGTGGAAAAATGCCCTAGAAATATTTGAAGCTCATGGAAAATAGGGATACCACAAGCGAAATTCAGAACTGGCAGATAACTTTCTAAAAGTAATGTCTTCGCAGGCTTTTTCGGTCACTGAACAGCTGTCTTCTGAAAGACAGAGACAACAAGAGGAGAATTGAAAGAAACCAATCCCTATCGTAAAAGCAATAATTTTTTGCGGCAAACAAGGCATCTCCTTGAGAGGTAAAATCGATTCGGGGCGCATACAAATTACACCAGAATCACCAGAACCTGAACAACCACTACAGAATGATGGTAATTTTAGAGCCCTGTTGCGGTTTGCGGCTGAGTCTGGAGATAAAGATCTGGCTGAGCATTTAAATACTTCACAGAAGAATGCCCTGTACACAAGTCCTCAGATCCAAAACGAAATAATTGGCATTTGTGGTGAATTAATTCAACATAAAATAATTGAAGAAGTAAAGAAAGCCAAACTATTTGCGATTCTGGCTGACGAAACCACCGACATCGAACGTGTAGAACAAGTCTCGTTATGCCTTCGATATGTTGATCCTACAGATAATAAACACCATATACTTAAAGAGATGTTCCTTGAGTACATTCCAATGGTCGATGTTTCAGGATCCGGTCTCGCAAATCTTATTATTACAACTCTGAAAAAGCATGGACTTGAATGTTCTCATGTGGTTCGTCAAGGTTACGATGGGGCTGCAGCTATGAGTGGGTATTTGCACAGTGCCCAAGCTTATGTTCGCCAAGAATGTCCTCTTGCTCTTTATGTACACTGTAGTGCATACTCTCTCCACCTTGCTATTGATGATTCATGTTCATTAGCAAATGTCCGAAATTGCATTGGGATTGTGCAGTCTATTGCTTCCTACTTTCGACATTCTGCTCAACGCACTGCTTTGTTGACAGAAATAATTCAAGAACTACTAGCCGTCGGTAACCAAAAAAGCTTGCTCTCAATGTGTGAAATACATTTGGGTCCACAAACATGAAGCTATTATAAGATTCAGGGAAACTTATTCAGCGATTGTGAATGCTCTCGAATCAGTGATTGTGAATGCTCAGAACTCTAATTTAATCATAATAAGGAAACATCGCAACAAGCCGCCCAATTGCAAAGTACGCTTCGATCTTCGGAATTTGTGATGTGTTTAGTGATTCTTAAAAAAGTTAGTCAAAACAATTACAGACAATTGACATCGATCTTATCACGGCATTCAAACATGTAGATGATGTTATTAATGTCTTACAACTCCTGGGAAACAACACTGACGTCGAATATCTTCATCTCTATGAAGACGCAAATGTTTTACTTGAAGAAAATGGTGGTATACTGCGAATGCCCCGCATCGTCGGAAGACAATTAAATAGACCGAATATTCCTGCATTGGATGTATGCACATATTACAAAATTAATTTGTTCATTCCATTTCTTGATCATACAATTCAACAATTGGTTGAAAGGTTTACCAAACATCGTAAAGTAGTATCAGCATTATCTGGTATGCTACCTTCAAATTTTACTGCCCGTTCTGAAATTGAAGAAGCAATTTCCATGTATTCGTCACTGTTTCCCGAAAGCAACATATCAGTGGTTAAAGCAGAACTTGAAATATGGAAAACAGTGATGACAAGTATCTCGCCTACCCCGAAATCTAGTTTGGAATGCCTAGATATGTGCGATAAAAACCTTTATCCTAATATTTAGACATTACTATTAATCTTGGCTACCATTCCTGTATCCACTGCTACCCCAGAAAGGTCTTTCTCGAGCCTAAGGAGACTGAAAAACTATTTACGAAATACTACAAGTGAAAACAGACTTAATGGTTTGGCTCTAATGAACATTCACTATGGAACAGAAATTCATGCAGATGAAGTAGTGGATATATTTAAAAGAAAAAGCCTAAGATTTCTTCTTTAATGGTTTTAGATTTAGCGCAGAGGAACGAAATTAATTTAACCATTTCATTTAAAGTTAAGAAATTTATTAATATGTCGTAATTTTTCCGATGAATATATAGATATTAAATTTCATATAAGTATATTTTTGTTGTTGTTGTTGTTGTATTTACTTCAAACTAAGCCCCCCCCCCCCAAACTAAATCCCCTGGCTACACCCGTGCAGTGGAGAAACGATGTTGGTAAAACTTACATTCTTGATATTAATGGATGTTTTAGATTGATAAAAAAAATGTTTGAAAATAAAATATAAATTTACTCTGTCTAAAAATTAATTTAAAACTGTACTACACTGCCATTTTTAAATAACTACACATATGCAGTAATAGCCAACATTATAAGAGTTATAGAAATAACGAAGTATCCTTTTCTAACTTATTTTCCATAATAAATAATATGATTTGCTAATATTAACTGACCTTCAAACATTTTATTTACAATATAAGCAGAGCATTTTATTGCCGCTTATCCTCTTAACGAATTTATTTTATCTTAATGGTTCGTGTGAGAGAAAAAAATAAGATTGTACTAATTTTATACATGTTATCGCGTGCCAATTTTGATAAAATATGTATTTATTTTGTTGATACAGTAAAAGTTAGTTCGTTTTCCACTATATTCAAGGAAACAAGAGCCGCGCTAAACACTGAACTGGTGAAGAAAGGCGTTTAATCTTGCAATTGAGAAGCCAAAACAAATCTTATGCATTTATTACGAATGCAATCAAACAGTCACCATATACAATTGCTAAAATTTTGAAAGAATCATATGTGACCCAAAAACAACCAGAAAAGAAAGACCGTCCAAGAAAAACAAGCAAAAAATGGATAATCGTGTTATGCGAGGTTTTGAAGGATATTTTTGGTACCTCTGTGGTTATAAAAAAATTCTTACCTAAGTATCAGCATCAGAGCTATAAAGCCGCGTCGTCACTAGAGCATGAACGTGAATGAGGCAAGCCGAGTCCGCCCCAAATGCCTCGGATCGGGAAAAATATAAAAACGATACAATTTTTGATTTTCTCGCCCAGAAAATGTCGAATGAACAATTATCAGTGGGTTATGGCAATTTTATATACATTTATAACTTATTAAAAAATAAAAAACGTAAAAAAAACATAGACGTAGATGGTATTTCCAATTATATTAACATACTGGAATGAACGGGAGCGAACCCGCATGAGACAAGCCGATGCTGCACAAGGCGCGTCGAACACGTTCAAACTAATCGCCGCACAGCTGCGATCAACTGTAATTAATAATAAAAATAACTCTAATTTTTTTTTGACCAAGCAATTTTTTCTAAAATGCGTCCTGGAAATCCTGTTGGCTTCCTCTTTGAAATGGAGGCAGGCCATCATTTGATCTCAATAAGAGTATGAACTCCTTAATGTCCATTGGTGGCCCGTTGCAATTATTTTTTTTGTGTACCAAATTTCACAAGAAATCTCAAAGCGTTCTCGAGATATTCGAGATATATCTCTTTTCCATACATAATAGCGACCCTGTATATATATATATATATATATATATATATATATATATATATATATATATATATATATATATATATATATATATATATATATATATTTTAGTGAATCAGACTCCTTTCCCCTCCCAGATCTCCTTTGTGGATCAGACCTTGACGTGGTAAACGGATTTGAGTAGGACAATAAAGTTTTGAGCTATGCCGTCTGGAGTCTATGCTCCTGAGAGGGTTACTCCTGGTGGACAGATCAAGGCAAAGAGCTCAGACAAACATGATTCAAAATCTGCCAACCCGCATTGGACCAGCGTGGCAGATTACGGTCCATACCTCCAACATGGTATTTTAATATGACAGTATAAACTCAAATGCGGCTCTCATTCCCCGGAGGCCAAGGGGCAACTACCTACGGTAGCGGGAAGACCTGCCCCAAGGCAGACGGTGCTAAAATTCACCGGGTTAGATCAGGCTGCCATTGGACTTTTGACATTGCTACGCTTAATATAAGGACTATGAAAATGGCGGCCCGATTGCAAGAATTGTTAATTTAACTTGACAACATACATTGAGATATTATTGGACTCTGTGAAACCCGAAGAAAGGGCGAATAGTTAATTAAACTGGAACCAACTGGACACGTCCTCTACAAATGAGGTACGGAAAATGGACGATGTGGGGGAATTGAATTCCTCATCAATCGAAAGCTGAAGGACAGTGTAGTAAAATTTGAAACAACATCTGACCGACTAGCCCAATGCGTCATTCAGCTGAATAAAAAGTTTAGGCTTAAATTCGTCCAAGTTTATGCACCAACTATAAGCCATATAAGCCATACAGATGAGGAGATTGAGGAATATCATATCATTATAAGTTACATCATGTGCTGGGTCACGTCATTTGACCCAGCTTTTATACAAGGAGAAATATAGGTACAAAATCCTGATGGGTGATTTTAATGCCAAAATTGGAACACGTGAGCGAGACAATAGAGGTGACAGATTGGTTGATTTTGCTGAAGGACAAGAATTTTATATTATGATTTCATTCTGTGAGAAAAATATCAATAGAAAATGGACATGGAAAAGTCCATCTGGACTCACAAATGAAATTGAATACATCATGACCAACGATAAAAAACAATATTTTGCAATTATACTGTCCTTAACAATTTTAATGTTAGAAGTGACCACCGAATGGTACTAACAAAAGTTAGGTTTAATTGTCGAAGAGAGCGCGAAAGAATGGTAAGGTCAAAGAAAGGCAAAGTGAATTATGGGATTTTTAAATTGCTTTGTCCAACCGCTTTGCTGTGTTACAAGATCCAGAGGAGATGAAAATATCAGTTCAATATGAAGTAATCACCTATAATGTGCTTCAAACGGCTGCTTTAATAGCACCAGAAGAAAAATATCTCAAACAGACAAAAATCTCCAGTGAGACTAATGAAGAAACGACGGACAATGACAATGCAGGGAGTTCTTTTGGCAGGGTCGAGTACGCTGAGCTCTGCAAAACTATAAGAAAACGTATCAGAGAGCATACGCGCCTAATCAACATGCAGCTAGTGCAAAAAAACCCTAAAACAAAACAAAGGAATTTACAAAGCTAAACATAAGCTGAGAAACAAAAGAACGGAAATGTATGCATTAACGCGTGAGGATGGCACAGTATGCAGGGCACGTACGCAAATGTTTGAGGTTAGGTTAGGTTAGGTTAACAATACCCAACGATTAGGTTAACAATACCCACGAAAGAACAAATGCCAGATATCCTAGTAGAGGATGTAAAAATTGCTATAGAATCGATGAAAAATGGCAAGGCTCCAAAAAACGACAGTGTAACTATCGAAATGCTAAAAGCAGGTGGTCGGACGTTACAGAAAATACTGGCAAAATTATGCTCAAAATGCCTCAAAGAACAAAAAGTACCAGACTTATAGAAAAATGCAGAAGTGATCCTTTTATACAAAAAAAAGGAGCACAGGAAGATTTAAAGAACTACCGTCCAATAAGCCTCCTATCAGTAATTTACAACGTTTTCACTAAGATAATACTAAGACTATTTCACTAAGAATATTAAGAAAAATTAATGACTCACAATCAAGAGAACAAGCAGGATTCAGAAGTGGATTCGCTACAATGGATCACATTCAGGTTATATAGTAGCCCATAGAAAGGCACAACCAATACACCATACCACTGTGCTTGGCTTTTATCGACTACGAAAAAGCATTTGACTGCATCTCAAAGCATGCCACAATGGATGCACTGCTTAGCCAGAGGATAGACAAAGTATATGTAAATCTACTAGGATCGATATATGAAGAAGCTACAGCGACAATTCACCTTGATGATCTTGAAGTGGCAATTAATGTAGAACGAGGTGTAAGGCAGGGTGACGCAATATCGCCTATTCTTTTCTCGGCTTGCCTTGAAGAAGTATTCCGTAACCTGGATTGGGAACAGGATGGTGTAAAGATCAATGGTTCAAACTTAAACCATCTTAGATTTGCAGATGATACCGTTCTCCTTTCACAAGACACATAGAAGCTGTAAAGACGCATACAGTGCTGCACTGCATCATCCAGCATCCCGTCCAACAGCATCCCAACCTTCTCATATTAGAAAATCACAGCTCCCACGTCAATATTGAAGTTATAAAGAATATGGTTATAAAGCCAAAAAAATCACATTATCATGTTGTCATTCCCACCACATTGCTCGTACAAGTTGCAGCCTTTGGATATGGGGGTGTATGGCCCATTTAATAATTATGTGAACAGATCTTGCCCCACGCCAGTTACAACTTGCCCCAAGAACGGGGTAAGTTGTATCATGCTACTTCTTTTACAAAAAGTCATTTATACAAGCATTTGTTATCAACTGAAGCCCAATTATCATTCTAATTGATACCTGAATAGATGTCCTCTGATTTAAAAGTTCTGCATCATGAAAATACTCAATATTTAGATTTCTTCATCGAATAAAAAACTAAAAATTGTTACAACTAGCTCCCCGCTCCTTATTGACTTGAACTTATTGACACCCCTTAAATGGTAATGGCGCCTTACAATTATATGGTAACGGCGCATTGTAAATTAAAATTAGTAATCTCACTATTCGTAGATAACATGTGTGACAAAACGTTTTTGTCTCCGCAATTCTCCAGCGACTATACTAATATCTCAGCTACTCAAAAGATAGACGACGTCATATATGTATATGTATGATGTCGTCAATTGGTAAAATATCTTATCATTATATTCTAAATAGATTACATCTAATATATAATGAAACGCTGTTAATAAGCAACATTATTGTTAAAAAAAACGTTCTACCACACATTGCCAACATGGCTGCGTTAATGAATGTACTATCGGAATATTGGAAAGAAGTGATCAAAAATAATAAAGCATTGAAAGCCTTTATTATCGGAGTGAATGTGTTAATAATAATCTGCATGGTTGCCTGCTGTGTTTTGCGGAAAAGGTGTAAACGACGCTGGTAAGACTCCTTAAAAATTTTAACTACTGTTCGTTGACAACTGTTTGAATTTTTCTACGTATAACAAATTCATTACGTCTGCCTAATACGAGGGTTGCTATTTATGTATCCGGAATTGGCAACAATGGTGTTAGTAGGCAACATCAGACATATACATCGTAAATTTAACATTGTTGACGGTATAAGTAATTTAAACTTTTTATTGTATTGATTATTGACTGAAAAGTTCATCTCAGTCAAAAATTGGAAGTAACTTGTGGGAATTTTCGTATGATAATTTACTACAACTTTCGACGTGAATTGTCTCAATAAGTGTGTATCGATCAACTCACCTCGACTTTTGGCGATGAATCAGCATTTACAACCACTGTATATGACTGGTTTAGTGAATTCAATCATAGCCATCGTTTTCTCAAGGACGAATTTAAAGAAGTACGCGAACTGATAAAGCAAGATCGTCGTGTGACATACCGTGAGATTGAGGTATCCCTAGACATTAGTATGACAAGCATACACAAGATTTTACATAGGCATTTAGCTCTTGAAAAAGATTTGTGCGCGTTGGATTTGGCAAATTTGACGCAAACTCGAAATCGCTCAAAAAAAAGACTCGTGTGGATTGGTGCAAAGAAATGCTCAAAAATACAATAGTGGTGCGTCAAAAGCCGTGTGTATCTATGTATATACACAGGTGACGAATCTTGGATCTATGTATATGAGCTCTAAACTAAACAGTAGTCGACTATTGCTTATTGTTATTGGTTTTCTAAAATAAGCCAAACCCAACAAATGTTGTGTGCAAGAAGTACTTTGAAGCAAATGGATGCAATGTTTATTTTTTGATAAATGGACATGTGGCTACAATGCCATTAGAGAATCGTAGAACGACCAATGCTGAATGATACACAACCATTTCTTTGCCAGAAGTCTTTGAAGAAATAAGAAAAACAAACCAACGACACAGGATCATTTTTCACCATGACAACACGAGCTCTCACACATCCGGACCGAACAACTCGCTCAAAACATCGAATCGGTGGGTCATCCGCCATACAGGCTTGATTTAGCACTCAATGATTTCTTTTTGTTCCCGCCCGAGAAAAATAAACTACATGGTCAACCAGAGGAAGCGATTGATGCGTTTAAAATATATGTTTTGGAGATACTCAACTGGAATGAAAATGTGCTGTGACAATTGGTTCAAACATATGCAAAAGTATATCGATCCTCGCCGATAATATTTTGAAAAACAATCAAACCATTTTCAATAGTTTCACATAAATAGCAATCCTCTTAATTAATTAACAGTTACAAAATGTATACTCGATATTTATTTCTACGACAACTACCGCTGTATTATAGCTCCATAGCATTTTTCGACAAAACTACATTATAATAAGTAGCATACAACTAATGGGTCTTTCAAATTGAGCAGTTTTTTTTTAATTCCTGAATACAACACATATGGCGTTGTGAATTTGCTTAGGTTTAGTCTCATTTCAGAGGTGTAATGTATGACATTTATAAAAATGGAGTCGTACACAATGCAATATCGTGTTAAATTTATTGAATTATTTTATGAAAAAGGGTGTTTTTTGGTTGAAGGTTGAAATGACACAAGTACTAAAGCCACTGGATCATTCAAAACGTCGTACATTGGATCAAACAACAAACATGACTTTTCTCAAAAAATCATCTTTTCAGATGAAGCACATTTTGAAATTGGTGGCTATGTTAATAAACAAAATTGCTGTATTTGGGGTGAGAAAAATCCGTTTGGTGTACATTATGGTCAGGAGGTGTAACTGGGTTGTATTTCTTTCAGTATGCTGCTGGTGAAGATGTAACTGTGTATTGTGTTTGATGTTGTGAGATAATAACTGGATTTTCGTAGGCTGAATTGAATAATATTGAACTGGAGGATATGTGTTATTAACAGGATGGTGCTACACCTCACTCTGCTAATGAAACTACTGATTTATTGAGAGAAACATTTCCTGGACGAGCTATTGCAAGAAACAGTTATTTAATTGGTCACCAATATCATGTGATTTAATATCGTTGGACTAGTTTCTTTGGGATTACGTGAATAACCAAGTCTATAAGAACAATCCAAAATCGATTCCTGAACTAAAGGATGAAATTATTTGAGTCATTTATCATATAGAGTCACGGTTAATCCAAAATTTTGACAAAAAAGTGGACGTCTATGGAGTTGCAAGAGATGGTCATTTGGCAATTATTCCTTCGTATTTATATATTCAAATTCTGTGTTTTATTCAAGAATTAATAAAACCGGTCAATTTGAAAGACCCTTTATTGTATGTTCACATCTGTTAAACTTTTTCGTTCAACGTACGTTCCAATGTGCCTTTGAAGTTTGTGCCTTAAAAGTCCGTTGTACTGTTAGGTGTAAGACTGACAGTTTACATTTCAGCATGATGGTATTTCACGATTTCACCCTCCATGAGGACTCCAACTTTATTTTATCGTCGTGTTTTCACTTCATAGATTTGTTTTGTGTCCTAACTAGCTCAGCTGTCTTTCTTCTATAGCTCTTTCTATTGGCTTTGTTTCCAGTTGCTCCATTACTGTCTATTTATCACTTTATCACTCTTCTTGTAATTCCCTCTATTTTGTGTAGGAATCTCATTTCTGCAGCTGTAATTCTACTTTTGTCTCTCCTTATTTGTTGCCTCTGTTGATCTCTCACTACTTTCATATACGTGCTTTTGACTTAAGACACTTGAGGCTCCAAGTGAATAAGAAAAAAATGTTTTTTAGCAAGGAAATGTACGATATCACAAATCGTTGGCAATAATGGCTAAATTGCATGAATTGCATTGCGAATTGCTTCCTCATCCACCACGTCGTATTCTCAGATCTGTCCCCCAGCGACTATTTCCTGTTCTCAGACCTCAAAAAATGCCAGCTGGACAGAAATTTTGCTCAAATGAACAGATAATTGCCGAAACTGAAGGATATTTTGAAGTCAAAGAGAAATCGTTCTATAAAAAAGGTGTATACATGTTAGAAAAGTGTTGGAATGATTGTATTGCTCTTAAAGGAAAATATAGTGATGAACAAAGTCGAAATTTACAAAAAAGAGTAATTTATTTGTCAGACCGGCGATTTATTGACAGATTTGTTACACTACTTGCCCAAACAAAATAAAAATGTAGGAAAAACAAACGAATTTTAAAAACGGTGAGAACTTATCGAAGAACCTATTAAAGGGGGTTTAATCTTTGTTATATTTAAAATATCTGCAATAACTTAGAATGCAAAAGCTTAAGACTATAAATGTAATGAAGTGGTTTTCTAGTTTTTGTGTACAATCTAAACGTTATTTTTCCAGCAATCATTTAATCATTTAAAATCACTATGTGCCACACGTTTTCTTTACATACTTGCATTTTTCTCTTTTCTTAAATTTTAAAGTACGTTACTTTTTGTTCTAAAGAAAATTGAAAGAAAAAGTTTAATAGAATAAATAATATCTGATTACTCTTTTATTTGGTATTAATTATGTTACGGTTGCATTTAAATTTAGATTGATTTATCTCCCGATGAAGCTATCATAGTTAGCGAAACGAGCATCGAGAGATTTTAAAAAGTGATTTGGTTTTTAGTGGTAAATCTTCTTGAGTTTAGTTTTTTGCATTTAATTCAATATATAAAATTGTTATTAACGAAATCAATTGTTATTGTGCACGACCGATAAGAGAAGGATAATAATGGGGCGATAAAACATCGCTCAAGGCATGAATGAAACGATATTTCATATTATTAAAACTAAAATATATACTACTGAGAAGATTATTTGTTTCAGGACGGATTCCTACAATGAAACGCAGCCTTTGATCCGCAAGCTTTTATCACCACTGTTGTATAAATCTAAAGAGGGAACTAAGAAGACCCAAATTGCATAAACATAAAAAATAGAATTTAAACTTTTTTGAGGTAACATTAATGAAAATAGGTTTATATTAAGTATTTTGTAGTTATAAATCCGAAAATGATAAGCTAATTACTGTTACACGTACAGTTTTTTGTTGGGGTCGGTGGAGGGGAAAAAAGTGAGACGATATATTTTTACAATCTAATATTTATTTAATACAAACCCGTTTACATTAAATATGTAAAGACATTACTGAGGAATATGCGTAGTTGTTAAACATGTAGGGTCGCAACTGGTGTTCTCAGAAAGCTGTGGATCAGATTCTGATGAAGAATTAGAATTACCGGAAAACATGTTGTCCAGGTTTAAAGGTGCAATCGATACTGGTAGTTTTTGGCTATGATGAACTGGCCTAAGTGCAGAAAGTAAATTTGGATACTGAATTTTGTCCCTTTGCTTTTTTTGCAATCCCTTCTGTTTTAATGATAAAAAAGTAGGAATCACTTACACGTCTAGGAACACACCATAGAAACAGCAAACGGCATAGATTTTCTCTTGCGTTGCATCCACTACATTAAATTTACGTGATAACTCACACAGCAAACATGAGAAGCCTAACTTTTATCTTGATCTCCAATTTGACACTTTAAATATAAAATATAGAGTTTTTTGACTTCCTTGGATATAGATCTAGCTTGTAACTTTCAAAGAAATCGTCCGAATATATATATATATATATATATATATATATATATATATATATATATATATATATATAAACTTATCTGCGATTTTTGTAAAATCGACGACTAGAACTTGCCATTTTATATAAAATGAACTTAAACACTTGACTGTACCGTAAACGAGACTGAAACAAAGTAAACTACAGAAAACAATAAAACTGCCCTTCGTATTCGTATACTGTGGAAATACCTCTCTACGGTCTTGTGGTAATTCCTACATTGTTTAGTCCAAAGTCATGGACAAATAATTCAGTTTCTCCATGATATAAAGGGGAAGCAGGTACTTGAAATAGAGACATGCTAGGCAATTTCTGTGAAAACATATTTTAATAACTACCTAAATGAAACGTAAAAAGTGCATTCTTATCAATGTTACATAAATCATGTCGACCTGTGTTATCAGATTGCTTAAAAAAATCTATGTTGTTGGCTAGCTGAACAAAATTGCATTACCATAATTATAAAATGCAGCTTTTTTCGGCTTTTATACATATATATGGTTGTTCGTCGGCACATATCTAATAAAATTCGATATTGTTTTGCTGACTCAAATTAAATAGATTATTGATATAACTATAAAATGTAATAACTTATTGTCAATGTTAGATAGCATGTGACCTCACAAAGACTCATACATATATATATATATATATATATATATATATATATATATATATATATATATATATATATATATATCTTTTAATGTGATCTCAAATATTATTTAGTTGTTTCGAATAAAAATTGTATTACAATAACTTTAACAAATAATTTAATTTATGCACTAGTTTAAATATACTGTTTTACCTGTTTTAGTTGTGCTGTACCTGTTTTAGTTAGTACATTATTTCAAAGGAAGATACCATACATACATACACTCAGGACCGTAAATCCTTCTTGTTTGAGATACGGGGGGTTGAAGATTTCGATTTTTTTTTATATTCAATTTGGTATTGTAACCAAATTTAATACACATTATCAGCCGTCCGGTTGCCACAATCTGAGGGAATATCATGTTCTACAAGTATCTAGTGGCGAAGTTATAGTTTCTACAATTAACTTAAAAAATTGGTACGGTCCTGTTCAAATTAAACTTAAATACATTTTTCAACACAGAATATGATTCTCTAAAAAAGTGAATTTTGATAATTTTTCGTCTCTGTCTCGGTTTCATAGCAAACTTGACTTTTCACTTAACCTATAGGTTTTCATCAGCATAAAAGGTTTTTTTCCTAATGATTTGAAAATGATTTGGACTCTGAAGGACTGTTTTATCAAATTTCATACACAAAAGCTTGTTGCAAATTTTATCAAAAGTTTGCTCATATATTAATTTTCAACAACATTATTTGTTAAATAATTAGTAAGGCTAAAATAATTAGTATTGTGTTTTTATTAGTAGCTTGTTAAAAAATTAGTATTTGTTAAATAATTAGTAGCAAAGCTCCCCTACGGCTTATAAGGCTTTCTGCTTGTAGGACTTGATATTCTCTCAGATTATGGCAACAGGAAGGCTGATGTGTATTAAATTTGATTACAATACCTTCCAGTATGCGGAAGATGTAAATTAAAAAAGGAAAAAAAATCTTCAACCTCCTGTATCTCGAACACGAAGAATTTCCGGACACATGTTCGTATAACATTTATGTATTATTTTGTGTCGCAGAATTTTCCAAACACGTCTGGTAGAATATTTTATATATGTTTTCTTGCATCTTGACTCTCGACGTGAACTTCAAACACATATTTTTATATATATATATATTATCATTTTTGTTGGTTGCTTGACCGGGAAGGAACCCCACCCATCCTTTCAACTGGATGCCATATGTTTTGTCTCTCGAGGTTTAGACTCATCAGGGCGCCGACACCATACCATCAAGAATAGGGAGACCCTATCCTCAGCCAACAACCCATGTTTTTGCCGACTCTCCCTACTAAAGATACAAATAAACCCTAAAACTGGGAAAAGGTTTATATGTGTCAAAAAAACTCAATAATAATACTAGATATTAATAAGCTCAAGCATAATTTCAGAGAACAACATACAAAACACAATAAATAACAATTACAGTTATATGTTAACACAAAAAAAAGAGTCTAGCGATGTGGACACACGACTAACCTACTAAACTAAGCAGGTAAAGAGAAGGGTTCGATCTTAACAGACATTCTTATCATATAACAGCTCTTGCCGAACTTACAAAACAATTTAAATTAAACCAACCAATTTATCTTAAACGAACTTAACTTAAACTAAATCAGATTAAATCAAATCACACCAATCCAGATTACACTAATCCAAATTAAACCAAGTCAAATCAGGGTAAATGAATCAAATTAAGGTAAATAAAATCAAATTGTCTAACGTTATTAAATTGTGATAGTGAGATAGTGATTGAGGAATTAATGTTGGATATTCATGAAAATACTAATTAAATATTAAAATAATATCTGGCCTTATCCTTTTGTGGTGATGTTCGATTATCCAGCCTCCGGACCGTTCAATTATGAAGATATTTGCCCATTACTGGACAATTATGTGTCCAGACCGTGGGGATCCTACTTTGATCAGGTTCTACAATGAACGGCCTCCAAAATGATCGGGTTCTATAAAGACCGGGCCCTGAAACCCTCTACAAAAATACAAAATAATAAGGCTTAGCCAGTTAATTAACATACATCTAATGGAACGATTACTGACGCCGGACTACCAATAGCATCGACATCAATTTTGCTTCTACAACTAGAACGAATCGTCTTGCAAACCAAATAAAAAAAGATTTGAATGCCAAGAGACATTGCTTTGCTGTTGTTCTTGACATATCTTAAATATTCGACAAATTATGGTGCACAGGTAGTAAATCAAATTAATACAGCTTGTCCCTGGACCTCCACTTTAACTGTTCAAAAACCTATCTGACGAAGAGATACGTCTTAGTTGAATAAAGAAGCGAACACACTGGTCAGAACCCTATTCATTTAGGCGTTCTTCAAGTAAGCCAATCTTATACATTTTGAATCTTGCTCATCTGCCAACAATACATTGGGTCCATTCGAATTATCACCTAATTTAAACGGCGAACTGTATCTTAATTTTTTTCAAACTCAGTTACCCGAATATTTAGATAGATTTAGATATATTTAGATAACAATTCTCTAGAACTAAGACGAAACATGTTGTTCATGCAGGATGGAGCCCCCGCACACTTTTCTAGACCTGTCGGAGACTACCTGAATACCCGTTCTATTATTTTCTGGATAGGCCGTGGGAGTCAGATATCTTGGCCTCCTCGGAGTCCCGACTTCAATCCACTTGATTTTTGTGTGTAGAGATATATGAAATCATGAGTGTATGAGGAAGTAGCGAATACTCGACTTGAGAATAATTATGGCATAAAATTGAGAATGCTCTGGAATCGTTTTGAAATGAACAGTAATTATTAAAAATCAAACGGTCGTTCACTAAACAGGTACTGAAATGTATTATGGTGAATGGAAATCCCTTCGATCATGTATTGTCGAAAAGAGACATTTTGCTTTGTTAATTCTTCTAGAATTATTTTAAAATTTTCAATATTTTTAAAGACATTTCGTTTGTACTTAAAATGTTTTTAATCGATATTAGTGTGTAATAGAGATCTTTGCGAAAAGTGAAAAAGTGTGGACGTATTCCTTTGCTCCGTTATTAGTTTTACAGCGACAAAAAGAATGCGATAAAATTTTATGAATAAAAATAGAAACTAACGTTGAACGGGACAATATTTAAAATCACAAGTGCGGTACAAATTAACATTTGAATATTGCCTGTCCGTCGGGGCTGGCAAATGGAATAATGACATCTCAAAAACGTAATAGTGACTCCATAATATATCTCCACCGATAAACTATGTACAAAAACTATACCAGTGGGATCCTAAAAATATATTAACCCAAAATAGATATTTTTTACCACCAGAGCCAGATGGAAATTCCTATACTAAAGTAAAAATGTCAAAAGTCCCTCCAATTTTTCTACACGGTCAACACAATCACAAAGGAGTAAGCGATATAAAAAAGATAACCAGCCGTGAATTTACCACAGTAGCCACAAGTAAGTCGTTAAAGATCAATTGAACCTTCGACAATGATTATCGTGCTTTAGCGAAACATTATCAAGACAATAAAATTAAATTTCACACATATCTGGATCCAAAAAGTAAACCACTAGGATCCACTAGTAAACCAAAGATTTATAGAGTAAATAGACTGGACAAATTTGTAATCACCGTTGAATCAAGAAGGTTAGCTAAAAACATTCATCAATGCTACCGGTGTCAACAGACAGGGCTTACTAAAAATTACTGTAAACTTGATCTAAAATGTGTTAAATGTGCAGGTAATCACTGTTATACCGACTGTGATAAAAAAAATAGCAGACCCGCCAACTTGTGTAAACTGTAACGGTGAATACCCCGCAAACTACAAGGGATACAGCTATTACCTCAAGAGTACTGGATTCAGAAGAACTCCAAGAATAAATCAACACTATACATCAACCCACAATACTTACGCCAATCAGACAGAAACATCAAGTCAAAGGAGAAACTATACAAAAACCCTAATACGTCATTCACAAGAAAATCTCTCTCCATCATTCCTCAACAATATTCTCTGAACTATTTTTGACCTCCTGAAACCGTGTATCACACAAATTAAAAATGTTTTCCTAACAAACCTTTTCCCAATACCGATAAAACAATTATCAAGAAGCCTTCAACGATTCTAAAATACTCAATTGGAATGCCAATGGAATTCAAGCTCAACGATCCATCTTTATAGCCTTCTTAGCCCCTCACAATGTTGACATAGCCTGCTTCAGCGAAACCCATCTTGCTAATAAAGAAAAATTGAAAATACCAGGTTATAAAATCTATCGAACCAATAGAGAAGCTAGGGTAGCCTCGGGTGGTGTCGCCATGTTAATGAAAGACAAAATATCTCACAACCCAGTCGATATGCCAAAAGTTACAAGCTTAGAAATTATATCAATCAGAGGAAACTTTCTCAGTAGCACCAGCATCCAATTATACGTGTCTACAAACAACCCAACAAAAACTAATGGACAATGACTTACTGTCAATTTTTAATACCACAGAGGCTAATTGGAGATCTTTACTCCCAAAACAATGTGTGCGTGAGTCGCCAAATCAACCCAAATGGGGTAAAGATAAATGAACTTGCAGCAAAGTATAACCTGCAAAGTGCAACCTGCTGAATACCAAAAACGCATAAGTGAGCTAGAGCCGCAAATTCCAGGATTGTGGAGATTTACTAGGGAAATTTTACGAATATCGGAAGAAATCCCATCTTTTCTGGTAAACAATACATTACTAAATAGCGATGAAGAGACAACCAAACAAGCAGTTACAAATACAACAGATAAGTACTCGGCAAAAATTTTTACTTTAAGGAGAATCAATAACCCTCCGCTAATTCACATAAATCAACACCCAATCGCTTGGAAAACAGACGAAGAATAGGATAAATATCTGGATGTATACCTGGATACCAGATTAACGTGGAGAATTCACATAATTAGCAAGCTCAACGAAGAGTATGCCAGATTCTCTCAACTCTACCCGCTTATTAACAGGAGATCCTCATTAAAAACAAAATGTACCTTATTACTATACAAATCACTAATTCGGCCTTTAATCCTTTATGCATGCGTTATCTAGGGCAACTTATCGCCTACCAATATACACAAAATGCAGGTTCTTTAAAACAAAATATTACGAGTAGTGTGAATGCCGAATAGTACGTAACCAACCGACAACTGCACCAAGAACTCGGTCTACTAACATTGTCAGAGTATATTAAAAAACGAACGATCATCTTTCATCAGAGGCTAGAGCAATCTCCCGGCACTAAACATAATCAACTAGAACGCAGAAACATACATACAAGACTGAACAGGAAACTACCTCAAGATATGTTTTTAGAATGGATTTGTCATGTTAATGTTAAAACTTTTATTACAGCACTGTCTTGCAGAACAATTGTAATTGTTGAGCAAACATTTCCATAAATAAAAAAAATGTGTAATAGTTTTATATTAATATATTAATTATAATTATAATTTGTAAATTTATTTTTGGAATATGTCAATGATATTTATATTGAAATTCATTATCATTATCAATATAAATATCATTGACATATCCCAAAAATTAGTGCGTAATGTTAAGGTTTCAATTGTGTTCTTGTCTTGCCGTTATTATTGCAGCCCGTTGGCTTTTAAACACTCTCCAAAGTGTTTGCTTTTAATAGTAGAAATTGAACCAGTTGCAAGCCTAAATAAAGTGTGATGGAAAGCTAACACAAATGTTATGCTTCAAAAGCGCAATTTGAAACGGTGTACAAGGTATACCTATTTTATGTAAAAAAGGTGGGCAAAATAATATTTTTATTAAAAATGCGAATACACTAAGGCGCAAAAAAGTTGTGACCTTTCAAACGCAGAAAAGTGTCGCAGACAGCGCTCTCCACAATCTTTCTAAACATGTTCGACAAATTTAAATTTCTTATTTTAACAAACCCTCCACTACCAAATTTCGTACAAGAAAAATACTATTTAAGAAAGTTATTGACGAAAATTATAATATATTATTATTAGGTGCGTATAGACCCGGTTGGATCACGTAAAACATTCTGACTCATTTTCGAATGTTCTTTCTGATCCTCCACACCTCTCTCATCCTTTCTCCGTGGATTCTCTTTCTCTCCTCCATACTTCTTGTCTCCGATCTCCCAGAAACTTCGCTCTCTAATGCATCGTTCCACATATGTGTTTTGTTTCTGTACGTTCTTCTATTCTCAATCTCTTTTGAGCCCATTTGTGCCTTTCCCCAGGTCAGCTCTAACTTGTACAACCCATGGTCCTTGTGTGTATATAATAATTCTGTTAGTATGTCTTGTCGGTGGGAGTCTACTGATATGTCCATAGAATTTCAACCTCCTTTTTCTGATGTCCGCCGCTACGTTGGACATTCTCTCTGTGGTTTTTCTAAAATGTAGTCTGTACTTCCACTATCAGTTTTGGACCGAGAATTTTCCTCATAATTTTGCATTCTTCTTTTAATATGTTTTATATGCCGCTTTTTATGTAGAGTTTAAGTGTCTCGCTTGCGTATAGTACTTCTTGTTTCATTACTGTGTTGTAGTGTCATATTTTTGCGTGTGTGGATATGCATTTCTTATTGTAGATATTGTGTGTCTTGCCGTATGCCCTCTTCATCTTCTGTAACCGAGTCTTCAGTGCAATCTTCTCTCCTCCGGTGGGTTCGAGGATCTCGCCCAGGAATTTGAAGTGAGTGACCCTATTTATCTTGCCGAATTTGGTGTTCAAATTTTGGACATCTAATTTTGAGCAGAAAAATTCGGTTTTTTGATAGGAGATTTGTAGGCCGACTTTCTCTGCACATTCCTGGAGGACCTCTATTTGTTTGGATGCCCTTTTTTCATTGTCTGCGAGTATGGCTAGGGCGTCTGCGAAGGGTAGGCATGATATTTCCATGTTGTTTTTGAGTCGTCCGAGTCGTATTGGTTTCCAGTGTCCTTGATTTTTTAATTCTTTTTCCCATTCCCTTATGACTTTGTCCAGGACCAGGTTGAAGAGGAGTGGGGATAACCCATCTCCTTGGCGTACTCAGGTTTTAATCAGGAAGGGTTCGGAAATTTTTCCAATAAATTTCACTTTAGAGGTTGTGTCGGTCATTGTCTGCTTGATCAATCCTAGTGTTTTGGGATCAAGTCCTTGTTCTTCTAGGATGTTGAACAGAGCTTTTCGCTCGATGCAGTCATGTGTTTTCTTGAAGTCCACGAACGTGCAGATGATTGGGACGTTCCGGATAGCTTTGTATTTCAGAATTGTTTTTAAGTTAAATATTTGGTCAGTGCATTAGCGACCAGGGTGAAAGCCTACCTGGTGCTCGCCAATTTTGTGTTCTAGTTGTTCTTGTGTTCTCTGGGGACGACATGCTAAGAGGATTTTGTAAGTGACTTCTGGTAAGGAGATTCCTCTGTAGTTGTTCACATTTGTTCTGTCTCCCTTCTTGTGCAGCGGGTGGATAAGAGCATATTTCCATTCATCTGGTAATTTTTCTGTTTGCCAGATGTTCGTGATAATTTGCGTGAGTTCCTGCAGTGAATTTGGTTCGAGGTTTTTCAATAGTTCTGCGGTGATACCATCTTCACCGGATGTGTTGTTATTCTTTAGTTTGCGTATGTGCCTGTGGATTTCTTCCTGTGTTGGTAGTGGTGATTCTGAGGGGGTATAGATACAATTTTCCTTGAGGAGATCAGAGAAATAGTATGCCAGCTTCTGACAATTTTCCTGATTGTTTAGCGCTAATCTCGCATTCCGCATTCTGAAGCAAAGATTTTGTGGTGTGTATCCACAGATTTCTCTTGCGAAAGTCCTATAAGAGTCTCTCGTGTTATAATTGCGGAAATTCAACTTTATAGAGTCTAGTTGTTCCTTCATGTACTTCCTCTTAGTTTGCCTGATAACCTTTTCGGTCTGTTTTCTAGTCTCGTCAATAAGCTTGTTCACCAACCTACAAGGTGTCTAAAAAAAAATGTATACACACTTTGACTAGTTCTAAAATCAATATTTATTTTCATACAGTTTACTTTAAGGTTTCAAAATAAACTGAAGGAACAGCCTTTCTTTTGACTAACGCCAGTTTTCCAACTTCCCACTTTCGTGGTCCAGGCATTGCTGATAACGATTTCTATTTGTATTTGTTGGCATTCTCTTTCAATTGCCACTCTTAATTCATTGACTGTTGACGGTTTTGTCTTATAAACCTTGTCTTTAATGTATCCCCATAAAAATAAGTCAAGCGGCGCAAGATCAGGTAAACGTGCGGGATATTAAACCCAACCTCATCGTCCAATCCATCTGTTCGGTAGAGTCTCGTCAAGATAAGCCCTTACGTCATGATGATAATGTGGAGGTGTACCGTCTTGTTGAAACTAATAATTGTTCTCATCGTCAAAAGCTTTGCGAATGCGTGGGATCACTCACATCACACTCACATCAGTATGAGTAAGTTATCAGAAAATAAACTGTATATATCATTTTTTGGGATACCCTGTATTTTGTAAAGATTTTGGATTAAAGTTTATCAGTACATAACGACATTTCTTATCAGCACTCTGCATATGTTTTCTGTAGGAAACTTCGGTTTTATTTCTGATATGTTAGCACAGTAAATTTTCATACGGAATATGGTTCGAAATAAATGTCATAAAATATTTAATCATATAATGCCAATATTTAGTTTAATATTTTCAGTTTCAGTGAAAGTGGTGCTGTTATGTGAAATATAAAAAGGCTCGGTGTCCTGCGATCTATTAAAGTAGGATGTAACATCGTACATTCCTTGTAAGTAATTTTAGATTTCAAAAAATAGTTACAAAATGTTAATGGCATATTTTTTATTTAAGAAAGATTTTTTAAGTTTTCTTCGAATCTAAATATTTAACTAATTTGCCGATAAAAGGATATTTATCAAAACATTGGTAATTCAACAGTAGATGCTCCATAACAACTCGAGTTATCAATATGGAACAATATTAAATACACCTTATAAAATTTATTATTAGCTAAAAACATTCAAATAAAACTCCATATTATGATTCTAATAACAGATATTGTCCACGCTACTGCTCGAACCATAGTTGGAGAAACATCAAAACCGGAAGAGACGATAAGAACCAAGAGACAGCGCCCACCAATACAATAAAATAATACATACATTCCCTCAAATAAGCTGTTATATTTTTCAAGTATTTATTAATATAAAGTATCAAAAAACTATATCAGGAGTATCAGTAGACTATATGTAGTTGTGAGAATTACCATAGAAAGGAATGATATATATCACACAATTATTTAAACCCATTCTTAGAATTAGACACTTTTCTAGTTAACGGTCCACAGTCCATTTATTATTATTATTATATGTGCTATCGAAAACGTCAAACCTGAAGAACCATTCCTCTCATATGGTAAAATATTTGGGAATCTCCAGCAGAGTTTAATAATAACGCAGATTGGATTGAGCGTGTCGAGAATGCCACTCATTACTTAGAAGCGATGCCCCCAATTCTCTTCACAAAAGATGATATTATGAAGTCCAGGCACAACTGGCGTACGCCTGGTCCTGGCCAAAATCAAAATTTTTGGTTGAAGATATTTAATTATCTGAATGGCATATGGGCCGAATGTTTCAATAATATATTATCCAACCCTAGTATTTTCCCATCGTACCTCATGTGCGGAAACACCTACCTTCTACAAAGAAAGTGACTGACACGACCCTAAAAGCTACAAACCCATAACGTGTCTTTCTGTAATCTATAATTTGTTTACATCACTAATAAACCACAAGATATACGAGCACTGTATACACGACAACCTGATTGCACCAGAACAGAAGGGATGCATTAAACATTCCCTGGGTTGCAAGGAACAGTTAACCATCGACGTGGTGATAATGAAGTAAGTTCAAGTAAAACAACGAAATCTCGATATGTGCTTCTTGGATTATAGCAAAGCATTTGACTCTGTCCCACATAACTGGCTAAGAAAAGTCCTGGAGCTCTACACGATTGATCCTTTCGTTCGAGATTTCCTCACTACAGCCATGTCCAGTTGGAACATCAATTTCCTTCATGGCTTCATATATTAAAAAAAACGACTAAATTACAAAAAAAAAAGTATTAGAAGATATTAGTGTCAGAGGTGCATCAGCAACGAAGGCTATTTAACGACTGAACCTACAGCTTAACGTGGGTTCCGAGTCACGGTCATCAGCTACCGACAACCCAAGCCAGCACCCCCCCTAAGGCTATCAACCCTTGGTTATATGCTTACCCATAAGTCTATCAGGAAGCGTACCAACTGGCGAGTGACTAACGTAGAACACTTCTCAGAAGGCATCCGGCCTTACCCAGCCTTTAACTAGTGTGACTGAGGGGTAATTCGTTGTAGGACTTTACACTCTTGCCTAGAAACAATCACAAACATTTAAGTGTAATTATGTGTATGCGTGTGTGTATATGTGTGTGTGTGTGGGGAAGAAGTAATGCGAACAGAAGAAAAAAAGAAAAACAACCATCCAAGTGCTGGAATCAACTGGAGGCCGCCGCCTTACGGTGCGTGCGTACCAACGCGAAGGGCTTACAAAAAAACAACAATTTTATTCTTAAAGCGTGTAACTAAAAAAAAATTAACCTTCTACTTTTCTTAACCTAACCTGCCAACATAGAAACCTAACATACCTAACCTAGCAACCTAACATAGCTAACCTAGGAATTAAAAAGGTTTTTCTCACTTAATTCATCAATTGGTATTCCTTTTGAGGAGGATGAATACTCGCCAACATTAATTTTTTACATAAAATAATTATTAAAAAATACAAGCCATTTATGAAACAAATAAACCATTCACAAAACATTGAGGTTTTGGTTCTAGAATATTTGAAACGATGAGAATAAATACTTACCTTTCCACTATTTTTTGCTAGTTTATGATGTAGAACCATTAAAAATGCATCGAACAAACTAAGTCGTAAAAACTAAGAAACCAAAAGAACCTCATACTATTGGGTACCCAGAAACAGTATCGTAAATAATACAAATATGCCACAAGTGCCTGAGAAACAGTGATACATCAAAATTTGATAGGACAAAAACGTGAATCCGCGTCCAGTGGGCTGGCTGGAAAATTCAGTAGGACGCAGAGCTGCATCTTCTAATTTCTTTGAAAATAAGCCTTAAACCTAAAATAATTAATGTTGTTTAAATTATTTGTCATAATCGTCATTATAATTAGAAAAAAAAAGATTGAAAAAATTGAACGAACGGCAGCAACCGCCCGACATTGAAGATGGCATAGTGAAGCATGGTTACTCATCCTAGTAAACAATCCCTCTCGGCGCACTTGCCATAAAAAATTCGCAGGGCCATCATAGGCGGCCTTCAGCTGCTAATCTGGCCTCTCCTCTCACATCCCGACACCTCTCGCAATGTATTTAATGGCATTGTTTTAACTTGAACATGGGCTACTTTTTGTGCAGTGTCTGATGAGTTTTTAATGTTAGTTGCCTTGCATTTGGATTTTTACGAGTGGTATGCGTTAATATACTGGTATCGGGTTTTCCGTATACGAAACCGCGTAGTTATTTTTTTTCTTTAATATTCATATTAGAAATGGATATTATTGATAATTTATTAAATGTTAAAAGATTTATAAACTACACCTACTAAGAACAAATTAAATTAAAGGAAGACATCGAAAAAGGGGCTAACAGTACAAAGGACAATTTAACCGTGAATTGAACTTAAGAAATGATTGGATATTTGAAGGAAAAAAATGTTCTCTTTTGTTTCCTTTGTGCACTTTTTGGTGGAGATAAATCGTGGACACAAGTTGGAGTAGCAGATTTAAAACATTTGAGTCAGAACATAAAGAAACATGAAATGTGCCGATGTCATTTACATAACGTAATATAATATGCTTTATTAGGCGTCGTAAATATAAGGAAACAACTAGTTCCTGCCTTTGGGTAAATTTTATTTATTAACGGAGAGGTGACAAAAAATCGGTATGTTTTGTCTAAAATTATTGACTGTGTTAAATTTTGTGCAATATTCGTATCGGCGCTTCGAGGACATGATGAGACGAGTATCTCAGAAAATCCAGGAACTTTTCGTGGCTTAATAAATTTTAGTGCAGAGCTTGATAACATTTTGGCAGAACATTTAGAAATGTCGACAGTGTTGAAAGGAGTTTAAAAAAAAATTCTAAATACTATTTTGAACTGTATTTTAGAAGTATTCCAGGAGAGGATTTTTAAATAAATTCGTCAATCTCCATATCTAGCAAACATGGTAGACGAAACAACTGATGTGTCTGCAAAAACACAATTAGTAGTAATACTTAGGTATTCACGAAATGGCGATTCTATAAAACTTTTCTGTACCAGAAACGAGTCCAGAACAGAGTCCCTCACTCAAGATATTTTTCATGTCTTGAATTCAATATTACCAGATACAAACGCAACCAAAAAACTAATTGCTCAAAACTACGATGGCGCAACAGTAATGAGTGGAAGGCATACTGGAGCCCAGGCAAGGATTAAGGAGAAGTTCCCATATGCCCATTTTGTGCACTGCTATGCACATCAATTGCATTCAAGAATGTCCAAAGCTGCTTCACCAAATTCACAAGTAAGACTTTTTTTAGAAACTTGCCGGAAATGCTTTTTTTAGAAATTCGCCACAACGTGTAGATGTACTGACTCAACTAGTTCAAAGAAGAGTTCCCCTTGGTACGCCAACTCGGAATTTTAACATACGTACTGTTAATATAGTTTTTGAACATAGATAATCGTTAATCGAATATATGGAGAATATAGAAGACTCTTTTAATAATATAATTGTGTGTAGTACCCCACCGTCTATTGACAGCACATTCTGTTCAAAAATATCAATTTTTTTGCTTCTTTCTGCAGGACCTGTTTGTCTTTTTTGTAACTTGTTAAAAATAACATCTACATGGGGCATGATGCGATGGAAAAAAGTAAATCAGAAAATAAAGTTTATTCCAGGGCAGACTGTAGATCTATAAAAGCAGCAGTACCGTTTTTAAAATAGTTGACAATGACGGCTGCGGAGGCTGCAGATCGTCTAGTGGGTCTGTCAATGCTATCAATTGAAAATGATATATGATTCGAGAAATTTTAAATTTCAATGAGAAGGTTATAGACAAATTTGCTTTTAAAAAGGACAGTCAAAGAATCAACTTAGTTTATAACAAATAAACCCATATGTGTAATTATGTAAAGTATAAATAATTCATAGTTCAGACATATATATATATATATATATATATATATATATATATATATATATATATATATATATATATATATATATCGTCGTCCTCGAGCTCTCAGCTGAGATGATTAAATTAGAAAAATATAATATTTCCGAAGTTACATGGGAACATTTTTATTCGTTTGGGAATATAAAAATAATTTTATTTTATGTTTAGTAAATTTAACTTTTTATTCTGAAACTAACGGCATGTCATACTTAATATTTATTACACGTTTCCGACCAAGAAACTCATCATCAATGCAACTAAGCGTATTAAAAAAATGTATTGTTGTATTTAAAATCTCGTTGATTTTCAAAACATTTTCTTTACTTTACATTATTGACAATAATATTAAATTTATTATAGGAATAGAAACTAGCAACAAAATGTTATGTAATAAAATTCACAATTTGAAAGTTGACCCTTACATATCGTTCAATCTCTGTAAGGGAGTAATATCTAGTTTCGACTTACTTGATTGCCAAGAAGCCGAAATTTAAACAGCAAAAACAATGGCGTATTAACACCGATAACCTAATCTTTACCCAATAAAGTACGCGCTAGTTACTTGTCACTGAAAGTAAGATAGTGCATTCCGGACCTTCTGCGCTACTTTCAGTGCCAGAGATTCGAGCACATCTCGCGGAACTTCTCTTTCACATCTGTTCGTCCATCTTGCGGTAAGACGATTCATGATGGGACAGAATGACCCCCCCTCCTTCCTAACCTGTTTTAACTGTGATGGCCAGCATTCCATAGATATAGAGGATCCCGACATATAAAGAAGATTATTAGATTCAGGGCATACGGGTTACTGAGAAACTTGTAAACAATTTTGTAGCAAAGGCAAAAGTCAAGGGTCGTCCAACAACAACATAACCAAGTTTTTAAGTGTTGTCGCTTCAAACAAAAATTATGGTTTCATGCGTAACACAATATGAGACTAATAATATTAAAGCAGCTAATACAATAACAATTCCCCAGATTACATAGAAATCTCGTGACTCCAACATCCTAACATCCTCTCTTCCTTCTTTCAAATCCCAACCTCTTCCCTCCCTTCCTATTCCCAACACTTCCCTTCCCTCTTCCTCAGCTCTCCCTTCCTCTGCCTCTTCATCCTTTGTGTGGGCTCGAACTGACATCGTGGATTGTTTTGCCAGATGTTTTTGTTTTATAGCGAGCAATCAAAACATCGCTCCTGATTTTCTTACACTCAAAAGGTAACTTGAGCTTCCTTTGAAACTAAGTGAAACCGACCCTGCCCTCATAAACATGCTATCAAAATGTCGACCAACGCGCTGCTCCTGGCGCCAAACGGCGCCTGGTCCTGACGAGGTTCACATTCCCAAACCTTAAACTTGCCAGATAACGCTCTACTATTTCTTCTCAATCTATACAATGGCATACGGATGAACAGACGCTTTCCTGAGTCCTGTAAACACTCCATTGTTATTTCCTTACATAAAAAAGATAAATCCGCCTCTCCAGAGACAAAACCATCTAACTATAAACCTCTATTATTGATAACTCATATGTGTAAGATAATGGAGGGTGTACATCGGCGTCTTTCATGGCATATAGGGCATTATTACCATACGGAACAAAAATCAATTCGGTTTCAGACCTGGGAGATCCACTACAGATCATCCCATTGGTTTGGAGCCGACTATTTGTGACGCATTCTCCAGTGGTCATCACCTCCTGGCCGAATTCTTGGACATCAAATGCGCATTTGATACTATCTGGAAATACAATATAATAAAAATTCCGGGGAGGAATATAAGATTCAATACACAGATTCTATCGAATATCCCATGAATATATAACTAATATACCTGACTATGTATTAATAGTCATTCCACCTGATCCTCCCTGGATTCCTGTTCCCTGGATATTAACCACTCCCTTATGGCATAAAATAAGAATGATTACAGTCACTCCGTCATAAGATCCCACTTTCTGAAGAAATTGGAAATTATAATGAGTCACAGATCATATACAGTGATGGTTCAAGATCCCTTTCTGGTGTGTGGGGCGCGCTTTCGTGCATGGAAACGCGTATTTTAGCTTTAAACTACACCCTTGCTGTTCCGTCTTGTCTGCAGACCTACTGGCCATTCAAGAGGCATGGAAATATATCTCAAGATGATATATCAGACATATCCTCCAAGATGGCTGATCTGTTTCGATTCTTCGACTGCGCTCAGATGCCTGGAAAATTCTCTTCTCACTCTCCCACTGCTTACTCCCTGTCTCACCCTGATGCGCGAAATACCATCACGTTCTGTCATTATAAAGTTCATGTGGGTCCCAAAGTCATATTGGTATCCGTGGAAATGAAGAGGCAAACCAACACGCTATAAAAGGCGCCATCGATGGTTTCCTCATGCTCATTATATTCACATCTACAGAATTATTCAACGATGTCATAAATAAAATAAGGAATTTTACATTGGCAGAGTAGGAAACTCACGGAAGAAGCGGAAACAAACTTAGGTCTTCTAAGAGAAAGTTTTTTACATATTCCTTCCCCACTTTCTCCAAAAGATCTGAGCTCATTGCATGGAGTGGACTAAGAGTTGGACTACTCGCGGTTATCTAATGGATAACAGTGTCCCCCCCTTATTTGCGATCCATGTGAAGCTCCTTTTATGATGCGTCAAGTCCTGGAAGAGCGCGATGAGTTGAATCATCTTAGGGTCTCCTGTGGTTTGGGAAGCGATCTAGCTCCGGTATTAACGAAATCAAATATCGAACACGTTTTGGACTTCCACATGCCTGCTTCAAATCAGATGATACCAGCTTCGAGGAAAAATCAAAAAGAGGCCGACCATCGGATTTGGATAATCAGGCACCTTTGGTAGTCGTGGAATTTTTCAAATATTTTTATTGTTTTTTTTTCAGATTGGCATCAAACGGGACGAATGACAGACAAAAATGAAAAAAAAAACAGTCCAACAGCTACGTCTGTCTGACTCAGCTCGTCTAGCATCATAAAGCCATCAATATCTTTCATTGATGGCTTCCATTATTGATGCTCCAAAATATTGATTTATACATGTTTCTGTTGTATATTTATATTTGATTTTTCATAATAAATATTGTCTAAAAACCGTGCATAATTATGAATCAACCCAATATTATTCACAATAGATGTATTTTTGAAATTATACTTCTTATAATATATACTTCTTTGGGAAAATATAAATATAAATTATACTTCTTTGGGAAAACAGATCAGAGTGTATTTTTAGCGTGGGTCGAAGTTGCGCGCGCCGATGTAAAACATAATTTATTATTTTCTTTTTAAAATTATGACACTTTCGATATTTGTCAAGACTTGTTTATTTGTAGTATTTATTTTCGTCTATTGGTAGTTTGTTCAGTTAAAATTTGTTTGAATGCACAAAAAAAATTATTTTATTAATTACACCAAAGAAGTATAACTTCTTGCGTGCGTACATAAGAACGCACATACTTTTTTTAAAACCAAACAGTAAAAGCCGTGTTGTGATATTTACTTTGTATTTATTATAAAAGGTGAATGGCGGAATCTTCACGTAATTAGCACTTTCATATTTAAATGAATACTTCCATTATGAAACTCCATATTATAGCCTTTACTACCAGTAAATTCAAGATGCTAGTATCCCTTGTTCTTTAGTATTCATATAAAACGACCAATAAAACAACAGTGGAGCAGTATTTAAATTTTAAATTTTAAGGTAGTGACTACAAGCCGATTCGCAGAGGGGGTATTAAAGACGATCTATTGCGGTGTAAACAGAGAACAGTTCAAATCGAAGAAATGCGTCAAATAATGGCGGAAATTTTTAAATAAATTAGTAAATAAAAAAAAACAATTAGTTGGGTACTGCTGGGTACGTTCAACCAATGCCATCATAGATTTTATTGTCGTCTTTCGCAATCGCCTCGATGACCCTCGTCACGACTTTATAGACTTGTGTAACACTGTCATAAAACGTTTCTTTTATGGCCAGTTTAAGCTTTTGAAACAGAAAATAATCACATGTAAATAAATCAGGCGAATATGGAGGATATTGAAGCACACAAACTTGTTTTTTCACCAAAAGTTCACGAAGAGCGACGGTCACAAATCGAAACACATACTTTCCATTTGTGCCATCGTGCTTTGTGACGAGGTGACAAAAGGTACTGTTGCTTTAAGCGCTATAACTTGACAATCCGTTGAACATTATATATATATATATATATATATATATATATATATATATATATATATATATATATATATATATATATATATATATATACCAGGGGTCCCATTAAGGATGGATCGCGGCCGTATCTTGAAAACTATTTATCCCACAGCTTTGGGGGAAAAAAATTGTACTAAAAATGATCATGAGAAATTCACCAAAGATATTTTTAAGTTTCTAAAACCACCGCAAGAGGGCGTGACGAGCTGAACATTTTTAAAAATAATTTTTTTTGTGTATTTTCAAATGTTAACCGAGTAAGAAAAATTCTCAGTTATAATTAGCAAACTGTCTCCTACAACTTTTGTTTTATGACATCTTGTCATAACTTCGCGAACAGAGGGGGGGGGGGGGAAGTTTTACCTATTGAGATAAAAAATCTAATGTCCGTTTGCCTAAACCGATTTTCCTCAATTTGAATTCATTTAAAAGGCAATTGCTGGGACAATCAGATAATCCGGGAGATAAATTATTTAGTTTTTAAATGAAACCGCCAGGTGGCGTTACATTCAACAATAGTTTTTTTGAAGTTTTGTTCAGTTTTTTCAAACGGAATGGTACAGCTTTTATTACATGGCTAGAAAGGTAATTTAAAGAGGAATCATCCAGTGAAAACCCGAAATCGATATCTCTGACATGTCAAGAGATATTTCGATTTTTCTGAAAAAATCAGTTATTATTTCACTACTACCTGCATTAAGTAAAAAAAAAATATTAACCTAATGTTTGCCTTCCTACACACTTTACCCAGGCTTCGGACTGGTTCAAATTCTTCGTGCCCTATTAATTTGGAGCGTGTTTAAAGGCCAACGGGCCAACAACGAAGATAATAATAATAACAATAATCAAATAAAATTAACAGCACAACAGTCTAATAATTAACAGAATCTGAACTTTGACGCCTTTCTAAATGTTCAAAATGCCTTCCATCCTTAGAAATGCAAAGATTTATTTTTCGACGAGTATTAAAAACGGCAGCTTCATTTTCCGCTCTTGAAATGCTGGTTATTGAATTTTGAATTCTTTCAATCATGTTTTCTCGTGTGGTAGGTAGGTCTCGTGCCTTCTTTCGGGATAGTGACTTGCATATTGCCGCTCTGCAATACATGCATTTTCAAAACATTGGAAATACACCGCCAACATGTCATAGGCCTCGTTATTCGTAAAATGCATTGTTAGATATTATTATAATAATTATTAATAATCAATAAATGCAATGTTGAAAATGTAATGCATTTCAAAACTGACAAGTTAATTTGACTGTTTTTGTTTGTTTCCATAGTTCCCTTCTTACACTCTTTGTGTAATGTAGCTAAGGATTGCATGCGTTTATTTGGAAACCCGAAAACGTATAATTTCATTCATCCATTCATTTAGTTTAAAAGAAAGAGTAGGTATATTTATTAATGGCTGATTTCAATATTCTGTCAAGTAGTATTTAAGCATCACAAAAGAGAAAATGCAACAATTGGGAAAGGCATTTTTTCCGCTTATGTAATTAAATTAGAAAATATTATCAAGGTCAGGATTAGAACATTTATGATGATTGATACTGAACAGATAATTTTATTTTTTAAATAAAATTGTTGCGGTTGCGATTGCGACCTAAATATTAAGACCAATTTTTAACTTAATATTACGGTAAAAATTAAAACTATTCTATTTGAAAAAACTGAACAAAACTTCAAAAAACTATTGTTGAATGTAACGCCACCTCGCGGTTTCATTTATAAACTAAATAATGATCTCCCAGATTATCTGATTGTCCCAGCAATTGTCTTTTAAATGAATCCAAATTAAAGAAAATCGGTTAAGACAAACGGACATTAGACGACTTTTTATCTCAATAGGTAAAATTCCCCCCCACCCCTCTATTTGTGAAATTACGACAAAATGTCATAAAACAAAATTGTAGGAGACAGTTTGCTAATTATAACTGAGAATTTTACTCACTCGGTTAACAGTTAAAATTCCACAAAAAAAAAGATTTTTAAAAATGTTGAGCTAGTCCGCCTCTTGCCCTCTTGCGGTCGTTTCAGAAGCTTAAAAATATTTTTGGTGAATTTCTCATGATCATTTTTAGTACAATTTTTTTTCCCCAAAGCTGTGGGATAAATAGTTTTCAAGATACGGCCGCGATCCATCCTTAATGGGACACCTGGTATATATTTATATATATAATTATATATATATATATATATATATATATATATATATATATATATATATATATATATATATATATATATATATATATATATATATATATATATATATATATATATATATATATATATATATATATATATATATATATATATATATACCGATTTTTTGAAATGGCTAAATTTATCACGCAAAGAGTTTGCATTAAATTTTATTCAAAAACGAAATTTCTTTTGCTAATAAAAATTTTAATAAATACTTACGACGATGAAGCTATGTTTAAAAAGATCTTTACAAGTGGCACAAGGGCTTTAGTGATGGTAGAGAAGCAGTGGAAGATTTCTCTTCCATACTTCTTTTCCATACCAACAAATGAAGAAATGTTTACCAAAAATCATTACCAAAATGTCTAATAAGTAATCGTAGAATAATTATTAGAGGCGTTGGATTGCTGTAGCAAAACAATTCATGGATTTTGTATCACGATAACGCATTATCACTCACCACAATACATATTCCTGAATTTCTCGCTAAAAGTTCGAACACATACTGTTCCACAAGCACCATGTACACTAGATTAACTCCTATTCCCTGGATTGAAGAAATCACTTCGTGGACACCATTTTGAGTCCATAGTTCGAAAATGGCCGCTTTGGAAGAAATATCAGAAGTCGAGTATAAAAATATTCCTAAAACTGGAAAAAAAGTTGGAATACGTGTATGGTGGTGAGAGGGAATTACTTTGAAAGAGACAAAATACTTTGGATGATAACTATGATAACTGAAATTTTCTCAAACGTGAGTTTTAGGCACCTCACTCTGTTAATTCACACAGATATGAAGACAAATATGTATTTACTATGCCATTAATACACGATAATTACACATACTTAAATAGATCTGACATTTTTAAGCAATTGAGTCCGCTCAGATAAATCATTTATTTCTTCGGCCAAATTTGCATTTTAGAATTCGCGGATTTAGCCTTAAATTGTAGTCAGTTGTTAAGTTATATTTTTGTTGATTTTATTCGCAGCTTGTTCATATTCGCAATGTCTAAAATCATAATATAGTTGAGTATTATCAGCATACACTTTAGCTTGGTAATTCTTGATACTAGATGCTAAATCACAGATATTAACAAAAATAGGATAATGCCACCATAACATGATTGCATATTTAAAGAAAATATTTTATAAGGATAATCATAAACATAAAGGAAATACATAATGGTAATACATAGAGATAATATATAAAGATAATAAAGATATTTCAATGCCGTGTCGCTTTGTAAAATTGAATTAATGACATGGTAAAATGTTTTAATGTTTTTCCCAAAATTATTGATAAAATCAGTAGTAGATTTATTGGCCGCAAGGCATCAAATGGTGATGACCAAACTAATACATTTACATTTTGCAATCAGTATGTTTGATTAACAATATTAAATGCTTGAGAAAAATGTTATAACTCTCCAGTAATCAGCATATTTATAGAAAATATTACAATAAGATAATATATAAAAATCGAACTAATGACATGGTAAATTGTCTTAATGTCTTTTCCAAAATTATTGATAAAACCGGTAGTATGCTTATTGACCTCAAGGCATCAAATCATAATAGATTATAAATTAAAAAAAAAAAAAAAGCCAGTGTTTCTCCAGAACCATGGAAAAACACCTTACTCTGTACAGCAATTAATAATATAATTTATATACTTATCTATTGCGGGTAAATACATCTTATCATTTGCACCGTTACGCTATGGATAGTCGTAGGGTTGGATTTTGTGTTATTTTTAAATTTTTATTGTCAAATATTTCAACCAATGTGAAATTGAACAATTTTTTCTTTCAACAAGACGGTGTTACGAGGGTTGCTATTTATGTATCCGAATTTAACAAAAATGGTATTGCTAGGCGCCATCTGTACATATACATAGTAAAGTTTGACATTGTCAACAGATTGATTTGACATACAGACGATATTTGTGTTGCTTAGTGACTTTTCATCTCAGTCAAAAAATAGAATTAATTCGTCAGAATTTTCGTGCTATAATTTACTACGACTTTCGACGTGGATTTTTTAAACAACAGTGTATCGATCAACTCACTTCTACTTTTGACGATGAAGCACCATCTAAAACCACTGTATATCATTGGTTTAGTGAATTCAATAGTAGCCGTCGTTCGCTCACGGACGAATTTAAAGATCGACATCCAAAATAGGTTGTTGTGACAGAAAAAATCGATACTGTGCGCGAACTGATAGAACAAAATCGTCATATAACATACCGCGATATTGAGGCATCCTTGGGCATTAGTATGACAAGCATTCACAAGATTTTACTCATGTAATCATTTAGAAAAATATTTTTGTGCGTTGGATTCCGAATAATTAGACAATCGTTCAAAAAAGGCTCATGTAGATTGGTGTAAAGAAATGCTCAAAAATACAATTCTGTGCGTCAAAAGCCGTGTATAATATCCACACGGATGACGAATCTTGGATCTATTCGTATGAACCCGAAAACGAACAGCAATCGACTGTATGGGTCTTTCAAAATGAGCCAAACCGAACAAAACTTGGAAGTTTTTAAGATCTTGGAAGAAATAAGAAAAAGCAACAAGCGACACAGGATCATTCTTCACCATGTGTGAGAGATCATTCTTAACGATGTGTGAGAGCTGGCAACACCAGCCGGACCGAACGACTAAGTATTTGACCGGTCAAAACATTGCATTGATAAGACCATGTGCCGTACAGTCCTGATTTGACATTCAATGATGGGTGCACCCAATGTGGTCTACGTAGTCAACGATTTTCGACGTCAGAAGAAGCGATTGATGCGTTCAAAATGCATGTTTTGGAGATATCTCAATCAGAACTGAAAAACCCCTATAATGTTCCAGTTTAGTTGTGTTAATTCTTTTTCATCCCTATATATATATTTTACCTTCTTGACATTGAGATAGATGGGTTTTGTTCGGCTTTCTTTTTTTGCAATTTAGGAATGTAAATATGTTACTTCCACAGGTTCCTTGAGGTTGGCCGGTTGACCGGTGTGGAATTCTAGAAGTTTTACCATGTCCACTTGGAGACAATTTCGATTTATTTATAGAGATCTTTGTGGAATATTGGCAATTGAATTAACCGTTCGCCATGCGTATTGGTGTGTTCTTATACACAGCTGCTCATTCACAGTTCAGATGCGAATTTGCTGCCCTTTCTAAAACATGCACAACTATTATAGTTTTTGTACAAATCTGAAAAGGTGAATTTCCGTCTCCACTAGATCCGTTTGCCTCCGCTAAAGTTCCTTTTTTGCGCTCTCAATGTGTCGTTACGAACTTTGATGGAGGCTATACCACTTCGACTCGGTCCTCAGAGCCTCGTCAGTTATCCAGCATGATGCAACCAGCAGATAAGGTTGGCATTTAGGACCACTACCTGTCTCCCATTCATTTTCCGTACTCCAAGATAGATTTTCCAATATCGAGTAGATTATATATCGACATAGATTTTATATTACCGATCCTGAATCCTGGAATAGATATTATCTGGGTAATATTTTCCGGTTGTTCTTCAGTAAACAGTTCTTGATATGCAATTTGACGGACGAGTACGGATATTCTAATTTCTGGGTTGCTATTATTTTATAGTATATTTTCTTGAGTCATAATCTAGTCTTAATCTATTTTTAGTTGGATTTCGTGTTTGATCTAGTTTAGTTAGTGTGGTTAAAATTTCTAGTAAGAATTAACTTCAGTTTTGTGTTTGGCTGTAGTACTTTAGTTCCTGTTTTTGCCACCTCCTCAACAGTACAGAATTGTTTTCTCGCATACTATCACCTCCAGCTCCAACTCTGACAATGCTGATCGTCTCGTATATACATACGGTAGCAGAAGTATACTTTTGGTTACACTGCTTCTGCTGACCAGACATTATTATTATTATTACAGATTATTTTATAATATAAATGATTATTTTCGGTTAAAAACTGAACATAGTTAGTGTATGAAGAAAACAGATATCACTGGTTGGTGTTGATAAAGGTTTCCACAGCTCACCTTTAACCAAATATTAGCTTGTTTGATTAAAGATAATTCGTGTATGATAATTTTCTTATCAGCACCCTGAATTATATATTGTATCCATACTGAAAGACATTTTCAGTTTTAAAACTATTTTATAACCTTTATAGATCATTGTAATGGTAAATTGTTATTTAAAAATGTTCATATTGACTAAGAGGAAAATGTGGTTTATGATTTGTTGTTATACGACGTGCAGTTTATTCGCGTGGTGATTTCAGTTTTAGTGAGCGTGAAGTCCCTCCGAGGAATATGTGTAACCGGTAAAAATTTAAAAAGCGATATTTTCTGCTAGTTACTAAAATCGAGACAATAAACTTTTTCGTTTATTAATAATATATTTCCACTTCAGAAATATTTATTAAATAAGGGACATATAATTTTTAATTAAAATCGCAATTTCATTACCACTGAATATAAATCAAACACATAAGTTCGATAGCTAGTAATATTATGAAATAGTTCATTTTAAAGTATTATCTTGAACTAAATATTTAACGTATAAAATGGTTCTTCATATACATTTCATATGGATGGCGGTGTGATAACACAAGTGATTGCATTTCTATTAAGTAGCTACCGTTCTAGTAATGCTGTATGAATTTCAAGTCGATATAATATTTAGTTTTGTTTTAACAGTCTTTGAAAGCAGATAAGTATGATGTATCTATCATGAAAAAAGTAAATTTCGTGTGTGGATTAATTTGTGCTTGGAAAAACCGTCGCGCCAATCAAAGGAAGTTTGAAGAAGTATTATAGGGACATTGCTCCTGCTAATAAGCGTTTTTCTAAGTTCCGATATGATCTAATCAACTCGACTGACGCCCTGTTAAGGACACTACCGCAGAAATGATCAACAAAACCCATGATATCGTGTTGACTGTTCGCAAAAAAAAAATATTAGAGGGATTGCTGAGAAGATAAACATCTAGAACGAACGGATATGCAGAACACACACAAAACATCATACATAAATATTTAGACCTGAGAACGCTATCAGCCCAATGAATGCCTTATTTGCTCACTACGGACCCAGAACGGAATGAAGTGAAAACTTCACTGTTGTGTTTAAACATATATAAGCGCAATCTGAGCCAGATTCTTCAAGCGATTCGTAACTACAGATGAAATTTGGATTCATCACTACACATCAGAAATGAAACAGAAGTTGAAACAATAATTAAAATAATAATATATAATCTACATTATATATTGAAAGATATGTTCGGTTTAAAACTATTTTATAACCTTCATAGATCATTGTAATAGTAACATTTTATTTAAAAATATTCATATTGACTAAGAAAAAAATGTGGTTTATTATTTGTTGTTATAGGAAGTACAGTTCATTCGCGTGGTGATTTCAGTTATAGTGAGCGTGATGTTCCTGCGAGGAATATGTGCAACTGGTAAAAATTAAAAAAGCGATATTTTCTATGAGTTACTAAAATCGAGGCAATAGACTTTTTCGTTTCTTGATATATTTCAACTTTAGAAATATTTATTACATAAGGGAAATATAATTTTTAACGAAAATGGAAATTTCATTGCCACTAAATATTAATCAAGCACATACATTCGATAGCTTGTAATATTATAAAATAGTTCATTTTAAAGTATTAATTTCAGCTAAACAAAATAACCAATAAAATAATCATAACATGTTTAAAATATATTATTGGCTTTTTATCACCAACTTACAACTAATCAAATATTTAACATATAAAATGTTTCATCAAATACTTTTCGTATGGATAACATTTCTGATTAATTGATTACTTTTCTGATAGATAACTACCGTTCTAGTAGCGCTTCAGTTTAGTTTATATGCAGATATAGAACAAGCAGATAAGTATGATATATCTATTACGAAAAAAGTGAATTTCGTCTGTGCATTAAATACTAATTTGTGCTTGAAAAAACCGTCGTGCAAATCCAAGAACATTTGAAGTATTATAGGGACTCTGCTCCTTCAAATAAGCGTTTTCCTAAGTTTCAATATGGTCTAACCAAGTGGAATGACGCCCTGTTAAGGTCACTATTGAAGAAATGACCAACAAAATACATGATATCGTGTTGGCTGATCGCAGAGTGAAGATTAGAAAGATTGCTGAGAATATACATCTTGGATGAGCGGACTTGCAGAAAATACACAAAACATCCTACACAAACATTTGGACATGAGAATCAGCACGATGAATGCCTCATTTGCTCAGTGCGGACCAAGGAAGGAATAAAGTGAAAACTTCACAATTTTGTTGAAACATTTCGCAATCCGAAAAAGATTCTGCAAGCGATTCCAAATGGAAAGACGATCACAGGAGAGTGTTTGGGTACATTGGTGGTCAAACGCGAAGAGTTGATTTAAAAACGTCCTTATTTGACCTCAATGATCCTATTCTGCAATTTGTACGAAGGTTGTCTGTAAAGTAAGGTCTTCAAGTCGCTGGAGCCGCGTCGAACGCTTTAATTTAATTAAGTGTTCACCGCTGAAATAAAAGACTATTTTACATAGTTCTTTTCTCTCTACCCTTGTTTAAACCTAGTATCGACTATATAAAACACAGTAGAAAACACAAACTGAAGCAGACAATCTCCCTAAACATGCCATCTTTATCTTCTTTTTTCCTTATTGAAAAACAATTATACCAAGACAAATTTGTTATAACTATTGTCGTAGGGTGATATCAAGATAAATATTGTCAAGCATTCCATAATATAATAGACTGAATTGTTTTCAAAACATTCACATTCATTTCAACTTTTTCAAAATAAAAACCAACATTCCCTCCTTCTTGTAGAAAACTGGATTTAAAAAAGACAGTGTACTAAATATTCAATCAATATTTACTTCTTCAGCTTTCACCATTACTAGAAGAATAGTTATTTTATTATGAATTTGCAGACTTTCGTAACATTGTGTTACCAAAAGATGTACCGAAGCATGCCAAATCGCGTTTTTGTCTGAAGAACGATACTAATTTACAAGTAACAAAGGTTGGTCCATTCAATTATCTTCTATATAACTACAGTAGCTCTTTCTCTTCTTGCATTTTTCGTAGAAACATCGAAAGAATTGAAAAATTATGTTAAAAATGTCTCATTGCATTTATCAGCAAGACATAGAAACAAATCAACAATCCGAAACCCCGGGGGAGATGGCCGTAAGGGAGAAATGGCAAAGTCAAAAAATTTTTATAGGCACTCGCTAGGTGTCACTAGCTATCCCTCAGTTCGCTTCAAGTTGTGCGTGAGTATACCTACGCGAAAAATATGGTTTGCCTAGTGTGAAAACCAGTTAAGGAGTTCATGTTACAAGTTGTGGTTGTTTAGTTTTTGAAAAATGATTTGTTTTTAAAACGTGCTTGAACATAACCTCAAAATAACCACAAGGGCTCATACATTTTGTCACGTGGCTGGTATGGCCATCTCTCCTAGAAAATTGGGAAAAATGAGCATAGTCGGTCAGCGCGTGATGGCCATAGTATTACTAGACTAAGACAAACATGTTTATGTTAATTTTAATTGCTAAATAAATACCACAGAAAAGCATTAGCTACCCGGAGAAATTGGCGCGAAGAGTCTCTATAGGCCGCAATAAACGTTTCGAAAAATGGTGAAATGTCAGTTTATGTAGCTGCTAAAGCGAATCAGATTCGAAGGAAAACTTCAGAAAGGCGTTTCAAAAATAGTAATGATAAAAAATGACCTATGGAACCAACTTCCTTTTTTGAAGAAGAAAATGAAAAAATCTTGCAAACCACATTAAAGTCATGCAAGCGAAAGGTTTTCCTTAAAGGCTAAACAATTAAATTTAAAACACAAATTCAGTAAGAAAACTGAAAAAGTAGGCTACGACTTCGTACAATTGATTTTGAATAGGCACCCTGATATTATAATCAAAAAGTCAGAAGGTGTTTCCTTAGCGCGATCGACTGCTATGAACAAGTCGGAGGTAGATGCTTATTTTAAACTTCTGGAAAATGTCTTGATGGTCGACAATCCTTCAATATGGACGAGACAGGACGAGACAGAAATTTAATAACCGTCCTGAACATGTATTTGCTGAGAAAGGGTCCAAAGCTGTATCCATAGCTACGAGAAAATAACTGTTATAGCCTGTTGTCGTGCTGAAGGGTAAAAATAAAAAAGCTGAGTTTAAGAACGGAATACCTCCTAGATCAAAGATTTTTATGTCTCAGAAGTCTGCATACATAACTTCAACCATATTTTTGGAATGGTTGAACACACTTCATCCCAAGGAAGTCTGCCGGAAAATATCTTCTGTTGTTAGATGGCCATTCGACTCACTGAAACTCTATTGAAATGTTGGAATACTCAGAACAAAATGACATAGTTTTGCTTTCAATGCCAAGTCACACATCTCACTACCTCAACCGTTGGATCGTGCGGTATTCAAGTAATTGAAAACCCATTTTTACGAACAATGTCGACTGTGGCTGAAACAAAATTCTGGCCGTCGTATTACAAGCCTGTCATTCGAAACAAAGCGTGGGAAAAAGCAGCTTCTGCAGAGAATACTATTGCAGGATTCAAAACTACAGGACCCAGTCCTTTTAATCCAAACGCAATCTCAGATTATCCTTTTACACAAGAACCAAGGGAACTCACATCAGCCTCTCAAAATGATTCCCCAGCCACAATCACAGTTCAGGCTGCCAGCAGTGCCAGTGGTTCCATGTCAACAAATCTGGAACAACTTTTAAGAACTTCAGAAGAGCCAGTAAGTGAGTCTGTCACAATCTTTAAGCCAATCTTTTGTGCTGAGAAACATCGAATCTCAAATGCAAGCCCTGAAATATTATCGAAGAAAAGAGCTAGTAAGAATATGATGTGGTTTTGGAGTTGGCGCAATGTGTGGTTTTGGAGTTGGCGCAATGCTTCCTTCGACGTCAAGATCTCCATCAAAAAAAATGACGTACCGAATTTGACTTGACGCGAATTTTGATGGAAATATCTCCTATATATAAAGTTATCGAAGTACGCAAACGGGCTAAGCAAGTGGTAAAGTCCTGGCATCAGTACTGACATCAAAAGAACACATTCAAATGAGGAAATGTAAAGGAGATATAAAAAATGCTGAAAAGCTAAAAAGAACGCAAAAAAAGAAAACAAGACTGAGAAAGACAAAAAACCTCAGTGAGGATGGGACACTCCTCAAGAAAAAATCTTTAAGAAGGATATCTGACAGTAGCGACGATGACGAACAGCTAGTTTTATGCGATGCATCAGATGAAGAGGGTGAAGGGAGAGAAGAAGATAACTGTGTGGGCTGTGGGGAGAATCATTTCGAAAAACGTCTTCTCGAAGACTGGCTTCAGTGTATTATTTGCCAACTTTTGGCAAATTGCACGAAAATTGCACTGAATTTGACGACATGTGTTCAAAATGTGGAACAAGGAAAAAAAGGGACTCAAAAAAATACACGGTGAAAAAGGAGAAACAGTAAAATTAAGTACTGGCCAACTGTCCCGTACTACTAATCATCCATCGATGCGGAAAAGGTTGTCTTAAGTTTAGAGGTATACCGTCCAAAAGGTCTAATAAATCATTTTCTAAAAACTGCACATATTGATCTCCACTCGGTCTTTGAGGAAACTTAAATGGGCCGATTAAAAAATTGTCGATACCGCTGATTTTGGTGATGTAGCATTTAATGTTAATTGAAAATTCGTGCTGGAAATATCGGTCTCTTTATAGGTGTGTATTTTCCAGGGCGTAATAATAAATATTTCGCCAGCTACAAATTCCGCGTCTGGTTGCATCGTCTTTAAACAATATCTTTTCAGGAGTATGAAGTCTTCGTTTTTTTATGTAGTAGATTTTGACAAAGTTCTGATCTAGCCGACAAATCTTGTGGCAATAAATTTCGAACAGGCGAAAAATGGTAGGCAACCAGTTTTTCTTTATGGAGAACTTTTGAAACGGTAGATTTGCTAATTCCTGTAGATGCCTCCAAACGCCTAGTGCTTAGTTCAGGATTTTCCGCGATACTAACCAAAATGTCCTCTTCTTGTTCTACCATAATAGGTTTCGGTCGTCCACCAGGATTGTTGTAATAAAACGAACTTGTTTCGCCTAACTGATTGAAAATTCTTTCAAAATTTGTCGATCTGTGATGATTTTGGTTGGGTAGAGCTCTTCATATCTTCTAACCGCAACTCGACTATTGTAATTTACTTGTGCATAAACGCAGAGCATATCTCTTAAATCAGAGTTAGGAAATTGATTAAGTCTGGCCTTTTTTTACGAAATATTTAATACCAACCCAAAATTGAAGAAACTTGTTTCTACCTACGTTTAATATGAGAGAGAGAATGCTTAGAGAGAGAGACAATAACAGTCGTCATCGAGATGTAATAATTTGTATACAACATTCAAGGCACCCTTTGTGAATTACATCATTGTGCATTACATCAGCCAATGAGAAGATGTGCAATAGAATATTCGAACGCAGATATCTCGCAAACGGCGTAAGATATCAATATTGACCAAGGGTACCTTTTTTTACGTGGAAATTATGATTCTTCTCTATTTTGAAGTCAAAATATTCTGAGTTTTATAGTGTAAAAATATATGAGCGAGTTAATTCCTCACAAAGTAGGTAGTTAGCGCCCTCTAGGAGCTAGGCATAAGCTAGTATCAAATTCAGATTTATCGCATTTAAAAACCTAACTAAACCTAAATTTTGAACCTGATATCTTCAACCGTTTTTAAATTATCACAATTTTTCGAAAATTTAGTTTCACTTTCAATACCCTGTATCTTTTTAATGACTAACATTTGCGAACACATTTATTGACTAAATCGTCTTATTTTGATATCTATTATTACCAGTTGCTCTATGGCGGAAAAGTAATGGGACACCCTGAACATTTTGTAAAATTGCATTAGTGGAGGTCTTATCATAAAATGGAAATAATTTCCCTTATTGATTCTGGATTTAGAATTTTTCTAACATCCCTCCACTTTTGGACAAATTTAGGGGACGCCCTCGGAAAATTGGTAGGGATACCAACATGCCATTGCCTTTTACCATTCTGCAAAGAAAAGCTTTTTTCTATCGGATCGATTGAAGACAGAAAAATAACTCCTCTTTCTCGAACCTTCCCTAAGATTAGATATCTTTTCTAGCCTGAACTCCTCAAAACGCATATGAATCGTTTTTGGATAACTGAACGAAAGTTCTGTGTAAACTAATACCATATAGCACTAAGTTTAAAGCATTTTTTTTCGTCGTTCACCAACATTTAAATTATTCTTTCTTTCAGTTATAAACATGTTGCAAACGATCTCCTAAAGTATTTTTACATTCCGCATTAGAAGTTAAGAAGATTTGTTCAAATTAGTTTTAATCGAACGGCATTTCGCTACAAGTTTTTTAAAAGGCCAGAAAATGTCTCGCTGTAAGCAATCGGCCATGAAAAATGTAATCCAATCAAATATCTATTATAATAAGAATCGAATGCAACAATATATCATGTACTTATTACTCAAGTACTCCATCACATACGTTGTACGAGTTTTCACGAGCTGTCGATTCTGGTATAATTATAAAACCACGAAATCTTATTTATTTACCGATAATAACTGATATTACTGCTATTAATATGATGAGAACTTAAGAAAAATGGTCTTAGTATAGGTATTTAATTGTTAGTAATAATAAACACAACTACACGCAGAAATATAACTTTTCTTATTATGGCGGTTTTCGTCAGGATGATTTTTTTGCCATTTTATGATTAAAGAAGAACATTTGAATATTATTCCACTAAAAGGGCATACTACTGGACAGGACCTGTTTTCTCATTTGAAAGATGTTATTTCGTCTGAGAAAATTCCAATATTTAAAATGGTAGGTTTGACAACAAATGGTGGTCCAGCTATGGTGAGTTCCGAAAAGGGTCTTGTTGCATTATGTCGAAAGATGATACTTTTTCGCAGTTCCTCTCTTATTTACAATCTCCACCAACAAGCATAATGAGCAAAGGTTTTGAAACTAAACGACGTTAGCAAAAGGGTAGTAAGAATTGTGCGCAAGATTAGAACTCAGTCGTTACAGAGAAGATTATTCAAATAACTGACCCATGAAATTGACTGTTAATACGGGGATTTACTTGTTCACTCTGAACTCAGATGGTTGGCTAGAGAAAAAGTGCTCAAAATTTTTAATGATCTCCTACCTGCTCTAGTTGACTTTTTAAACAACGCAATAAACCCATTTCTGAATTGGAATACTCAACTTGGTTAGAAGATTTTGGATTTCTGGTAGACATTACAGAGAGACTGAATAAACTTAATTTAGAATTTCAAGGCAGGGACAAAGAATTAACAGAAATGATTTGTGATATAAAAGCGTTCACCAAAAGCTTGAGTTTTGGAAAGAAAACCTAATCAAACGCGACCCCTGTACCTGTTCTTTCAGAAAAGATATCTCAAAATCAGTTGCAACTTTACGACAGTAAATATCATGTGCAAATAATATCGAACTTGAAGGATGTTTCAAAATCTCGTTTTAAAGATTTCAACGTCATCTCACTAGTAGTGCTTCAAAATGATTTAACCTTAAAATCCTTGGAGTTAAATACAAAATGTATCTGGCCTTCAGTAAGTAAAGAAAAATATCCAGTTTTAGTTAGCGTGGCCTTAAAATTGAAAACGTTATTCATTTCAAACTATTTGTGTGAATCATTGTATCAATCAATATGAAAGTGATTAAGAGCAAGTACCGCAACCGATGAACATTTGGATAATTGTATTCGAATGGCTGTAACGAACTATACCGCCAATATTTAAAAAAATGTCTGAGTGTCAGCCTTCTCATTAAAACGTTATTTTGATCTACATTTGCTTTTATTTAAATTTTGAAGTAAGACGTTTTTGTTATTTGCATGGGTCATGCGACTTAAAAATATATGATATGCCGTTGCGTGATTATTTTTTAGACATATACGATTTGTATATTACATGTACATCATATGTAATGTATCATAGAGTTATAGTAAAACAAATTTTGTACGTCGAAAATGTGTTTCCATTTTTGCATTAAATAACTTTAGATATCTCTCTCTATTTGAATATTATTAAAATAGCTCAGTTGAACTAAACTGAACTGATACTGAACTGAACAAAAGAGAAATTGAGAAAATTAAGGATCCTGGTCTTGTGAGCAACGGAAAAAATATCTTATGTCTCAATGATCATGAGAGCAAAGCTCTTCAAATCGATGGAATTGGCCTTCGGGAATAGTGTCATCGTTCGTTAAGGAATCAGATAATTTCAACTTATTAATACCAATTAATTTTCATTTTGATATATTTTCCAACGGCAAGAATGTAACACTGGGAAAACTGAAAATTAAACTGTTAAGAGCTAGAACTGATAATAATTGCTAAGCAAACATTGATAAAAACAAACAAAACCACCATAACAATTTTATCCATTGAGCTAACAGTTAAACATGTTTACCCTAACGATGTTTTAATGCTGAAATTATTTCAAGAAATAGCTCATAAGTTCATTTTCATGACGTTTAAAAAGTGGGAAATTCACGAGTTACCAGCGCTTACACCAACCAACAAACAAATATTTGGATATTGTTAGTTGTATAAAAAATATTCAGTATTTTTCCATATAAAGATTTCGAAAAGATAAGATTCCAATTCGAATAGATAACCCCATAAAATATTTACGTTATTGAGATAATTTAAACGTTGCTGATGTGAGACTTTTTTTTAATTCTGAGGTATATTCATATAAATTACATAATTTATATTTTAATAATAGACAATTCTTGGAAGCCTAAAGGTGTTCACGGGGATTCAAAAACCCTATTTATACTAGGCTAATTGAAATGTTCGCCGAGCGGAAATGAGAAAACAAGTTTATAGTTGAAAAAATCACTTTATTCTTCTGTATATTCTCCCTTAAGCTCCATGCAATTTTTCCATCGATTCTCCAATTCATTTATTGCATCTCTGAAGTGATTGTCTGAAAGTCTTTTAAATCACGTAGGAATGTTTTTCACGTAGGAATGTAGGAAGGTTTGGAGCAGATGAAAATCAGAGGGGGCCAGATCTGGTGAATATGGTGGATGCTCCAACAATTCGTAATGTAACTCCTTCAATTTAGCCATTGCAAGAACACCTCTCTGAGCCGGTACATTGTTTTGATGAAAAAAAAATTTTTTTCGCTTAACCATGTCTTTTCTCACGAATTTTTGCATCCAATTGATACAAAGGTTTAAGTAATACTGTCCTGTTGTTCTATAACCGGTTTGAAGGTAAGCAACTAACAAAATGCCTTTTCCGTCCCAAAAAATTGATACCATAATATTTTTGGTCGATTTTGACCACTTTGGCTGTTTCGGAGCTGAACAACCGGGCTCAGTCCACTCTGAGGTTCGTGGTCGCACTTCAGGATCATAGTGGCAAACCCAAGTCTCATCCATAGTCACAAAACAATCGTATAAAATCTACTTTATTATTTCGAAAAATATTCAAATGTTGGTTACAAGAAAATTTTACTCGAAGTCGTTTTTGATCAGAATTTAACAAATGCGGCACCTATCTTGCACATAGCTTTCTCAAACCCAAATCCTTTTTCAAAATATGAAACACCCATTCAGTTGAGATGTCGATGGCCTAAGCAATTTCACTCAAAGTCAGTTTTCTGTCATCCAGGACCATATCATGTATAGAATTAATTATTTGTTCATTAGTTGTACTTATTGGACGTCCAGAACGATGATTATCATTCCGGTTTGTACGACCACGTTGAAACTCACCTGCGCACTAACAAACCATTGTTTTTGAAGGAGCAGACTCCCATAATACATTGACCATTTTATTATGAGATTCCATTACCTTTAAACCTTTTTTTATAAAGAATTTAATCACTGTACGATTTTCAATATTTTCCATATTAAAAAATAACACTGATACGTTTATTTAAGCTGCTATTTTTGTACGAATGAATTGACCGATGGACTTGAAACTTCACATATGTCCATATGAAGGATAAAACTTTAAAATGTATTAGATTATATTATTCTTTTACTGGTCTATATGTGTATCTAAGCTATTTTTTCAATTAGCCTAGTAGAAAGTATATTGCGTATGCCGGATGTTTTCTGAGAAGTTTTCTCTGTCTCCATGCCTTAGAAAAATCCAGAAGGTACGAGAATGGGTACCATATCAGCCGAACGTCAGACAGATAGAAAGGCGAAAAACGGTCTGCGAAGTTTTAAAATCTCGACATGAAAGAAAGGCTTTTTTGCATCAGATCTTGACTGGAGACGAAAAATGGATATATTTCGTAAACCCAAAATGCAGAAAATCATGGGTTGAGCCAGGACAATCATCAACATCGACCGCAAGACAGAATCGCTTTGGAAAGAACAACAATGTTGTGCATTTGTTGGGGGCAGAAGGGTCTGGTGTACCATGAGTTTCGAAACCAGGTGAAACAGTTAATTTTGTTTCCTACCATCAACAAGTGATCAATTTAAACCATATATTGACAGAAAAACGTCTAACGTGTTTTTTAAGAAAAAAATTATAAATTATTAACCGCCACACCTAATAGCCTTAAAGTTGTCGATGCGCCTCTAACCCTAAAACTTTACTTTAATTGTTCTGAACAAAATTAAACACTTAAAAACGGTACTGTTGATGTAGAGCTCGAGTTTCAGAGCTCCAAACATTTTTCAAATTATACTCGATCCTATTGCATCCTTGTTCACTATTGAATTTGTAGCTCTCTCTTCTTACCGGAACTGTAAAACAATAATTTATTTTAAAGTCGTTCATTGTTCGTGGTAGTAGATGCTGACGCTGGTGATGCTAGGTTCATGGTAGTACATACGATGGGCAAAAATAGATCATGAATATTCAAACCAAAGACATTACTTAAACAGATTGTCAGAATTAAACTCGAAGAGATTTACCACTAAACAACAAATCACTTTTTAAACTCCTCGACGTATGTTTTACTAACCATGTTAGCATCATCCGGAGATGATTTAATGTAATTTTAAAACTAAACTATTTTCTATTTATATGATAACCCTACCTAATGAAGCGTGTAAAAATCATGAACCATGAAGTTTACTAAGCGTTACATTAATTTAAAATGGTAGCCCGATATGGTAGCTGGTATTGAAACTGGTATCAAACACTTACCGGACTCTTCCAAAGCTTTCGTCAGAGAGTCATATCAAGGCAATATAGCAAAAAATTGCAAAAGATTGTCAAGCGTCTGTGAAAGAAGGATTGTTTTTATTTAAAAGCAGATAAGGGAAATAAGATTGTAGTGATGGACAAATCTGATTATTCTGAACGCTTTGAAAAATGTATTCAAAACGGTCCATATAAACGATTACCTAGAAATCCATTGTTATAAATCGTGAACGAAGTCAGAAATACATTGAAATCTTGAAAACAAAACAGCCTTATTTCTCCTTCTCTGAAAAGCAAACTGCATGTTTCTAATCCAAAAGTGGGACGATTGATTATATGCTCTACCAAAAATTCATAGACTAGAAAAATAAATGAGACCAATTGTATTAGCCATTGATTCTCCAACATACTACTTGGCAAAATCGTTTCTGCAAGGAATTTGAAAATCTACCAAACCTAACTTAACCAAACCAACTACCTTCCTGTGCTGTGATAAATTCAACAAAATTCATAGAAAAAGTCAAAAACACATATCCATAGGAAGGTGAGGTCTTGGTTTCATTTGACGCATAATCGTCGTTTCCATCGAGTGTCCTGATTCCACATACCTTGAAATACCTGAGGGAGTTATTCGAGTTAAATGGTTTTAAAAACAAGATTGTTTCTAAGTACATATCCTTAACAGATTAATAACACGGTAATCTTCTGTCACCGTCCTTAGCCAACTTATACATGAGTAAATTTGAAACCAAGGCGAAAGATGAATTCAATTACTTCCCGAAGGTATGGTTAAGATATGAGGATGACGTTTTTGCAATTTTGGATTCAAAAAATTAAAACTTAAGTGATTTTATGAAGAACTTGTAAATCCCAAGACGTAGAATTCACACATGAACTCGAAAACAACTATAGTTTACCACTTCTGGATGTTTTAATTAGTAGAAATAATAAAAATAGGTTAGATTTTGATATTTTTAGAAAAAAACCCCACGACTTCGAGATATACTCCTAACGATTCGAATCATTGCTTCCAATATAAGATGTCTAGTTTAAATTTTATGGTAAATAGGTTAATCAATTTTCCTTTAAACAAAGATAATTATAACAAAGAATTAAAATTAATTAGGGAGGTTTCCGAAGTGAAAGGCTATAATTAGAACATTATAGATCAATTAATTAGAAATCATAATTTTAGAAAATTATTGAAAGAATCTTCCACTTTTCGTCAAAAGGATCAGAACAAAAATAAATTCATGGTAATACCGTTTGACGCTGAATTAACGCGAGGATTAAACAAAATTTTGAAACAAGTGGACACTAAGGTTGTGTACAAACCATATAATAAATTAAGAGAAGTTCTGGGTAATCCAACGGAAAAAGTAGATCAACATGAAAAGTCGAGAATTTACGAAATTGGTTGTCAAGATTGTGATCGAACGTATATTGGGCAAACAAAAAAATCCGTATTAAAGAGATATAAAGAACACATTGTCCATATTATATATGGGAGAAATGAAAAATCCTGTGTTGCCCAACATGCAATCGAACATGACCACAATATAGATATTAGTAATTCAGTAATTCGGTTCATGATTTTTTCACGCTTTATTAGGTAAGGTTATCATATAAATAGAAAATAGTTTATTTCTAGATTAGAATAAATCATCTCCTGATGATTCTAACATGGTTATTGGAACCTGCATCGAAAAGCTTAAAAAAGTGATTTGGGGTTTAGGAGCAAATCTCTTCGAGTTTAGCACTCTACACCGATGGTTCCAATAGAAAAATTGAGAAATACATTATCTTATCAAAATAACTTCATTCCAACTCAAACATCTATTGTTGCTTCTCAATGTGAGGCTAAAACTTCTCAATTAATAGATGTTAATATTCCGAGTAAAATCTATATCCCCCAAATTTAACTGCTGCTCAAGGATCAAACTAGGTGCTCCCAGCTAGAGCTTACATTCCTTAATTATTTTGAACGTGATTCTCAACATGTTTCTTTCTCTGATATGTCCCCATCTTCTTCGACTTCTTTATCTTCTTCCTCATACTTTCTCGTCAGCTTTTTGATAAAAGCTTCTTTATTTCACTATTACTTTTTTCCAATCTATCTGTGTTCCTATTTTCTTGTAAGATGTGGCAGTTTACGATAGAATAGAAAAATAAAGAAATATTATTTCATTAAATGTTCATATCCACCACTAAAAAATCGCTCTTAAACATAATATTACATCAATAATATCGAACGAATCAAAAATGAAAACCGAGAACTAAATGGAAAAAGTATATCGTAGTATCCAACTTTGGCTCATACAGAGGCATTACCCCGTGTATGTGCAATAAGAATATACATATATACTTAATATATATATATATATATATATATATATATATATATATATATATATATATATATATATATATATATATATATATATATATATATATATATATATATATATATATCATCATCATTATCATCATCATCAGCCCGTATCGATCCACTGCAGGATAAAGGCCTCTTCAGCATGCTTCCAACCTTCACGGTCCTGGGCTTTCCTCTGCCACTCGGGTCCAATATACTTAACGATGTCATCAATCCATCGTGCTTTCGGTCTTCTTCGCGGACGTTTGCGATCAAGCGGTATCCACTCCAAGATTGCCTTGGTCCATCTGTCGTCCCATCGCCTCGCTATATGGCCTGCTTATCTCCATTTCAACTGTTTTACTCTTCCAATGATGTCACAGACTTTTGTTTGTTCCCTGATCCATGCGCAGGACTTTCTGTCTCGTCTTGTAATGCCAAGCATACATCTTTCCATTCCCCTCTGTGCCACCCGAAGTTTTTGAATTGATTGCGATGTGAGTGTCCAGGTTTCACTTCCGTATGTCATAACGGGTAGAACGCACTGATCGAATACTTTTCTTTTCAGGCAAAGTGGGAGTCTGCTCTTAAACACTATGTTGAGCCTACCAAATGCCTGCCAGTCACATTTAACACGCCGTTCCACCTACCGGGCGGTATTCCCCTCCATGGAAATCCTCTGCCCAAGATATACAAAGCTGTCCACAATCTCTAAATCCCTTCCTAAAACCGAAATTCTTCTGTCCTAAGCGAAGTTATTGAACATAACCTGACTCTTTTTCAGGTTTATTTTCAAGCCAAATGGTTCGCCAGCCCTTTGCAGTTCTTGTATGCGTCTTTGCAGCTCCTCTGGGTCTTGTGAAATGAGAATATCATCTGCAAATCTAAGATGGTTTAAGTTTGCACCATTGATCTTTACCCCATCCTGTTCCCAATCCAGTTTACGGAATACTTCTTCAAGGCCAGCCGAGAAAAGAATAGGCGATATTGCGTCACCCTGCCTTACACCTCGTTCTATATTAATTCCCACTTCAAGATCATCAAGGTGAATTGTGGCTGTAGCTCCATCATATATCGATTCTAATAGGTTTACATAGGCTCTCTCTACACCTTGGCTAAGCAGTGCATCCATTATCGCATGCTTTGAGATGGAATCAAATGCTTTTTCGTAGTCGATAAAAGCCAAGCACAGTGGCATGGTGTATTCGTTGTGCCTTTCTATGATCTGCTGTACAACCTGGATGTGATCCATTGTACTGAATACACTTCTGAATCCTGCTTGTTCTCTTGGTTGTGCGTCATTCAGTTTTTTTAATATTCTTTTAGAAATTATCTTAGTGAAAACTTTGTACATCACTCATAGGAGGCTTATTGGACGGTAGTTCTTTAAATCTTCCTGTGCTCCTTTTTTATGTAAAAGGACCACTTCTGCATTTTTCCATAAGTCAGGTACTTTTTGTTCTTTGAGGCATTTTGAGTATAATTTTGCCAGTGTTTTATGTAACGTCCGACCACCAGCTTTTAGCATTTCGACAGTTACACTATCCTTTCCTGGAGCCTTGCCGTTCTTCATCAATTCTATAGCATTTGTTACTTCCTCCACTAGGATATCTGGTATTATATATTGTTCTTCCGTGGGTATTGCTGTCCCTGACTGGCTCTGATCTTCATATAACTGGGAATAAAACCTTCTGACAATCTCTAACATTTGGGTACGCGTCCTGCACACTGTGCCATCCTCACGCTTTAAATCATATATTTGCGTTCTTTTGTTTCTCAGCTTCTGTTTAGCTTTGTTAATTCCTTTGTTTTCTTCCAGGGTTTTTTGCACTAGCTGCATATTGAATCGGCGCGTGTCCTCTCTGATACGTTTTCTTATAGTTTTGCAGAGCTCAGTGTACTCGACCCTGCCAAAAGGACTACCTGCATTTCTCATTGCTCGCCGTTTCTTCATTAAATCAATCGTCTCACTGGAGATTTTTGTTTGTTTGAGACATTTTTCCTCTGGTGCTATTGAAGCAGCCGTTTGAAGTACATTGTTGGCGATTTCTTCATATTGAACTGATATTTCCACCTCTTCTGGATCTTGTAACGCAGCAAAACGGTTTGACAAAGCAATCTCAAAATCGCTTCCTCTGTCCAGCAGTTTTCCAGAATCCACCTTGCCCTTCTTTGATCTTACCATTTTTTCGCGCTCTTTTCGACAGTCAATCCGAACCCTTGCTCGTACAATTCGGTGGTCACTTCCAACATTAAAATTGTTAAGGACAGTACAATTGGTAAATATTGTTTTATCGTTGGTCATGATGTAGTCAATTTCGCTTGTGAGCCCAGATGGACTTTTCTATGTCCATTTTCTGCTGATATTTTTCTTATAGAATGTTCTTGGAACTATTTCTTATATAGTTATTGTCCTTCAGCAAAATCAACTAATCTGTCACCTCTATTGTCTCGCTTACCAGTTCCATATGGGCCAGTTGCATTTTCGTCTGTTCTTGTTGTTCCAATTCTGGCATTAAAATCACCCATCAGGATTTTGTACCTACATTTCTCCTTGTATAAAAGCTGGGCCACATCATCATAAAATTCCTCAATTTCCTCATCTTTATGGCTTATAGTTGGTGCATAAGCTTGGACGATTTGAAGCCTAAACTTTTTATTCAGCTGAATGACGCATTGGGCTAATCGGTCGGATGTACTTTCAAATTTTACCACACTGTCCTTCAGCTTTCGATTGATGAGGAATCCTATTCCGCCACATCGGCCATTTTCCGTACCTCGAGTGTAGAGTACGTGTCCAGTTGGTTCCAGTTTGATTAACTCTTCACCCTTCCTTCGTGTTTCACAGAGCCCAATAATATCCTAATGTATGTTGTCAAGTTCGATTAACAGTTCTTTCAATCGGGCCTCTGTTTTCATAGTCCGTATATTTAACGTTGCAATGTCAAAAGTCCAATGGCAGCCTGATCTAACCCGGTGATTCTTAGCACCCTCTGCCTTGGGGCAGGTCTTCCCGCTGCCGTAGGTAGTTGCCCCTTGGCCTCCGGGGAATGAGGGCCGTGTTTGAGGTTGTACTGTCATATTTCAACATATTGAAATACCATGTTGAAGGTATGGACCGTAATCTGCCACGCTGGTCCAATGCGGGTTGGCAGATTTTATATATATATATATATATATATATATATATATATATATATATATATATATATATATATATATATATATATATTTATATAAATTTGTAAAAATATATATAAGTATATATATATATATATATATATATATATATATATATATATATATATATATATATATATATATATATATATATATATATATAATATATAAATTTGTGCGATCGATAAGTTTTTTTTAATATATTTAATTGGTTTAATCGACACTGGATAGAAATAATTATAATTTTAAATATAAGAACTAAGACGTATGTCTAAATGTTCAATATATTTGAAAACAGTATGACAACACAGGTCGAAAAATGTTAAACTTTTTTGAGGTAAGAATGATAAAAATAGGTGTATATGTAGTATTTTGTAGACCTAAATCCGAAAATGATAAGCTACCAAATTACTGTAACATGTACAGTTTTTTTGCCACAGGGGGTCGATGTTGGGGAAAAAAGAAGACGACATATGTTAACAATCTAATATGTATTTAATATGAACATGTATAACGTGTTAACTCTATGCAAATACATTACCGATGATTATGTGAATAAAAAATATATTACATGAGATGTCATACAGCGACAAAAACTTTCACTTTTTCAACTTCATTATAAATGTCTAATAAAAGACTTCCAATAAAGTGAAAATTGAGACAAAAATGTATTTTATTGAACAAAAAATTGGAGATATGAAAATCACATTTACAAAAAAATATGTTTGAAGTGTTTTCACTTTTCAATAACACAGGTCGACATGATTTTTGTAACATTGATGAAAATGCTCTTTTTGCGTTTTATTAAGGTAGTTTTTAAAAGAGCTTTTCAACTGCTTTATATCATGGGATCATTGAAATTATTTGTACCTAATTTTGGATTGGAAATGTAGGAATTACCACAACACGGTAGGGGTATTTCCACATCAGTCTACAGACATTTAAGGGCAGTTTTATTGTTTTCTATGGTTTATTTTGTTTGTGTTTCGCTTATAGTACAGTCAAGTGTTTCAAGTCGATTTTATATAAAATGGCAAGTTCTAGTCGTCGATTTTGCAAAAATCCAGCGGATAAGTTTTGTTATATATGCTGACGATTTATTTAAAAAACACAAGACAGATCTATATACGAGGAAGCCAAAAAACCTATCTTTTATATTTTAAATACCAAATTGGAGAAATTGAAAATGAATAGGCAGCTTGGAAGTGTTTTGTAAGTATAGCGAAAACATTTATGGGTAACAAGTGCCAAAGATAGATGAAAACTATAAAAACCTTATTGATGAACTCTTAAAAACCGATGAAATACTAGTGTGTCGCATGGCCTTAAAAATGCATTTTTTACACTCCCATTTGGATTTTTTCCGAAAAATTTGGGTGCAATAAGCGACGAAGAAACAAGATACCAGAAACTCTGGAACCCTTTGGAACGCTGGAATACTAGAACCCTACCTCTATATTAGGCGATACTGCTAGTTTTTAAAAAGGGATGAGGCTACAGATCACAAGAGGAAAATGCGAATGTTTTTGTCGGTGTATGACATCTCATGTAATATACTTTTAATTCACATAATCCTCAGTATCTCTTTGCATAGATATAACACGTTTTACATGTTTATATTGAACTAATCTTAGTAACTATGTAATAAAAAACTGTACGTGTTACAGTGCTTAGCTTATCATTTTAGGATTTAAAACAGCGTTCTCCTACAAATTCGTCAGTTGTTGGTAGTCGCGAATGGATAGCTGCTACCGAATCGCCATGACCTGAGTGTTCTCCTTACATATTCGCTGGTCGGCACTAGCCACTACCGGGTAGGTGACAGTTGCCAAGATTGTTTTCTTACATACATATTCAGTATTTCTTTAAGGTTCTAGTGAATGGAAAAATTCAATATTAAAAATGAATATTGTAAAAATGCAATTATGTTCATGTTGTTGGTCTATCAGGCTATCAAATGAGAGGCATAGAAAGAAAGAACTTGCTATGTTTAAAAATAGACAAAAAGGTTTCCAGTCTATTTGAATTAAAAAGCATCTAATTGATAATAAAACAAAATTTAAAGAATTTTTTAGAATTTCGCGGTATCACTTTAATTTCATTTTAAATTTGATACAAAATGATAGAGAAATGAAGTCTTGCAATAGGATTTGGAATCCTATAACCCCATCAGAAAAACTGGCAGTAATATTAAGGTGTGTACATACTAGATGTAAAACGATTTTGGAACGCATGGCACTTGCCGAATGTTATCGGGGTCATCGATGGAAAACACGTGCGACTTATGTGCCCAGACAAAACTGGTTCATTTTTTTTTAGTTATAAACACTATTTTTCAATAGTGCTTTTGGCCATTATTGACGCCAACTATCAATTTTTCATTGTGGATATTGGACCCTACGGAAAAGAGGGAATGCGGGAATTTTTAACAAATCTCAAATTGGCAAAGATTTTTTCGAAAACAAATTTAAATTGCCCGCGCCGACATTACTTCCGTATTCACAAAATATTATTCTTCCTCGCGCGATTCTTGGAGATGAAGCTTTTCAACTTCATACAAATATAACGAAACACTACCCGAGAAGACAAGGATTGGGAGATCACAATAAAGCCGTATTCAATTACATACTTTGTCAGAAGGGTTACTGAAAATGCTTTTGGTACACTCTGCCATGTTTTTCAAATATTTTTAACTTCTATGAAGGTAAAACCCTTTACTGTGGACCTAATTATTTTTATTTGTGTTGTTTACACAACATGTTATGCAAAGAATATGTGCACAACAGGTTTTGCCAAGAAGGTTTTGATGTATGAACTATTTCTCCAACGAGGGAGCTGTACAGTGGCAGAATAACCAAATTTGAGTTTTAATATTTTACTCTCATAATACTCTCGAAATATATTTAAGAAATTTTGATAAGTAAACTTACTATCTTTATTCATAATTTCTCCGATTTTTCTCTTCCGATTGCCTCTTTTTTAACATTAATTTATACGATACGTTTTTAAGATCATATAATTCTGGGTTATTACTGACAAGATAAACAAGCTGTTCATCATTTTATGCGGTAAATTCATTCATTTTCCCTTTCAAAATAATATATAATACTTTGGGTGTAAGAAAATCTTCTGAACAGTAGCTGCGTTATCTGGTGATCAGTATTTGTCTCTATATCTGTTTCAGATTCTGAGCTATAAATTATTGGACGTTTACTGGCAACTGCGTAACAACATAAGTGGACAGTTTTAGCAAGACATAATTTTTATGTAGTACTTGTACTTGTAATTCTTACCTCAAAAAAGTTTAACATTTTTCGACCTGTGTTGTCATACAGTTTTCAAATATATTGAACATTTAGACATACGTCATAGTTCTTATATTTAAAATTATATTTATTAGTTAAAGTCCTTATATATAAAATTATAATTATTTATATCAAGTATCGATTAAACCAATTAAATATATTAATAAAAACTTATCGATCGCACAAATTTATATATATATATATATATATATATATATATATATATATATATATATATATATATATATATATATATATATATATATATATATATATACACGTATGGGCCCTGGTGGAGCACGCGAAGTACAGTTAGACGAGTTTGTTGTTATTAGCCTTCCTTTCGTCAGACCAAGTTCTTCCTACATGTTTCTCTCTAGCCAACCTCCCAAACGTTAACCTTGTGTCTGAAACAGCCTCTATCCGGAATTTGACTTCGTGTAATATTTGCTGATTTTAGGTCTTCTTTAATTGCAGCAATCCATTTAATTATTTCTACGTTAGCTCTATTCCTATTTTCATGAAATTCGACTACTCGGATTCATCCGTGCGTTTTATATGTCCGTAAAACTTAAGTCTTCTTTTTCTCATATCGCTATGTATATCTGCGTATTGTTTGATTTCTTGTTTTTCTCGAAGTCGGTATGTTGTGCTATTTATTTGTTTGAGGCCTAAGATTTTTCTTAGGCTTTTTCTTTCCTTCTTTTCAATCTCCTCGATGTCTCTCTTTCTATTCAAAATGAGCGTTTCCGCCCGATATAGGCATTCTGGTTTAATAACTGTGTTGAAATTTATCAGTTTTGTATTTTTAGATATGCATTTTTTGATGTAAATATTTTGTGTAAGTCTCAATGCAGTTTCCATTTTTCGACATCTACTCTTATTAGCCGCTTTTTCCAACTCGTTTTCCATGGTAATTTCACCCAAATATTTCAATTGAGCGACTCGTCTGATATTACCATATTTTGTTTTTAGAAATAGTGTTCTTAGTCTGTTACAGGTCATGTATTATATATTTTCAAAAGAAATTTGGAGTCTCACCTTTTCTGCTGTTTCTTTTAGGATTTCAATCTGGTTTTGTGCCGTTAATGTATCTTGAGCCAAAATTGCTAGATCATCAGCAAACGCTAGATAATCAATTTTGATTACAACTTTTTTTCACGTCACTCCTGTATTACTTTTTCTAGAACATAATTAAACAAGAGTGGCGAGAGTTCATCCCCTTCTCTCTCCAGTTTTAATTTCGAAGGATTCTGAGATGCCACCCATGAATTTAACTGTTGACCTGTGTTAGTTACTGTTGGTTTAATAATTGCCAGCGTTTTCAGATCTAGTTCTTGTTCTTTCAAGATTTGGAATAAAGATTCGCGGTCAATAGAATCATATGCTTTTTTGAAATCCATAAATGTACAGGCGATATTTTTATTATACAATTTTTGATGTCTTAGGATCAACTTTAGATTCAGGATCTGTTCAGGGCACGATCTGCCCGGTCGAAAACCTTCTTGATATTCACCAATTTTAGGCTCCAATTATCCCTGTGCTCTGTCTAGTAGACATTGAGATGGAATCTTGTAACAAACTGGGAGAAGCGATATCCCTCTGTAGTTGTTCACTTTCTTATGTAGTGGATGGATTAGAGCATCTTTCCAATCTTCCGAAATCCGTACGGTTCGCCAAACTTCTTGTAAAATGTTGGTTATTTCCTTGATTGTACCTTGATCAGCGGGCTTGAAAAGTTCAGCAGTTCTTCACCAGAAGCTTTGTTATTTTTAAGTCGCTTGATTTGCCTAATCATTTCATCTTTATTCAGTGATAATGAATCTGGGTTTGTTTGTTTAGGGTTTAGTGTTGGTAATCTATTTAAAGGGTCAGGACAATTTAGTAGTTGTTCAAAATATTTCGCAAGTTCTTTGCAATTGTCTTGGTTATTTAGAGCTTATTGTCCGTCTTCCTTTTGGAAGCAAATACTTTGGAGTTGATAGCCGTCAATTTAGTTTTAAATGTTTTATAAAAATTTCGGGTGTTATTTTTTTGGAAATCTTTTTCTATTTCATTAAGTTGATTGGTTTCATATTTTATTTAGTTTGTCTAATTAGCTTCGATGTTTCTTTTCTTACTTCCAAAAAGATCTTAAAGTTTATTGCTGTTTTTTTGACTATTGTACTCTTTGAATGCTTTACTTCGGCTTAATACTGCTTGCTCGCAAACTTCATCCACCACGGATGTTTTCTACGTTTTTGTAAAGGGACCAACTTTAAGGCTGTTTTAATAATTTATTGGTTTAATTTTTGCCAGTTCTGTGCTGGTTGTTTATCAAGCTCTTCTTTTAGGGTTGGTTTTATTTTCGTAGGGTAGAACTTTGGTATTAGCAGTCTCTTTGGAATAAGTTTTAGAGGTATTAAGCTAAGTTTGATTCTAGTCAAGTAGTGACCCGTGTCTATGTTAGCTCCTTTCCTGACTTGAACATTCAAAATCTCTTTATAATTGGGGAACGAAATGGCAACATGGTCAATTTGAAATTCACCCATGTACGAGTTTGGGCACCTCCAGGCCTTTTGTTTTGTTATTTTCTTCTTAAAATGGGTTGACATTATTTTTAGATTAAATTGCGAACATAGTTCAACCAATCTTCTGCCATTATTGTTGGTCCATTTATGAGCTGGAAAACTGCCGACTGTTTTTCTGTACTATCTTTCTTTCCCAGGTTGGGCGTTGAAATCACGCAATAGGATTTTTACGGGGTAAGAGGGAATTTTAGAAATAGTTTTTTCCAGAATTTCCCAGTACTTCTGTACTTTTTCAGGAATAGATTTATTTTCTCCGTTAACTGGGAGGTGTGCATTGATTAATGTATAGTTTTTGTTAGCACACTTGGGGGATAGTGTCATAGTCGATTATTTACTGGCTGGACATTCGTTATAGAACCAAGAATGGTTTTTGAAATACTGAAAACAACACCGAGATGTGGTGTATTTTTAAGTATTATTTTGTTCGTTTTACTTTTAAAAAGTCTGTAGTTGCCGAAGTTGAAGGTGTCGGTCAACCATGTTACCTGAATGATAATCTGAATGATTTTGCTTTTAAGCCCGGACGCCCCAGAATCCGAAAGTTCGGTTGCACTAGCAAAGCTGGAAGAGGATTGTTTACCTCCTGGGGTAATTTTGTAATTACTAGAACGCTTCATCTTGTACTTTGAATTAAAGGTTTGAACCATGACAGTTCAGAGGTTAAGACTGGAAGGGTGAGTTACAGAATTTAAATCTCAGCCGCACCACTGGTGAACAGACGCTGACCACTCAACTGTTTGATACAAGTCAGGCACTAAGTGGATTTAGTTTTTTGCTTTGGTTTTGGGCTGGTTATTTTGAGATATTGGCAGCTGTTCATTAATATCTAATGGAACTTTCACAAACCACAAAACACTAAAAATACATTTTTTACACTCCCATTTGGATATTTTCCCGGAAAATTTGGGTGCTGTAAGCGACGAACAAGGAGAGAGGTTTCACCAGGACATTAAGACCATGGAAGCACGGTACCAGGGTCGCTGAAACCCATCTATATTGGGCGACTACTGATGGTTTTTAAAAAGAGATGATGCTACAGAACACAAGAGGAAAAAGTGAAAGTTTTTGTCGCTGTATGACATCTCATGTAATATATTTTTTATTTACATAATTGTCGGTAATGTATTTGCATAGATTTAATACGTTTTACATGTTTATATTAAATGAATATTAGATTGTAAAAATATTTCGTCTCCTTTTTTTCTCCAACATCGACCCCCTGTGACAAAAAAACTGTACATGTTACAGTAATTAGGTAGCTTATCATTTCCGGATGTAGATCTACAAAATATTTCATATACACCTATTTTTATCATTGTTACCTCAAAAAAGTTTTAAAAAATTTGACCTGTGTTATCATACAGTTTTGAAATATAGTGAACATTTAGACATACGTCTTAGTTCTTATATTTAAAATTATATTTATTAGGTAAAGTCCTTATATATAAAATTATAATTATTTCTGTCAAGTATCGATTATACCAATTAATTATATTTATTAAAACTTATTGATCGCACAAATTTATATATATTGATATATATATATATATATATATATATATATATATATATATATATATATATATATATATATATATGTGTGTGTATATATATATATATATATATATATATATATATATATATATATATATATATATATATAATATCTCTGCTACTTTAATTTAAAGCATGATTTTTAGTGCAAAATGCGAATACTATATTACTTTATTACAAAAAGAACTAAATTTTGAAAAATAATAACAAAACTTGAAATTCTAATAATAATTCAATATATACACCCTGTATATAAGATACAGACTGAACCATACCTAAGGTTATATTAAAACTTTTAATTCACAATACATTCGGCTATATTTATATATGCAAATATCGAGAGGCTACTGTTATAAGACATATATGTTCCAATAATGTTATACAACCAAAAAGGAATCGTTAATATGTAATATGGCGCCATACTATGTACACGTGGCAGATTTTTATCTCCAATAGATTTGGTAATGTTTGAATGTGCGAATATCGTGATGTCATAGCTCTATAAGCTATATACATAAAGTCTAAGTTCAAATATTATTATATGGAAATAAAATATATCAAGTATGTGATATGGTGTAATACAATAAAAAAGGGCCAACCTTTTGCTCGGATACAGAAACCCAGAAGACTTAAATCTACCTCCTGATGTAAGGCTTCTGTATCATTATTATATGATAAATTACATATAAAATTCGTTTTTTTACAAATTAAGTATTTGTCTGAATAATGTGTAATGATAGTGATATACTCTTTAAATCTAGAAACATTTAAAAACATTTATAGAGACATTTCGGCGACGAATAACAAAGTTTTTCAACTTTTCATTTTAATTAGGAATAACATATTTAAAGTTATTGTACTAAAGGGTTTTTCAAATTGAGCGACTTTTTTAAGTTTTAAATACGACATAGAATTTGCCTTGATTTCAAAAAACTCGTTATGGATAAACGAAGCATAGTGTATGACATTTAAACACGAAAGACAATATCTGCCAAATGACCACCTTTTGCAGCTCTACAAGACGTCTACTCTTTTGTCAAAATGTTGGATGACATTTTGGCATAATCGTGGCTCTATCTCATCAATGACTCGAATGGTGGCCATTTAACACAACCGCTTCTTGCAATAACTCGTCCAGAATTTTTTTTTCTCATCAAATCCATATTGGAACCACGTATCCTCCAAATTAATATTATTCAATTCAGCCCACAAAAATTCAGTTATCATCTCACGATATCGAATACCATTCACAGTTACAGCTTACCCAACAGCATTCTGAAAGAAATATGGCCCAACTATATCTCCTGGCAATAATGCTCACCAAACAGTGACGCGTTTAAGATGTAACATGTAAACAATTCGCTTGATAGTGTTTTCAGATAGACGATTGTGCAAACCGTAAATATCACGCAATTTTCTAAAAATATTTTTCACTGCACGCTCATTTTCATAAAATAATTCAACAAATTTAACGTGTTGTTGTATTGTGTACGAGTCTGTGTTTTATTAAAGAATTAAAAAAAACCGCCAAATTTGAAGGGCTCGTTTATGCAAAAAATTGGACTTTTGGATTGTGGTATCTTTTACTTGATGGAACTTTATTATAAATGTTTAATAAAAGACTTGCAATAAAGTGTAAATTGAACAAAAAAGTATTTTATTAAACCAAAAATTGGAGCTGTAGAAATCAAATTTACAAAAAAATAAGTTTAACGTGCTTTCACTTTTAAATAACACAGGTCGACATTATTTTCATAACATTGATGAGAATGCTATTTTTGCGTTTCATTTAGGCAGTTATTAAAACACCGTTTCACAGAAATGGCCTAGCAATGGCCCATTTTCAAGTAACTTTATTTATATCATGGCATCATTGAAATTATGTGTACCTAATTTTGGATTGAAAATGTAAGAATTACCACAGTTACATTTTTATCTAACAGGTTCCACTGTATTTCACAGACTTTCAAGATCTATCTTGACTTTCAAGATCTATGAAGTTTTTATAGTTTTCACCTTTCTTGCTGCCCAGAAATTCTTTCACTACGCTTACAAAACACTTTCAAGCTGCAAATTTCTTTTCATTTCATTTAATTTTTCTTGAAAACGGAAATCACCTAGAAGCTTCTTTATTTGAAGTCCAATAAATATGCCTTCTTTTAGTTTATGTAACCAGTTAATTTAGTAAATATTTCTTTTAGAAACAAGTTTTTCATTAGTCCGAGTTTAATATGGCTAGGCAGAAAAAGCACCTTTTTTAGGTTAACAAGGGGGGCATATTTTTTGTTTTAAGTATCAGGTTCAAAAGAAGTTCTATGAGGCCAATCTTTCTTACTGTAATATTCTTTTGTTGCCCTACTGTTCCATAGACATAAAAAAAGCAATACTTGGTAAAACCCCCTTGAAGTCCTACGAAGATACTGTTCATATTTAACTCGATTTAGTATGGTTGCTAAGTTGTCGTAGGTTGCTTTTATTGTCACTGAATGGGTTAAAGGAATAGATGGATTTTTGTTTCCATTATGAAGCAAAACTGCTTTTAGGCTGTACTTCGACGAATCTATAAAAATACGCCACTCGGAAGATACATGTTCCATATTAAGCAGATTCATTAAACCATCAATATCACAACAGGCACATAGCGATCCTTCCGTTTTATAAAAACTTGAAAATTTTACATTCCGTTTTTGGTAAAGTGAAACACTTGCATTTTTATCTAACGGCTTCCAATGTTGAAGTCTGGAACCAAGAAGTTCCGATTTTTGTTATGACAATCCCAAGTCACGTACCAAATCATTTCATTCATTCTGAGTTATAAAGTGAGGTTCACTGGTAATTGTAAAAATAGTGGGTCACAACTGGTGTTCTTAGAGAGTTGTGGAGGAGTGTGTTGGAGAAAATGGAGGTGGCAATCTATTATCATAGTTAGTTCTAGTAGTATCGACTGTTAATCGTCAAAAATTATTTCAGTGTGTGCATATTTAAATTCCATTTAAAACCAATATTGTTTTCTATACGCGAATATAAAGATAGGCTTCATATTTACGGAGAAACAAAAACCAGTACCAGGATTTTTTCAAGTTAGGTTAGAAACCGTGCCGGGCTTGCATAGACTCAAATGATTTAACATATTGAACATTGAATTTATTAAAACAAGTAATCATTGACTTCTTAATGTGACGTGAATCATTTAAAAAGTATTGTGGTGTGAAAAATTATCGATTTTAGTGAAAACTAGTAATACAAGTTCGACATTATACGACATTAGCGTGTAAGTTTTCCGTATTTTGTAACAAAACAAACCAAATCTATGCCAAAACGCATGGAATAAATAGCTCTAAAAATATTACATGGTATAGTAATAATAATGGTTCCAGTTGTAAAAAAAATCCATTTTATGTGAAAATCGTTGCATTTTGGATATCGATTTTACTAAGAGATAGCGTTACTAATACATTTATTGGTATAGACTATTAACGTCTATGACGTTTTTGAGGGTAAACATACGCTATCAAAAGCCAGTTCGTTATTAATTGTCATAGTGCAAAAAAAACATCGTTTTTTATAGCTTTCTATATGTCGAATTATTTAGCAGAAAAAGACGTATTGCGGGGACGTTTAATAACCTTTTTTTCATTCGAAGAAAACGGCTCCTGAAAGTAATCGATTGTTGGTTGAAGCTGACTCTGGATATGCCTAACCCAAAAAAAAATGTGAATGCTGGTTTAAATACTTTAAAAGTAGTGATTTTGATATAAAATATAAGGAGCCTTCAGGACAGCCGAAAAAGTTTGAAGATGCAGATTTAAAGCATTATTGGAAAAAGACTCAACTTTTACTTTGAAACAATTGGCAGAAGCCGAATTGAATGATGCCGAATTCACCATTTCCGAATTGTCTACACGCATTGGGGAACATCCAGAAACAAGGAAAGTGGGTTACATATGAATTGAAAGAAAGAGATATTAAAAGGCGAAAAACCTCTTGTTAAATTTTGCTTGTCAGGCAGAAAAAGTTTATATTAATATTAAGTTTTTATTATATTATTAATTAAAAAAATTGTCTATCGGTTGTAATGGTCAGTTGTCTATGGTGTGATATGTTTCCAATTTTTCAAATCGTAGGATTTTTTTTACTGGACATCTAGGTGTTTTTCTCTTCACTGTAAATCAAAGTGTTTTACAAGCCATGTTATTTGGACGTGTATAAGTGTGATAATTCTTTATTCTGTGTTAAAAAAAACGATTTTAGTACATAACGTTTTATATTGACACTTGTAAAGTGCAATATTGACACAGATATGTTTGTTAGAAACAAAACACATTTGGTGGCACGGCAAGAAAATAACACGCTTATCCAAATACATAGTAGGTGTGTTAAAACAACGCGTCAACATTATCGTATACTTTTAAGTTTGTGTTCAGAACAGAGAAATTTAAAATAACACGTGGTTGAATCAGCATAAATATTGTTTGAAAAATACGTATGACTAATTTTTCTAATCTATGGATAAAAATAAGAAATTTATTAAATAACTGATATTACATTCATTTACATTGCATAAGTTATAAATATAATATTTATTTTAACCATAAAATTCTGTACAGAGGCTGATTAATTAATGGAAGATATTGTGCTCTACCCATCACATTAAAAGAAGATAAATTATGTGGGAAAATTATATTTTTTGAATTAACCACGATTCTTCTATTTATGGAATCTTGATAAATACGATAAGCATTTAATTTTGGACTATAATTCTGAATATATGATGATGAATATATGTAATGATGAATATATATGATGAAATATATGAATTATATTTCAGTGATAAGTTCAAAGAGTAAAAATATATTTTTTCATTTAAAAATATTATTTCATCAATCTCTCCGAACAGAGGCATATAATCGTCATTACATTCCAATAAAATTATACTACCTCGTTCATATATAGTTCCAGAACAAATAATCTTAGAAGATTTCATAATTTTAGGTGAAGTCTACTCTGATTCATCATTGATCAATAAATTGATGAAATAGATTCATGAATGGGAGATTAATATGTTCAGTAGTTGTACCAGGGGTTATACAACTTTTTGATTCAATTTTTTGTTCTGGCACATAAGGACAGGAATTAAGTTTAATATACATAAGTGCTTGATGTCGATAAGCAAAAGTGATTGCTACATTTTTAAAATTGCGTAATACTGGCGTTAATCCCTCAAAATAAACATGTAATCCCTCAGAACGAAAACACCATTGTTGTCTTGAAGGTCCAAATAACATAATATAGCGTGGAACACGTGTTAAATAATGAAACTTTAGTGTTAAGCTATCAGGGTATAAATTCTCTGACAATCATTACTGTCAGTCAACATTTAAGTAGTAGCCTTATCCATTTCATATGTTGAACAAACATTTAAAACTTGTAACAATCTTGTATAACAGGATGAACGTTCTTCAAGTTCCAAAGTATTTCGTGAAATTACACATTCATTAATTAAAAATGGTATAGTATGAGCTAATGTCACCAAATCGTCAATAGAAAATATATGTAGCGTTTTAATGTAGTATACGTAATGTAGTATAAGTAAGTACAAGCGAATCGAAATCTCCAGTGGGCCTTCGAATAGTACATGCACAATATCCTGTGGGAAACATTGTGTAACATCGAAATTTGGAATATTCATCAAAGAACTTTTTTATTTATGCCATAATATTTTTGTCAAAATTTCCTCGCTTCAGGAGTTATTGTAGTATCATGAATAATATTTTCAACACGTCCATGATCGTTTCTAACTACTAAACCAGGAGATGCACCACGAGCTGTGGTTTATATTGATGAAAATAAAATTGCATGTACTTATATAGTAGCCGATGGGGAAATCAGAACGGAGATCAAGAATCCAATAACTGCAAAAATCACGGGCATAGCCAGGATTTAGTTTTGGTTAGTTTGAAGTAAATGAAACAACAAAAATATACTATTCGACAAGAATTCTACTATATACTATTCGACAATTCAAATGTAATAATTTAACTCTCTTCACTCCTCGAATTTTTTCGGTAAAATATTACGTAATATTTGTGTTATTTCGGCGGGGGGGGGGGGGGGGGTGAATCCCCAAAACCCCCCCTTGGCTACGCCCTTGGCAAAAATTACTTGTTGATTGATGTTGCCATATTCAACTAATTATTCTAATACCAGTATATTGAGTATGAGGTATTTCAAAGTGCTGTCAGTAACAAAGTTATACCAGTTGTTAAATTTATTAGGAATGTTGGCAATTTGTCAAAATAAAAAATATATACTTAATAAAAATTCCCATATGTATGGAAAAGTAGTTTTTATTTTAAAATTTGTTATAAATGTTTTCTCTCAAATACAGTAGAAAATGTTTCATAAATAAAAATATTGAAGAATATTATTAAACATTTATTCTTATTTTAAATTTTTAGGAATAACACGTGTACGTATGTAAATTAACACGCATCGATTTACAGTGTTATGTCCGAATTAGATAGAACTAGTTTGCACTTCACTCCAAGGAGTTCCCTATTTTGTTGGTCATCTTTAGGCTTTAAGTTGTATTGGAAATCTCTATCTAGCAAATAAATAAAATATTATGAAAAATTATTGTTCAGTGTAATTTATAGTAGATTCACTTATTTTGGTTTCTTCCCCCAATATGAGATTTTGTTGAATCTGTTGTCCTTCTTGAAGCTTAAAAATATCAAATTCAATGTTATTTAGTCTATGGGTTCATTCACTATGTATAACTTTAAGATAAACATTGTATTTATTTATTTGGCTATATTGAATTCTTCTGTCTCCTAATAACAATTTCTTCAAACCTTGTTATTGTCCTTTTCTTGCTGACTCTGTACTGCACTTGGTTTTCAAAAACATGAATTTTAGAAAAATTTCCTATTGGTAACGTTTGTTAAATACCCCATATTTTGAGTAAATAACTTACTTCTTAACTGTAGCTTAAAATAATATAAGGATAACGCCAAAAAATGATCACTCAGTATTCGAATATAGTGGAATTTACACATTACACAAGTTTTAATTTTTTTTATTAAGTTTATCATCAGCAAAAGACAGAATTTTGATATTAGACCTTTCTTATGTATTTGTAGTGTTTTTGAACTACTTCTATGCCTATTTGCAAGGAAGAAACAAAAATAACGATCTAATCATTTTGGATGTTACATTTTATATTTATATCTTATTCATACCAATTGAATCTAAAACTTGGGAATATGTAAAGGTCTTCCAAGATTTTTTATTTACCAAGGCTCCACCCAAGCCAAGAATTAGGTAGAAAAGGTAACTCCGCCCATAGTCACGTGGATATCAAACTATACGTTCGGAAATCCTCGGGTTGGATTCGTTGGTAGAGAGGCTTCCTTCATTTTGCCCATCTATTAGTGCAGCGGTATTTACACCAACGGTCGTTACTGCATTTTAAACCATATTAAAGTTTATGTAAGAATAAAAACATGAGAAAAAACATTGTTGCCTTTATTATAATTTAATTTTTGGCATTTTTAAGATGGGTATGAATCATACAAATAGTGTAAATACATTTCTGGTCTTTTTACTGCTGTAACAAGCCCATTAACTAAAAAACATAAAGAACGCGGAATAATTGGGTTTAAGGTTTTAGGGTTAGATACGCTTTAGCAACTACAAGGCTATTTAGTGACTGGGCCTACAGCTTAACGTGGGTTCCAAACCACGGCCATCAGCCACCGACAACCCCGGTCACCACTCCCCTCAAATTATCAACCCTTTGTTTGTTTTTACCCGTATGTCTCTCGAGAAACCTACCTACTGACGAGTTACCAACGTAGAACGGCTGTACCCAGCCTTCAATTGGCGTGACTAAGGGGTAGTGCATTGTCGGATTTTAATCCCTTGCCTCGACATAATAAAATGGATAAAATAGGAAGTTGTAATGTGAAAGGCGGCATGTGGAAAAAATGGTAAATACGGACTCCGTAAAACAAATAGACAAGTGCCAGTAGGGGAAAATATATAGGTAGGCCTAGAATTCGACTTATGGATCAGATTGGACTTATGGACAATTGGGATTTTGAAAAAAAAATGTTTGTCATAAATGGAAAGATCATATATAAGTTTTATAACAAAACTATTTTTATTCCTATTTTTTTCCTTATAATCAAAAACTTATATCAATTGAAAATAAATGTTTAAATTTAGAACCGCTAACGCGCCGATAGTTCCCGAAAAAACCCGAGCGCGTGTGATGTCACAATGTTTATTTCTCATCAACATTACAAACAGCTGATACGACTGTTTTAGTTTTTAATCAACTTATTCTTGTTATTATCATCAGTGTATTGATAAATTTATTGAAAATGTCAAATTTAATTAGTTGTAGTGCTTGTTTCGTACCATTTTATACGAATACTATAAAAACAACTCCTGAAAAAATGTTTTTAAGATGTTAAACGTCGACATTCGCAGCATAACCAGCACGACGTATTAATCCTAAAACATCAAATTTTTACAACCTCCTGTCATCAAATTTATATAGGAAAGATTATTATTTATAACATTATCTCAATTTTTTTATATTTGAATATTTATTACCTCCTGAAGCTACACAATCCTGACATTGAGTGTATTGAATTTTTCTTAGTTTTTAATTAATAATTAAGGTAACTGTATAAGCTTTACTCAGAACTTTATGTTCTGGACATAGACGTCCATTCGCGGTGCGACACCTTATAAATAATTTAATTATATTTAATAAAAATAAGTTGTTTCTTATTTCTCGAACTTCAGCTGAATTAAATCGAATGTCATTTTTTAAAAATCTGTGATCATACAAATAGCCACACCAGGTATATTACCAGAAATGGACTTTATAAACCCTTTGTCACACATTACCGAATTAAATTAGTAAGCAACAATCTTTTTTTGCACTGAACTTCAATAATTTTGAAAGTATATACACAGGTAGAAGCCGTTGATAGTACTTACGTGAAAACACTAACATAATTCATATGATTTTGATCAATAAATTGGGTATGAAGAAAATCTGCGTGAGAATGTTTCTGAAAAACGTTTCTCAGAATCAAAAGGATAACAGGAGGGAAACATGGAAACATGGCTAGAATTTTTTGGGCGGATTGAAAACGACTCTCATTTTCTAAAACGTGCCATTATTGGTGAGTCCCGGATTTTTGAATACGACCCCGAAATCAAGTGCAAGAGTCAGGAATGTCACATTCCAACCTCATCACGGTAAAACTCGTATTTTTACCGAGAAGTTGTTGAAATACTTCAAGAAAGGGTCAGTCGTGTGGACACACCGCCTTCAGCGATGAATGTCGTTTCAAGATAAATACTTTGGAGAAGGTAATGTAGAATTGTACTTTAAATTGAATGAAGAAAAAATAAAAAAATCTCTATCTACACACCACGCATTAGGTTTCATAGCAGCAATTGTTTTTCCGGGGAGGGAATACTAAGGGTGTGCTAGGTCCACAACTAAATAAAACGATACTAGCTTTTAATATTATGTGAGTTTAAGTTTCCTTTCTTTTTTATACTCATTGAATTTCATCCATTAAATTTAAATAGACATCCTCATAGACAAATAGACATACCAGCCAATAATACCAATAATAATCTCCCAGCTTCATCACGGTAAATATCTGAATCGCGCAAATTTTTTAGTTCAGTTTGTACTTGTATCTCACCAGTTACTCTAAACGGGTTTTTTAACTTACCATACAAAGGTCATTCAAGAAGTTCTTGGTCTGAAAGAAAGATTGGAAGTAAGTATGTCCAGATAACTTTAGTTTGGTTATATTTATTGACTTGGTTATATTTATTCACTGGGCGTAAATTAATCTTTAGTAATAATTGATTTTTTTATGATTAAAATTACTATTAGAATTACATAGCTTTAAACTTCTATTTGACAATTTTTTTCTATAAATTTCATGAACACAAAATTGCAAAGGATTCAGAACGATACAATCACAAATTTCAAATTTAGGACTATATTTTACGCCCCCGTAACCCCCCTTAGGAGTTGATTTTTATGAACCCTTCTCCTTAGCGAAAATCTACGGCATATGGGGAACATTGCTGCCAAATTTTAAGTTTGTAGGTCTTTTAGTTTCGGAAAATTCGCGAAAAATAAGTAGCACTGGTGAAGACATAGGATGTTTTTTATAACATTATGAAGTTTCGTTGAGGGTTTACATCCATACGTATATATATATATATATATATATATATATATATATATATATATATATATATATATATATATATATATATATATATATATATCTATATATATTATATATATATATATATATATATATATATATATATATATATATATATATATATATATATATATATATATATATATATATTTATATTCATAGCGTTATAAAAAGTATCGTATATCCCATTTCACGATAGAATCGACTTTTATGTCAAATTTCATTAGAATCCTTCCATCCGTTTGAGCGTGATTGAAAAACAAACATCTAAACAAAAATACACAGTAATAAACTTTCCATCATTGCGTCAAAGAACGTTTGTGTTAACATTTTTGTGATAAATATTTAACATCTTTGTGTGCTGATTTAACACAATACGATTGTGTTGTTCGTTCGCTTTATTTTTTAACATAAAAAAGTCTTATTTCGTTCAATAGTAACACTTTAAATGTGCCACTGTAAAATTATCACAAAACTGGGTTGATTTTACACTAGTCATCTGTTGAACACTCCTTCCCACCTATTTTTACTCGGGAAGTATGACGCTATCTTCATTGCATACAATGTGTGTTTACATGTTCATCGTGGTACGGTATAAATAGTATCAATTGTTATAAATTCTATAAAAATATCAATAACAATCGAAACGCAAGAAGTATTTAAATTATATTTAAATATACAGCAATAAAGTGAGGTTATACATCATTTTATTCTAAGGGTGGGATTTTTTAAATATTTAAACGTGTAAACATTTAACATTTATATGAATCAAAATTTTTATGCTTCATTGTAGAGTATTTTAACACATATTTCTGTTAGTTTTAACATTAATTTGTGTTACGTGGTTGACACAAAGCTTTTATATTAAAATGACACAATGTTCAACAACAATCTTTTTTTCGACATCTCCTTAATTGTTGAAGTGTTTAATGCAAAGTGCGTGAGACATCGATGAAAACATGAGGTAGTCGAAAGTGGCCAAGTCTGGGACACTTCCTGCGCAAGAGTTGCCAGCAGAAGTGCAGAAATGGTATCGATGTGTGTGATAGGGTGTTGTCATGCTGCAAAATCACTTTACTGTCGCTTTTCAATCTCTGTATGGACCTGGGCGTTCTTTGCGTTTTAAGTCAAAATCACCCCTTTTAAATGTTATAATCTAACGCCTACAAGCGTCTTGCTTTGGGACATAGTTATTCTAAGTTTCCACAAGTATACAACGGCTTTCACTCGCGTGTCGCGTGAGGTTTTCGTTGGTAATGACGTTTTGAAAGGTACTGTCGTGGCAAAAAAATAACATAAGAGATTAGACTGTAAACCGACGTTTGTTTCCAGCGCCATCTCTCAAAAAAATTATGAATTATTAAGCGCTACACTTGATATTATAAAGTTGAAACGTCGTTGGTCTACATTTATTGAATTACAATGTAACAACATTGAAAAATAAAAGAATAAATCTCTTTCTCTTTCTGTTTTCTTTGTGAGGTTGCAAATTTTTCGAACGACCTTCGTACTTATAACATTGCCGTATATTTCTCTTTAACAGAGTTAATATTATGAATTAATGTTAATAATAAGGGTTAATTTTTCTTTTAAAGAACTTCTTTTTGATTTTGATTAAGCAAGTTCAGCCATGTTGACACAAATGTGTTCCTAAAGGTGAAATTAAAAATGTTTCATTAGAAATACGATAAACCATTGGTGGAACATGACAACTTCTATTATTATCTGTCTTCCTGTTCTCTTTCTCTCGCTCACCCGTTTTCCCACTCCAATTCTTGGCGTAAACGCCAGGCTCGAATCTAAAATGGCTACGAATATTAGAGATAATTAATTTATATGTTGCCGGTTTCAATTAAATTTTCTTGTTACTTGTCTGAATTTGTTTATAAAACATTTGTTCGTGTCACTTGGAACAAGGTTTTAATTGGGAACAAACACTCAACTGTAATGTACTTTATATTTATTGTTTAATATAGGATATATGGATTGACAAAGCGTCAAACATACCTTTAATGAAATGTTTTAATACCTGTTAGTTTTTAACAATATTGCTACGTAAAAAAAGCGGTTGCCAATTGTTATAATTGTTGTATTATTAATTACTATCTTAATGAAAAATAAATTCAATCCTAGATTCCAAAGAGAGTTATATATAAACTAAAGTTTTAAAGTTCTGTCTATTGAAAGGCGGTTTTTTTCTTAGACTATCTGGTTAAATTTATGACACTTTCAATAATTGGTTTATTTCCGAAGTCTAGCTGGGTGTTTATTAGGTTTTTACCGTTGTATATGGCTTCATACAGCCCGCTTTTATTGCAACTATGTATTAATTTGACATTAACAATTGGACATTAACAATATTAATTTGACATTAACAATATATATATATATATATATATTGTTCAAAAATAAGGACGGATCCACGTGCTTTGTCGAGTGATTGCAGCCGCCATTCGACATGGCCGATGTTCGAAAAGGCTTCCGGGGTCGGTAATATTAGAATTACTAGGTTCTCGGGTGGAACCGCGTTTTAGATTTATCTTAAATCTCGACGTTTCGGCTTCCACTTTGAAGCCATTTTCAAGAGAATCTAGTTGATTTACTCCGGGGTCTTAATCTGTCTACTCCCCTGAGTTCACAACTAGGAAAGAACATGGACGGCGCGACCTTGTGGAATATTATCCTTTAATGGTCTAAAGAAACTGGATATATTTCTTTCTGTTGTAAATATCGTTTCGATATTACGGGATCTGAATACGTGGCAAATTTTATCAGTAACTTCCTTGATGTATGGCAGAAGAACTTTAGGGTTTTGGGAAAATTCCATTTGGGAAATGACCAGTTGCCGTTTTTAGGGATTTAAGTTCCGTTTGCCTATGTTCCCTATCTGACAATCTTAGTGATCTCGTGACTAAAGTTTTGACTACCGAATTTAAATGCGATGGATGATGATGTGAGTTCGCATTTAGATAACGATTTATATGGGTGGGTTTACGATAGACTGAATAGGTGAAGCTTTGGTCTGGCCTTTTTATATTAAAACGTCAAGAAAAGGGAGGGCAGAATTGTTTTCAATATCCGTTGAAAATTGGACCTGGGGATGTATACTGTTCAAATGCGAAAGAAACAGATTTAGATATTGTGGTTCGTGTGGTCAAATGACGAAGGTGTCATCGACATATCAGAACCAGTAAGTAGGTTTCAATGGACTGGTGTTAATAGCTTGAGTTTCCATAAGTATTATGAATGATTATTGAATTCCACTGCGTCATTCATCAACAAACCTTGTGTGCTAAGGGTGGTTTTGACTCCCTTGAAAATATGATGGCCGTAGTCACAAAAATAGTGAACCTCATATCGCCTCAGGCTTTAAATAAGCAAAAGTTTGAGGCTTCCTTGGATGAAGTTAACTCAGTGTATAATGGCTTTCTGATGTATAATAATGTTCGCTGGTTGAGCCGCGCTAATGTACTTCAGAGATTTATTGATTTTTTGTAGGAAATCAAACTGTATTTACAAAATGAGGGAAAAATTGAACAACACTCACAATTGATGGATGTGCCAGCATTTTAATGAATTGAACTTAAAGCTTCAAAGCACAAATAAAACAATTATCTAAATCGAATAAAACAATTTTTTACTTTGTCATCTGTCACTTATATTTTTAAATTTGTGTGACTATTCGTAAAACGATTTTATATTCTCAAACACTACTTTAAAAACTAAACAAAAACAAAGTAAAAATTGTTATATTCTATTTAAAAAACGAACTATCACAAAGTAACGAACAAATTAATCAGTAATTTAAAATAATTATCGTTATGATAGATCTCATTCGTACTTTTGAAGCTAAACTGCAAATTTCAGTAACGATATTGTTACCAAAAACTACAAGTATTTTCCAAATTTGAAAAAATCACCACAGAATTGGATTTACACGAAAAACCAGACCAAGCAAATGTCACTGAACAGTTTAATTCGGTAATTAATTAATTCTTCAATCAAATTATTTTTATCGAAATTTTGTCACTTTTAAAAGAAAGAATTATCGGAAACACTCAAGTTTATTATATACCCTGATGTGACTTCACTTGATAAACTGAACTTGTCCAAATTTGATTGGTTGGAAATTGAAGAAATTAAAATGCAGCTAATTGATTTCCAGTCTAGTTCAATATGGATTAAAAAATTTATCGAAACAAGGAAAGAGTTGAAATTAAATGAAAAAGAAAGATTATCAGGTAATATGAGTAAAAATGGCAATACCAAAATTATGGAAACGTGGAATTCAATTCCAAACACATCTAGCTGTCACGAAAAGTTGGCTTTTGCTATCTTCACAATATGTTTACCTACCTATGCTTATGAATCATTATTTTCAGAAACGAATAACATTAAAAATTCGCTTAGAAACCGTTTGTCAGATGACTCCAGTTCAGCTTGCATTCTGCTAAAAGTAACAAAATATAATTTGGCATCTAATTTGCAACAGCAGAAATCGTACTAATTTTTTCTTTAATTTAAATAAACATAAAACTGTTAATGTTACTATTGATGTATATTTCTGGTTGCAAATTGATTTTCAATAAACAATAATTATCGATTCTTTTACTTTATTTTAAAACTTTATCATAAATAATATAGATAACCGATGCAAAGACTTTTTTAAATCTTGTAACAATTAATTATAAACGAACTAAAGTGTATAAAATAAAAAAAAAATACGTGGCTATGAATACTCCGCGATTGGCTTCTATGTTTGTGGCATCAGAAAACTAAAGTGTTTTCACGTCAGTACTGTCAACGGATTCTATTCGTATATATACTGTCAAAATTATTGTTGGTTAAGTGCAAAATAAAATATTGTTAATTACTAATTTAGTTCAGTAATGTGCGACAAAGGTTCATAAAGGCTAATTCTGATAACATACCTGCTTTGGATATTTTTATGATCACCGATTTTCTGAAAAATGACATTCAGTTTAATTCAGCTGTAGTTCGAGGTGCTAAAGCATCGACGTAAGTTTTTTAAAAAATAATAATAATGTAAATATAAGTAAGAAACAAAATATTTCTATTAAATATAATTACAGTATTTGTAGGGTGTTACGAGAAAGTTACGGTGACAAGGCTATAGGTTTTGTTCAACTTAATCGCAAAAATGGTATTTGCACTCTAAAAGGACGTGTATGTCCAGAACATAAAGTTTGAAGTAAAGCTTATACAGTTACCTTGATTATTAATGAAAAATTAAGAAAAGTTCAAGGCACTCAATGTCACGATTGTGCAGCTTCAGCAGATAATAAATACTCAAACAAAAAAAAAATGTAATGTTATAAACAGTAATCTTTTGTATATATTTGTAATATTGGTAATATTGGTTTTCAAAAATAATGAAAAATGTTAAATATTGAATAATCAAAAGATATATTCTAGTTTAGTAATTTTTGTAATGAGCCCAAAATTACATACATATTTGTTTGGTTGGTTTCATTGAAGTTTGTAATACTTTTAAAACCACACCCTATTCTTTAAACCACCACACTAAATCTCTGTTAACTATATTTACAATATTTTCAAAAAAACCACAAGTTTGTTTTGATTCCATGGAAAACTGCTTTGCCAGTTCTTAATTTAACTAGTTGATATTCCAACTGATCCCACAATCCAACTGATCACACAAATTTCTGTACTGTTCGACCATCTACAAATTAGATTATCCTGTAAAACTTTCATTGGTATAAGACGTTTCATATACGATTACCTTCCAAATTGGTAGTGGAATTTTGTTCTTGTCTATTCTTGTCTAATTCTTGAATATTATTATTCGTATCCTACAAAATAGACGATCTTGTAGGGATTTCTCATTGTTACTACCCTCGGTTGTGTTGCTACATGTAGATTCTTTACGAACACGCAGGAATATTCCTTTTTATAAATTTGGTACGTTAATTTGGCACGTTTTCCCTACATGAATTAAATAATATAAATAAAATCTATAAAAACGAATGCAAAAAACAAAAGAAGCCCTAATCTGATTTCATTCTGAACTTACCTTTGAGGCTCCATAGCTTATTTAAAGATATATGAATATAACGTTGAAAACAGTACCGAAAGCCTAAATAACAATTAAAAGCAAGTATATTTTCAAATCGATAGCAAACCGACAAATGCAGTCAAATATATAAGTTAAACCAATAGAACAATGACTAAGATCGATAAATTGTTTTATTTACCCGAGACTCAGATTCTTAGCGTACGTCTTTTCAGAAAGACCGCGAAAGAAAATGTCGGTATAACGTCCGAATTGCTCGGAATCGAACCGATATTGGTGATATTGGCCTTCGGTACAATTGTGAGGTCGCAAGGATTCTGGTTTTTTTCGGGAAATGTCGGCGTGTCATCGGTAAAGTTTAAAAATGTATTTTCAATTTGATATTTGAACTTTTTAATTATCTGGAAAAAAAATAAAAATAAAAATAGTTTTGTTATAAAACTTATATATCATCTTTCCATTTATGACAAAAAAAATTGCTTCCCAAATAAAGAGAAAAAGTGAAGATTGTTTGACGGTACATCATGGCCTTATGAAACATTTCTTTAGAAAATATGGCACGCAGATTAATAAAGGTTTGCTATTCCTAACCTAGGCAGGACACCGATATAGCTACCTTTATTAAAGTTGGAAGGCTGCGATAAATAAACCATTTCGAAAGATCGAGTGACACCAACCCCATTAAGCAAATACTTCGTCAAGTCCCAATAGACAAACTACCCAAAGGAAGACCCAAAACACGTTTTATGCATTTATGGATAACAGGAACCAATGACGCGACATTCTACGACAGATAAAGACCCTTTAAGGGTTGTAAAACCACAGATGACCTGCGAAACGAGACCAGTATATTCGATCTTTCGGCGATGTGTTTCATATTTATTGTTTCACTTTTATTGGTTTTATTACTTGAATAGATTCACTTTTAAATAATAAAAAAAAAATCGTATTTTAAATTTTTTATTCTGTTCTGACGTGACCTAAATCAGTGACTGCGAACTAAATCAATATATTCTATCTTTCAGAGGCTTACCTTTTATCAGTCTCGATTTTCGATCGATTGATTGAAACATATTTACTGGGTTTTTTTGTGATAAAAATACATCTACGTGACAATTTGTGTTTGTCCCTATTTTTCCTTTACGATCTAGCGTTTCGTTGTGCATCTCAACTAATATTAGTTTCAAGTATAAAATTAAACAATATATGTTCATGTAATGAAAAAGTTTAATTTACGAAACATTGAAGAAGTTCAGTTATCATTTTTTATACGTCTGGGTTTTACAGAGAATTTACTGATAACGCAACGAATTTGTTTAAAAATGGAATTTCCGTACGATTATCAGTCTACTTCTAACTTGCGGTGTGAACAGTTCACGATGAGGAGATCTTCAAAACGATTTATGTGGGCGGTTTTACTGCTTATATTGACTTTAATAGGTATCGTAAATTCAAAAGTGCCGGATGAAACGTATAAAATAAAAGTTGCGCTCGTATTTGGATTGGCTGTAACAATAGGCACGTTATTAATCGCATATTATTACTTTAATAGGTGAGTACTTTTCTTATGTATTATATGTATCCACTTTTCTTATGTATATAATTTAATTTACCGAACACTTTACTTTAAATTATCTTTCAGTAATGAGGAAAATCTCATTATTGAACGAGTTGAATTATTCTTGCAATTTAGCTCAATAACATTTTCGACAAGTACAAGATCATTTTTCAGTTTAGTATTGGGTGGAGAATTTTATTTGTATTTTCTCATTAAAAATGTCAGTAGAGGAATTTTATTATTAAATTAAACTTAATATTTTTTTAAATATTTTATTTTGAATTGCTAACAAAAATATCTTATTAACTGCTGATAACACAGGTCTACAAAATAAAAAAAAATTGGTGCCGCCGAGACTTTTAAAGTATAGTGTCTAGCAATACTCTCAGTAATATTAAATTTTCAAAAGAATGTACAGTTTTTAATCTACTCACATTGATAATATTTTCTTCTCAATAGTCACTCAACTTGTTTATTTTTGTTGTTTGTTCGATTAAAAATGTTAGTAAATAAAACCTGAAAGATGTCATTGTCAAAATGATCGTGTTTAAATGACCCGAATACTTGTTACGTATGTGGCGAGTATACGGTGAAAAAGTTTCGAAGTATATCTGAATTTGTGGAAAATGGGTATTTCGCTTGCTTTAATTTGAAAATCAAAGCCTTTGTTAAACCATGGATTCCAAACAATGTTTGCAAAATGTGTAGTGAACAATAAAGCAATGGACGAAAGGTAAAAGAAGTCAATTGAAGGTTAATAATACATGGTATTAACCGAAAAAAAAATACCCATCCCGATCTGGTATCTGTTAAAAGACCTGTTTCTCATTTAGAGGATGTGCCTGTTCCAACTTTTCGTGGCATGTCTGATCTTTCAGATACAGAATATAGTACATAAGCAAACTTGTACTAGTGAAGAAAGTGATAATTTGGACAACTTTTACTCCTACTTTTTACTCAAGACGCTTCAAGTGACTTTATCAGAGACCTCGACCTTTAAAAAAAAAAGATCAGAACTATTGGCATCTAGACTCAAAGAGAGGAATTTCCTTCCTCCAGGTATTAAAATTACATTTTATAGTACTCGAGAAAAAGAACTGCTTCTTTATTTTTTGCTCAGAAAATGATGTTGTTTTTTTTATAATAATGTCGGTGGTCCTTTAACAAAAATGGGTTTCTTGAACTACCAGCGAAATGAATGGAGACTTTTTATTGATAGTTCCAAGCGGAGTTTGAAATTTGTTTTGCTACATAATGGCAATAAGCATGGTGTCGTATCCCAATGCTCAGTTCACTAAATTAAAGGGGAAATATTAAGCCATATCTCTTGTATTGGCAAAACTCAAGTACCATGATCATAATTGTGTTATATGCATTGATTTAAAAATGGTAAACTTTTTATTGGGTCAATAAAGCGGTTGCACGAAATTTTCATGTTTTTTGGATCAAAACTAAAAGCTTGTCGCTGAGACAAAAAAAATGCAATTTCCTCGCAGCATTCAATCGTAGCTATTTAAAACTAGACAAAGAAATCTACTGGTTGAAGGTTATAGTTGTTGGTTATAAGAAAGGCCTGAAATCTAAACATATATACATTTATATTTGCCTGTATCCTTCCCACAGATTGCGCCAAACTAACTAAAGAAAGTTAGTATCAATATATTAACCGTCAAACCTGGGCCAAAGGCCAACGACACCGAGTGGAAGCGCTATAAATCCTAAGGTTACGAGTCGAATTGCCACTCGGGCTTAGCGAAACCAAAGACAGAAAGCGCTACCAAAGGTTGAGAAACAAAACTTTGCCATGGCGAATCACGCCAACGCAAAACGTAACGCAGCATCACCTCGAGGAGCTCGCAGGAACAACTCTAAATTCACTTCCCAAGCGAATAATACAACCAAGCTAACTAAGGTCTGTGACACCAAATCGAAACGCTATCTAATCCTAAGGTTACGAGTCTCAAACGTTACTTCAGCTCAGCAGAACCAAAGGCGTACAACTCTGTCAAGTGTCGACAAATGAAAACGTTACCGTGACGAATCACACCGGCACGGAATCTAACGCAAACCACCGCGAAAAATCGCAGATATATTATCACGATTTACTTCTCCAGGAAATCTACACAACCTGGCTAAGGCCAGCAACACCGAATGGAAATGCTATCAGATCCTAAGGTTCAGACGTCACTGGGGCACAGCGGAATCAAAGGTAGACAGTACGGCCACGTTTCAACAAAAGAAAAACGTTTCCGTGATAATTCACGCCAACGTGAAACTTAACGTAAAATGACCGCGAAGAACTCGCAGAGTCAATTCATGACTAACTTTCCAAGTAAATCCAACCCGGCTAAGTAAAACCTACGACATCGAACTGAAACGCTAACTTTTCCTAAGGCTAAGTTCGCTCGCCACAGCGGAACCAAAGACAGACATCTACGTCCATTGTCGACAAAACAAAAAAAATGTTTCCGTGGCAATTTATGCCAACGCGAAACATAAACAGAACTTATGCGACGGACTCGCATAGATCAGCTCCAGGGTTACTTATCTAGTAAATCAACGTAACTTGGCTAAAGCCAGTGACAGGCAATGGAAGTACCGTCTGATCTTAAGGTTACTAGATCAATCGCCACACGGGCACAGCGGAACCAAAGGTGGGCAGCACTGCCATGTGTGGACAAAACAAAGTAAGATCGTTCATCTCATAAAAAAACCTAGACTTACTCTCCAAGTAAATCTAGACAAACTCAAAACAGAGGAACTATATTTCTCCTTGAAAATAACATGCGACTAACGCAAAGTCGACAGCGTAACTCAAGCTTGTTCCTACCGAACAAGTCTGGAAAAACGTACTAAAAGAAAAAGGAAAAGAAAAGTCAAAAGTGATGTTTCCAAAAAAGAAAAAAAGGCTAAGCGAAACTGTACTTAAAAAAACTGCCAGCTTAAAACTAAAACAAATTAAAAACTTCACAGGCTTTAACTACGGTCAACTCCAGGAACATCGGAAGATTCACAGGGTAACAAATCTTTAACGTGCTATTTCGCTGCACGTGACCCATCCATCAACATTCATCAACAAGCCTTGTGTGCTAAGGGTGGTTTTGACTCCCTTGATAATATGTTAGGTTGGTGGTGATAATATGTCAGTTTGGTTGATAATATAATATAAAGTCGACAGCGTAACTCAGGCTTGTTCCTACTAAACAAGTCTGGAAAAAAGTACTAAAAGAAAAAGGAAAAGAAACTTTGAATTCAACAAACAACTTACGAAACTCTTTCAAGTTCTCTGCATAAGTGCCCCTGTTACCAGATACGATTTCAATAGATTGGTCCGGGAAAGGAGAGTTATAATATTCTTCAAACAATAGAACATGCCTACCGATCATCAGGAATGGTGGAGGGAAATCGGTTACTTCATGGACCGCAGTATTGATGGCCTGTCTGATTTCCGGAATATGCAAATCTCAGTCCTCGCGTCTATCTACGTAACACCTGATAGATGTAATGGTTTGATTATTACGTTCCACGAAGTTACACTAAGGAGAATAAAACGGAGTGAACCATTGTTTAACTTTATACCTGTGACATAATTCCTTCATACCCTTGCTCTTAAATTCGGAGCGTTATCACAAATCAGGATTTGGGGGACTCCAACCAAAAGCAATATGTGATTCTTTATATAGTCCATAACTGTAGGGCATTTGGCATTTTTCAATGGAAAAATAAACGTGAACTTCGAAAACTAATCAGTGGCTTCCTTTTCTGGAACGACGAAACCTTTTCTTGTTACCTTTTCTGGAACGACGAAAAAGACCAATAAAATCCAAGGAAATGATTTGACCAGGTCAGTCAACTACCTTTTCCTTACTCATAATACCAATCTTACTTAAATTTGAGTGTTTTTAAGTACTACATACCAAACACTTTCTTAAAAATTTCAGAATATCTCCTCATATTAGATCAATAACACATCTCCTGTATTCGGAACAAGGTTTTTCGAAAATCAAACTGGCCTGAAAGAAAAGACTTGACAGTTGGGGATAAAAACAGCGTTATATACTAAAGAGAAAATACTTTCGCCTGCATAGCACATAAAATTGGGACTAATGAAATCACAGTATGTCAAAACTTTGAATAAAAATGGTTCCTGTTTTAATTATATATCGAGGAAATTTCCTGGTTTGAGCAAGGAGAAATTTAAGGCTGCCATTTTCGATGGACCGCAAATTAGGCTTTTGATAAAAGATAACAATTTCGTGCGTTTAATGAATGATATACAAACATTACCCTGGTTTTCTTTCGTCAATGTTGTAAAAAAATTCCTATGGAATTTTATGTCCGAAAATTCTCGCGAATTGATGCGAAACATACTGGAAAATGTTAAAAATCTTGGATATAACATGAGCTCAAAGTTCACTACCTCCACAATCATTTGGACAAATTTCCGGACAACCTTGGCTCTTACAGTGAGGAAAAACGATTTCATCAGGACCTAAAAAATATGGAAGAGAGGTACCAGGGTCGATAGGATGAACACAGGAGGGCCGATTACTGCTGGAGTATCATGCGCGAATGCCTGGAAGGAACTAACTCGACGAAATCGCGAAAAAGAAGCTTTCTCCATGTTCAATGATGCAACAAATGGTAAAAAAATATGAAGTAATCATATTTTTTTGACACCTATCATATCTCGAAAACTGCACGTATATTTTAAAATATATATGTACCGTTAGAACCAGCATAATGAGCATATTCAAAAACAGTTTTAGTCTTTCTGGCACAAAATGCACCGTGTAATGTATCATTGACCGACCTAGACAAAGTGAAAGAAACGTTAACTGTTTTGTAAAGTGATAAATAGAATGGTCAATACAAGGTTAGAGAACAACAAAAATTACTGTGATAATTTGAATATACATTAATTCTTCTATTGGAACCTTCGGTGTGAAACATAAAAGTCGAAGAGATTTACCACTAAACACAAAATTACTTTTTTCAGATTTCTCAACGCGCGTTTCGCTAATTATTTTAACGTCATCAGAAGATGATTCTATCCAATTCTAAAATTAAACTATGTTATATGTATATGACAACCTAATGAAGAGTGTAAAAATCATGACCCATGAAGTTGCATGACCCATGAAGCCCAAGAAGCATTATATTAATAATTAAAAAGTTAACTGAATGGAATAGGTTCTTTTTGCCGCCTCTTAAATTATTAATATCTATATTATGGTCAAACTCGAGTGCATGTTGAGCAACACAAAATTTTTCATTTCTCTCATATCTAATGTGGCAATGTGTTCTTTATACCTGGTTAATATGGATCTTTTGGTTTGCCTAATATACATTCGATCACAATCTTGACAACCAATTTCATAAACCTCCGGTTTATCATGTTGATCTACTTTATCCTTTGGATTATCCATCTCTTGATTTATTATATGGTTTGTAGACTACCTTAAAGTATCTACTTTTTCCTACAGAACATTTTGGAACGAGATAAAGGACCTATTCATTCAGTCCAATTTTTAAATTTTTCGTATAACGCTTAGTTAACATCACGGTTCATGATTTTTATACCTTCATTAGGTACGAATGTTATATAAATAGAACGTATCTCTTCGAGTTTAATGAAAATACATATTTATTAAAATGAAATAAAAAATGCTGGAAACATATTTTTGAATAATATATTATTATCGAGCACTTTCGCGGTAATCACTTTTCTAATGTAATAGTTAATGATTTTGCTGGTCCACTATTGGCCAGTTTGTTTATTAACATGCCCGTTAAGCTGAAACTGAGTTTAATCGGAAAATCAAATGTTATTAACGTTAATGAATCGTTCTGTATTTATGAATGTTTTAGGTAAAACCAAATCAAGGGGCTTTATATCATACACCAAATTAATTTCTTAATCTAGCAGCTAATGTTTCTGCTGCTCCAGTAGTGTTAATTTTGTTTATTAACATGCTCTTTAAGGTGAAAGTGAGTTTTATCCAAAAATTAAATGTTTTCAAAGTTAATTAATCCTTCCAGTACGAACCGTATTGACGAAAGGCTTTAAAGGCTGTATTGACGAAAGGCTTAAAAACAAAAGGCTCTAAAGTGCACTTCGGGATATATGCGAAGTGGAGGGAGAAGGTGCAGTATCAATTCGCACTGCTTAGTTCTGGTTCAAAATGTTCCGAGAGGGGGAATGAATCTTGAAGATAGGAGAAGATTAGGTTGTCCATGGTTTCTCGATGAAGATGCTTTAAGAGCAGCTGTGGCTACAGATCCTAGAACAAACAGTAGAAAACTTTCAGGAAAATTAGGAGCGTCCCTAACGAACAAAAATTTTAAAAATACAAAATTTTCTTAAATAAATACAAACTTTTACAATAAATATAAACAAGAGTTTTAGATCGTGGTAAAAAAACGCAAAAAAACACACACACTTCACATCTGACCACCTCAAAAATGAACGATTTTAATTTGAACTTCTCCCTAACCCAGCATACAGCCCCGACCTTGCTTCATGGTATTACCACTTATTTCAATCCATGGCTCACTTTTTGCGAGGAAAAATTCAAGACTGAATAAGAGGTAACAACTGGAAAAAAATCCGTCTCCAAAGACTCATTGTGGTACCGGAGAGGAATAAAGTCACTGACTCAAAGATGGGTTGAGATCATCGAAAATAACGGCTTATATTTCGAGGAATAATCTGAAGTTATAATTTTTTAAAACAGTGAATAACTAAGTATCTCAAAAAAAACAAATACTTTTGTTACATTCTAGTAGTTTAATGAAAAAAAATGTAGTTCGGTTTTTCGTATTTAACAACTGATTAAATATGACCAAGAATCAATACAAATATAATATTTTGTATCTATGTTGTGTAATAATTACACAATGCGATACATTTAATACAATCATGTAAAATATAACATGACTCATTTATTTGGATGCCTTAACGCGGTTTCTTAACGTGAACAACTTAAATAACGTTATAGCAGATAAGCACATAAAATATACCTTAATTTGTATTTTCACATATTTAAAGTATATAATATATAATTATGTTATAAATTAATTCAAAATGATGGCTATACGAGAACATTAAAATGATATATGTTGTTATATCTTATTAATACTGGTCTATACTGACCAATAATTAATTGATTCAATTTATTTGTGTTATTATTAGGATTATATTGCATATGCCTAAACAGTTTTGCAATTTTGTAATCTTAGAAAATATATTTCTAAATTTTATAATGTTGAAAAATGTATGTAATGTTAGAAAAATCATGGAAAAATTTGACCTTCATATGCTTTTACGTCATTATTGAAAACAGCTGTTCAAAACAACGGAAACGGTACGATGTGGAAAGTATCTACAAGTTCCTTTTTTTTGTCAAACTTTTTTCTTATCGAAAACAAATGAATTTTAATTAGCACTAATGGTGTATTATTCTATTTTCTTTAGCTATAGTTTTCGACTTTCACTTTTAATTGTAGAATTAACTCGCAGTGGGGTTTGGTTTGGTGAGTGAAGTGCTTTTAGATGACCCAATACGTTTCCAGATTTTTACTCCTATAGCTAGGGTAGCAGATCTATGGCTAATGACCGTGGTTTGCAGTATTTCTTACTATTTTATTTTATTTTTTTTAATTACCATCTTCACAAACTGTCACGAACGATTTTACATAATAGCACTATTACAAACAACAGGATAACATGAGCTGCATTTAATTCCAGCCTACATCCGACATAGCCGATATACATAATGCGTCCATTAAGTATTACTATTTAAGATATATATCAGCAACCATTCACTTTATCTGTTGACGAGCTGCGTTGTTTCAAAGCTTGAACATTTTTGGACCTAACGAAACCCACTTTACCATGATCAGTTGACATTTGTTGAGTTTATTACTGGGTAACACAAACATTTTTCATTTCTCCCATATTTAATATGTACAATATGTTCTTTATATCTGGGTAATATGAATTTTTTAGTTTACCTAATATCACAAGCCCAAGATCACAATCTTGACAAATAATTTCATAAATTCCCGATTTTTCATGTTGGTCTACTTTATCCTTTGCATTACCCAGGATTTCTCTTAATGCCTACTTTTTTCAAAATCTTGTCTAGCCATCATGTTAATTAAGCTTCAAATTTATTAGGTTTTTCATTAGATACGGTTATTATTACGGTTACGGTATTTATATTACATAAATAGACTATATTATAATTTTAAAATTAAATTAAATCATCTCTTGATGATGTTAACATGGTTAGAATCTTAATAAAATTAATATACAATAATATTATGTTCAATTTCGCCCACATATAGAAAGCTGTTCAGGTTTAACCCCCCATTTTCGCCCACATATAGAAAGCCCGTGAATCAAAACAAAGTGTAAAATAAGTTCAAATTTAAGCATTCATAAACTTACTGATTACAGGGTTTAGTTAAATAAATGCCTTATTCGAGAAATGTATACGAATTCACAGTGCTGTGTGGTCCATGGTGGATATAGAAACGAAAAATTTGAAATTTTTACTGGTGTGAAGCAGTGGTGTGTCTTGTCTCCTCTTCTCTTCAGTATTCTGCTAGGTTATGTCCTTAAAAATATCAACGAAGATCAATCAGGCTCCAGTGGACCCTTAATTCTAGCTTGACGGAACTTGAATACGAGGATAACATATGTCTTATGTCGCATCAATATAACAAAATGATTCATATGCTAAACGGATTTGCAACGGAAGCCCAGAGAGTAGACCTGAAAATTAATGTAACAGAGACCAAGTCGCTGAGAATCAACACCAGAAATTTCAGTCCTTTCTTGGAAAATAACGAAGACAATAACAAAAAAACTTCTTCATAAATAAATCAGGTCTTCATAAATAAATGCTTGCGAAAAATACTCCGCATATTCAGGCCGAACAAGATTCGAAACGAAGACTTGCTCCATCACATAAACCAATATATAATTCGCCAATTATTTGGCGAAAGTCGACTAATGATCTAAATCCAAAACTCAAAACATTTTCGTTCAATGTAAGCTTGTTTTTATTTTATCAAAGATAATTGATTATTCCCAAAATTATTAGGTTATTTTTACAATTAAAAAAATTCTTGAACACTTTCTATTTAGTTACTTTCCATTAATAACAATTTCAAATTCAAGAAAGTATGGTGTTTGTAATTTCAGATTCATAACAAACTTATTCCTTAGTATATTTTCATTAAATACATATGTAATAATGTATATATCAATAAACATTGTAAAAAATTGAAATGCATAATTCATATTTTTGCGGTGATAATAAAAATAAATATTTCATTATTTTTTGGATGAACAGTTGAAGATAATTTACGTATCATTCATTTTAGTCTTTGATTTACTTAAAAAATATCTATAAAGTATTTATCGACTGAGTTTTTGTCTATTTACTGGTTCAGTCGTCTTTATTGCTAACAATATTGAAACCATTAAAACTGTAAAATCAAATAATCAAGACGTCTCAATAAACGATGTTTTTGGTTTTCTTATCTGGCTGAAGAATGACCAGGTTATCAGGACAACTGACTATTGAGCATGCCACATAAAACTGACTATGAGAAAAGCAGTAATTTCTTAAAGCCAGCAGCCATTTTCAAACTATGTCCTTTAAATATATATATATATATATATATATATATATATATATATATATATATATATATATATATATATATATATATATATATATATATATATATATATATTTATATATATACGGTGTCCCATTAAGGATGGATCGCGGCCGTATCTTGAAAATTATTTATCCCACAGCTTTGGGGAAAAAAAATTGTACTAAAAATGATCATGAGAAATTCACCAAAAATATTTTTAAGTTTATAATACGACCGCAAGAGGGCGCCAAGAGCTAAACATTTTTAAAAATCTTTTTTTTTTGTGTATTTTGAAGTGTTAACCGAGTAAGAAAAATGCTCAGTTATAATTAGCAAACTGTCTCCTACAACTTTGTTTTATGACATTTTGTCGTAACTTCGCGAATAAAGAAGTGGGGGGAGTTTTACCTATTTAGAAAAAAAGTCTAATGTCCGTTTGCCTAAGCCGATTTTCCTCAATTTGGATTCATTTAAAAGGCAATTGCTGGGACAATCAGATAATCTGGGAGATAAATTATTTAGTTTATAAATGAAACCGCGAGGTGGCGTTACATTCAACAATAGATTTTTTTAAGTTTTGTTCAGTTTTTTCAAACGGAATGGTACAGCTTTTATTACATGGCTAGAAAGGTAATTTAAAGGGGAATCATCCAGTGAAAGCCCGAAATCGATATCTCTGACATGTCAAGAGATATTTCGATTTTTCTGAAAAAATCAGTTATTATTTCACTACTACCTGCATTAAGTTAAAAAAATATTAACCTAATGTTTGCCTTCCTTTACACTTTACCCAGGCTTAGAACTGGTCCAAATTCTTCGTGCCATATTAATTTGGAGCGTGTTTAAAGGCCAACGGGCCAACAACGAAGATAATAATAATAACAACAGTCAAATTAAATTAACAGCACAACAGTCTAATAATTAACAGAATCTGAACTTTAACGCCTTTCTAAATGTTCAAAATGTCTTCCATCCTTAGAAATGCAAAGATTTATTTTTCGACGAGTACTAAAAACGGCAGCTTCAATTTCCGCTCTTGAAATGCTGGTTATTGAATTTTGAATTCTTTCAATCATGTTTTCTCGTGTGGTAGGACGAGTTTCAAAAACAAGGTCTTTTAGTCTTCCCCACAAGTAAAAATCGGGGACTGTCAAATCCGGTGAGCGGCGCCGGCCACGAAAATAAACTACCCCGTCCTATCCAACGATTTCGAAACGAAGCATCTAAGAAGTTTCGAACCACCTGCGAGAAGTGGGCAGGGCATCCATCATGCTGGTACCACATTTGTCTTCTTGTTTCCAACGAAACATCTTCCATTAGTTCTGGCAGTCCATTTTGTAAAAAATTTAAATATATTTCACTATTCAAATGTCCATTAAAAATAAAGGGACCAATAATTTTGTCTCCCAAAACCATACCATACGTTCACACTCCATCTATTTTGGTGGTTGATTTCTAACATCCAATGTGTATAAAAAACTGCCCAGTAGTGCATATTATGTAAGTTAACGCCTCCATCACTGCTAAAAGTAGCTTCATCAGTCCATAGTATACGTTTTAAGAATTGTATATTTCCATTACACATATTTTTAACCAGTGACAATAGTCTAACCGTCTGTCGAAATCGTTATCCAAAAGGGCTTGGTGTAAGACAACATGATAGGGGTGCAGCTTGTTATCTTTTAAGATTCGATGAACGGATGTCTTGCTAACACCTAATTCTTCAGATATTTGTCTGATAATTAAATGGGGGTTGGTTTCAACATAAGCCAGAACATTTACGACATTATCTCCATTACGAATCGAACATAACCTGGTGCGGACTGGATCTGGATGCACAATTCCTGTTTCTCGTAAGCGTCTTGCTAGACGTGTAAACACCTTCTTCGAATAATGCCTTCTTTCGGGATAATGACTTGCATATTGCCGCTCTGTAATACATACATTTTCAAAACATTGGAAATACACCGCCAAAATGTCATACGCCTCGTTATTCGTAAAAGGCATTGTTAGATATTATTATAATAATTATTAATAATCAGTAAATGCAATGTTGAAAATGTAATGCATTTCAAAACTGACAAGTTAATTTGACTGTTTTTGTTTGTTTCCATGGTTCCCTTCTTACACTCTTTGTGTAATGTACCTAAGGATTGCATGCGTTTATTTGGAAACCCGAAAACGCATAATTTCATTCATCCATTCATTTAGTTTAAAACAAAGAGTAGATATATTTATTAATGACTGATTTCAATATTCTGTCAAGTAGTATTTAAGTATCATAAAAGAGAAAATGCACCAATTGGGGGAAGGCATTTTTTCCGCTTATGTAATTAAATTAGAAAATATTATCAAGGTCAGGATTAGAACATTTATGATGATTGATACTGAATAGATAATTTTATTTTTTAAATAAAATTGTTGCGGTTGCGATTGCGACCTAAATATTAAGACCAATTTTTAATTTAATATTACGGTAAAAATTAAAACTAACTGATTTTTTTCAGAAAAATCGAAATATCTCTTGACATGTCAGAGATATCGATTTCGGGTTTTCACTGGAAGATTCCTCTTTAAATTATCTTTCTTGCCATGTAGTAGAAGCTGTACCATTCCATTTGAAAAAACTGAACAAAACTTCAAAAAAACTATTGTTGAATATAACGCCACCTCGCGGTTTCATTTATAAACTAAATAATTTATCTCCCAGATTATCTGATTGTCCCAGCAATTGCCTTTTAAATTAATCCAAATTGAGGAAAATCGGTTTAGGCAAACGGACATTAGACGACTTTTTATCTAAATAGGTAAAACTCCCCCCACTTCTTTATTCGCGAAGTTACGATAAAATGTCATAAAACAAAGTTGTAGGAGACAGTTTGCTAATTATAAGAAATTTTCTTACTCGGTTTACACTTGAAAATACACAAAAAATGATTTTAAAAAATGTTTAGCTCGTCACGCCCTCTTGCGGTCGTTTTAGAAGCATAAAAATATTTTTAGTGAATTTCTAATAATCATTTTTAGTCCCCCAATTACAATTAGTACCAGTACAATTTTTTTCCCCCAAAGCTGTGGGATAAATAATTTTCAAGATACGGCCGCGATCCATCCTTAATGGGACACCTGGTATATATATATATATATATATATATATATATATATATATATATATATATATATATATATATATATATATATATATATATATATATATATATATATATATATATATATATATATATATATATATATATATATATATATATATATATATATATATATATATATATATATATATGTATATGTATATATATATATATGTATATATATATATATACATATATATATATATATATATATATATATATATATATATATATATATATATATGTATATATATATATATATATATATATATATATATATATATATATATATATATATATATTAGAATTACAAGGTTCTCGGGTAGAATCGCGTTTTAGGTTTATAAAATCTCGAAGTTTCGGCTTCTACTATGGCCTAGAGGACGACGCGATCTCTGTAATAACAGGTGAGGTTGTAGGTGGGGCGCTCGGTTGAGGCGTGGGGGTGAAACGGGAGGTGGACGTTTGACTGGAAGGGTTTTGGATGGGTAATTTGGAAATAACCGGTTTCTATGTATTTGGAATTCCAAAACCGTCGTCCCTCTTGTTGAAGCAGTCTGGATGTTTTTCATTTTCAATTGCTTCACGAATTACGTAGAGTTTGTAGGAATGTATAGGTGAGATTACTTTGGCCTTGTCGAAATCTATTTTGTGACCCGTTTGGATATGATGTTCTGCTAAAGTCGAGGAGAGATCAGATTTTCGAACGGCGAGAGAATGGTGCGAGCGATTTTAGATACGTCTATTAGTTTGACCGATATATGATTGAGAGCAGCCACTAAGGAATCTTATAGACACCATGTGACTCTTGTGGAATATTATCCTTCACTGGTCTGAAGAAACTGGATATATTTATTTCTGTTGTAAATATCGTTTCGCTATTATGGGACCTGAATACGTGGCAAATTTTATCAGTAACTTCCTTGATGTATGGCAGAAGAACTTTGGGATTTTGGGACAATTCTCTAGTAGATTGGTTGGTATGACCTGACCAGTTGCCTGAACTTAACTCTTTGCTTGAGCTTTTCTCTTGAAACCGAAGAAACCCGCCAAGACATTGCCAGAATCATTCGTCGTTCCAAACTCCCAAGATCTAATCTTCCATCTGAAATTGTTCCAGCCGACAAAGGGAATGCCACGGTCATACTTAATACTATTGACTATGAAATTAAAATGTCTAATCTGTTAGAGAGTGCACTCTATTAGCAAATTCCTAACGACCCTACAACATAGCTAGAGAAGAAAATGCGTTCTGTCCTCAATAATTCTAATCTTCCTTCAGATGATAAAAAGGCTTTAATACCTCGCGAAAAATCTTCTCGTATCCCAAAAATGTAGCGCATTGCCGGCGCATGGACTTCATTCTTGGCGCATCGTTCACCAACTCACAAATTAGCAAGATATTTAGCGAAAACTCTACAGCCACTCGTGGAAAAATCAGCGTCCTACATCAAAAATTCCTCTCATTTAATTGAACTTCTTCGAAGGCACCGTATATCCGAGGGTGACATTCTGGTTAGTTTTGATATTGTCTCGTTATTTACAAACTCTTCCAGAAATTCTAGACATTCTAAAAAACAAACTCCACACATCAATGGATATTCTTAATCTTATTGAATACTGCATGTCCATTACATATTTTATTTTCAAAAATAAATTCTTTAAACAAATTCGTGGAGCTCCTATGGGCTCCCCTCTTTCTCCTGTCATAGCCAATATTTTTATGGAATACTTTGAAACTCAAGCCATTAATACCAGTCCGTTGAAACATATTTGCTGGTTCCGATATGTTGATAACACCTTCGTCATTTGGCCGTACGGACCACAATCTTTAAATATGTTTCTTTCGCATTTGAACAGTATACATCCCCCGGTCCAATTTACAATGGAGACTGAAAACAATTCTGCTCTCCCTTTTCTTGACGTTCTAATATCAAAAAGGCCAGACCAAAGCTTCTCCTATTCTGTCTATCGTAAACCCACCCACACAAACCGTTATCTAAATGCAAACTCGCATCATCATCCATTTCAATTAAATTCGGTATTCAAAACTTTAGTCACGAGATCACTAAGATTGTCGGATAGGGAATATAGGCAAACAAAACTTAATTCATTAGAAACGGCACTAATTCAAAACGTCTATGACATGCGGCTAATTAATAAAGTTCAGGCAACTGGTCATACCAAACAATCTACTAGAGAATTGTCCCAAAATCCCAAAGTTCTTCTGCCATACATCAAGGGAGTTACTGAAAAAATTTGCCACGTATTCAGGTCCCGTAATATCGAAACGATATTTACAACAGAAATAAATATATCCAGTTTCCTCAGACCCGTAAAGGATAATATTCCACAAGAGTCACATGGTGTCTATGACATTCCTTGTTCTGGCTGCTCCCAATCATATATCGGTCAAACTAATAGACGTATCCAAAATCACATATACGAGCATTCTCTCGCCGTCCCAAAATATGATCTATCCTCGATTTTAACAAATCATCATATCCAAACGACTGCAGACTGCTTCAACAAGAGGGACGACGGTTTTAGAATTCCAAATACATAGGCGAAAGGCCAAAGTAATCGCACCAATATATTCCTACAAACCCCGCATAATTCGTGAAGCACTTAAGATCGAAAACCGTCCAGACTGCTTAAAAAAGAGGGACGAAGGTCTAAGAGTTCCAAATATATGGAAACCACTTATTTCCAAATCGCCCATCCGAAACCCTTCCAGTCAAACGTCGACCTCCCGTCTCACCCCTACCCCTCAACTGAGCGCCCCACCTACAACCTCACCTATTAATACAGAGGTCGCGCCGTCCACGTTTTTTTCAAGTTTTGAACTCTGGGGAGTAGGTAGATTGAGGCCTCGAAGTAAATCAACTAGATTCTCTTGAAAATGGCTTCAAAGTGGAAGTCGAAACGTCGAGATTTGATAAATCTAAAACGCGGTTCTACCCGAAAATCTAGTAATTCTAATATTACCGAAGGCGGAAACCTTTCCGAACATCGGTCATGTCGAATGGCGGCTGCAATCACACGACAAAGTACCAACGTGGATCCGTCCTTGTTGTTCCACAATCTCACGTGGAACAACAACAACCTGCGTCTCCACCTAAATGAGCATTTTGTTGATTTCTTGACTGAGAATGGGCTCCATCGCATATTATAAGGTACATAATCCAAAACATATTTGTTGAAGAGAACCTGAAAACGTTAACCTTTCCCCCTTCCATGATTTATTAAATAAATTAATAAAATTATGTTTTGTAGTTTAGTACAAATGAAAAAGGACCATTTCGACTATAATAATATCATGATATTAGTTGACCTAAAAAAATTACTGCATCTTTGTTATGAATATAATCTTGTTCAATATAATTACCTGCCCTAGAGTCATAAGCCCGCCTATATCGATTGCTAAAATACTGTCTGGTTGGCAATTTACATGAACATTTCAATTTTCAATTTTCAATCTGCCTTTTGAGCAATTATTTTGTATTCGAAAAGATATTTGTAACTCACAAATATGTAAAAAGATGGCTATCATCGGAAATATTGATCAGTATATACTTGTAATTGCACTTTATTTAGACAGGCTATACTTAAACAATATATTTCATACTACAAGATTTAATTTATTACCTAATCAAATATTTGTTTCAGGAATACGGACGGAAGATCAAGTTCATCTATTAATTCACATGAAGTTTAGCCGCAAAGAAATAAGAATCCAGAAGACATGAACATGATGTCAAACAATATTGTTAAGATCATCAAAATTGATATTCCTTAAAAAATTATAGTTTGTATTGATATAACGGCATAAAATTTAATGGATCTAAAATAATGGAAACTGAAAAAAATCAGTTTCTGCAAGTACTTTTTTCCCCACTGGATCTTTATTTTTATTTGTAATAAAGTTCGTGCTTCTTAGGAGATTTATTAATTAAATATTTTATGTTTTTATTTTCCTAACTGGTGAAAATGTATCTCTATAACACATAATATATATTATATCTAATACATACGTTATCTGATCGATTGTAGATATTACACAATTTTCCTTATCCACATTCTTCTCTATACATGAAGTTACCTCAAATTGCAAATAATCTGTACTCAACAATGTACATTATATTAACTTAGGCGTTATTTGATGGAGATGCATAATAGGAAGACAAAATAAAAAGAAAATATTTATATATTATAATTATATTAGGAATGACTTCTGTTCAAGCTTCATTATGTCAACTATATCACATTGGAGTCCGTCTCGTCAAATTTTAATTGTAAAAAATTCTAACATGATCTCAATTTGTATATTTAATTTTTTCTGATCTCCAAAAAGTTTGTTGTTAGGTAAAATTAAAAATAGACTTTCGCCATAAACTTTAAATTATTCAACCTATTTACGTTAACATACTTCCAAGTCAACTAACAACAACTTAAGTGATATTATTAGTTTTGTTATTTGTAAATTTCAAATATTTGGGATATTTCTTTTTTTTTTAATACTCGGTACTTAAAATTATCCTTATCTAGACGAGTAACCAACTCACCAGTCCACAACATCCAAAAAGGTATTTATATTTGAAAAATTATATAAAATTATAAAAAGTTTCATATTCATGACTTTATTAAATAGTTTTGTTCTAATATTAGTATTATATGACCAGGCCTAAATGTATACATTGCTTTATGTACAAAATCCAAAATTCCAACATTTACTTAAATATATTTTTAGGATAAGATGTAAAATAAATTTTCTCGATAATCTAACGCCAATATTGTTTTACGTTATTTCTGATTTTATAACTTGTTTAGTAGTTAAACTCATATGTACATTAAAGCATTAATTTTAAAACATTTGTATTTTTATACTCGTAATAAAGCATGTTTAAAACAAAATATTCAAATTTTCTTTTCCTTAATTCCTCTCCTTATGCATTTAATCATCTTTTAAAAAAATATCAGGTTATTAAACGAAATATTCTATTAGAAATATACATACTGCAATAGATACAGCGAACCTTGTTGGAATGTACTTTAGAACGGAAAAACTACAAAAAATATTTATCCATTACAGCTGGATCCACACCAATAAAATTTTGCGTGTGCGTTGAATTTACTGGAACAATTTGTTTGAATTATCTGGTGGATATCTTCGTATGCGTGCTGTGCGGCGACAGTATTTGTGTGTGACTTTGTGTGTCAGAGCATCTACATTTCCGCGCATGCATACCACATACAGGACATATCGCCCACACAACGCAAATTTATACTGATAAGGACCCAGCTTATCAAAACCAACTCAAACACCTGATAAAAATGTATTTATTCAAAATATTGTCTGCACCAGGCATAGAATTGTTTGGAATATGGCTGGCTGCTTCATTTTGCTGTATTCATGTCTCACAACTGTACACAGGAAAAACTGTAACTGTAAAGCTAGGTCCACACCAATAAAAATTTGCTTGTATGTTGAATTTACTTCAACAATTTGTTTAAATTATCTGGTGGACAACAGATGTTTCGTGTGCCTGCTGTGTGAAGAATATATTTGTGTGTGACCTTATGGGTCAATGCGTCTACACTGCTGCACATGGATATCACATACAACAGATATAGCCCGCACAACGGACATTTTCATTGATGTGGACCTAGCTTTAGACTACTTAACTCTCTTAAGCTGGGTCCACACCAATAAAAATTTGGAATGTGTCGACTGTATGTGTTGTATGTGATGTGCGTCACGCACGCACACCAATGTAGACGCTCTGATATACAAGGTCACAAACAAATATCTTCGCTGCACAGTACGTACACGAACAATCGATTGTCGGTTTCCTCGCGAACGTCAAAGGAATTTGCGGCACTTAGGATTTGTTTGGAAATAATACCTATGTGACGTGGCCTATATTGAAATATATTTTTCAGTAATTTATTATTTATTGAGTAACTGATTGTAGTCAAAGCATATCCCAACATATCATTATGTTGAAGAAGAGAAGAAGAAGCGTGCTGCATTCATAATATTAAAAAAATTAATCAAGAAAAGTGAAAAAATCGCAAGGAAAGGCGTTATTGGTTGATGCATTTGTACCAAAATAGAAAAGTATAAACATTGAAAAATAACAACTTTATTTTTGACACTTGTTGGAACAACCTAATCAAACATAACCTACTAACATCCCACTATACACACAGACGAAGCGGAGCGTACAGCACGCACAACACAAATATTTATTGACTGTGTGTGGTAATCTTGCGTCGTAAAATCTATTAGTTTAGTGTTATTATGGTTTAATTGAATTAGTGACATTCTCATTGCGGTAAAAGTAGAGATTGCCATCCAGCAAAGTGGGATCCCGCAATCCCACGGGATCCAGCATCATTTGAAGGCCTAGGGGTATCCCGTTCTAGCTTGCGGGATCTCCCTAGTTCCGTCAGGGACTAATTCCGTCGCATACATGAACAACTCGCTCCGCGATCTCCGTCCGTCAGTTAACATTTGACTCGTCACTCGCGTCAACAAATGTGTGGTTTTGCGAACAATCCGTCATGTAAGTAAAAATATATTTTTATGTATTTATAGAATTACTGCTTTTACCTTAATTCAAGAAAATTTTATTGTATTGTAGTACTTTTTTAGAACAATGTTCTTAGCTGATACTGATAACAAAATCACCAAACCAAACAAAATCACAATCAATATATTACATTAATTCGAGTACAACACCAAAAAAAAAAATTTTTTTTTCAGAGTATAAAATTACATAGTATGAAATTGCTTTACAGGTACTATTCAAGTATGTCTCTTTCAAGACCACATCAGAAGAATATTGGTGAGAATAATGAAAAAGGTTTACGGCATAAAAACGCATCTGAAAAGAAAAAGTTCTGCATAGGAAGAAGTGAATTACGTCGAAATACAAATTCAGTTCCCAAAGTATAGACGTCAAAAATGTATATTTTTCAGGAAGTAATAACCGAAAAGAAAAGTATTGACGGCTATTTCATAAAGGAAAATTGGATGGAAAAAATGGTTTCCAGAATGATTTGCAAGGAAGGTTTCAGCCTTAATTCATTTTGTACGTTTTCAGATTTAAGATATTTGTTTTCAAAGAGTGGGTTTCAACTTGCAAATTCATCTAGTATAATCAGATCTACAGTCATACATTTTTTAAATACCGTTAAAGCTGATATGATTATTGAATTCATAACATCCTGAATTCATTTTATTTAGTCATTAAATTCATAACATGAATGATGCTGGATCCCGCGGGATTGCGGGATCGCACTTTATTGGATTAAATTCATTAACATCCTAAGAAACAATCAAAGGGGTTTTTGTTAAGTTTTTATGAGTGGACTTCCCAAAAAACTCACCGATATTTGAACGTGAATGTTCATCACAAAAACATCCATTTTAATATTGGTTTAATTCGAATACGCGGTTCATGTAACATACTGAGGCCACAAATATCATGGTAAAAGTTGGTAAACTTGTACCTTGCTACCAGCAACTGTGTTTCGCACACGGTATACACAGAGCCGCGCCGGCCCCCGGCAGCGCCTGTGTGCGAAACCTATGAAGCGCCGCTTTTTTTTTGTCGTCGTGTTTCGACATGAATATTTTTTTTTCAAATTTTGACTGAAATATGTTCTCCAGTTTTATGTAGTATTTTCCTAAATAGGTAAAAACGATTCGCTTCCGCTTGGCAATTACTGCGAAAAATAAAACGCGAATAAAATTTTTACATACTATATATTAATTGTATGGATATTAACATAATTATATTATTTCTACTCTTCTCGCTTTTCTGCTTGCGAAATCTTTAATAGTTTCGTGTATATCTATATGGTCTAATATGGCCTCCTCTATAGATATTGTTGCTAAAGTTGTTAACCTTTCCTGGCTCATTGTTGAGAGCTGGTAATTTTTTATAAGTTTTAATTTAGAAAATGACCTTCTGCGCTTGCTACTGTAACTGGCATAGTTAGCAAAATTTGTAATGCTATGGTGATGTTAGGGCATACGGCTCTCAAATTGTTCAAATATATAAATTCGAGAATTTCACATCATTATTTAATTTTTTGAAAAAAGACTGACATGACATAATTTCTTCACACAAATCATCGGCGTTAATATCCAATGAATCATTTGCTTAAAGTTTTTTCTGCCAACGATTACAGCTAGTTCTTAATCGACTTTGATATTGGTCATCACTCAGTTTAAATAAAAAATTGAACACGTCGTTGTGATTATTCAACAAATTAAATCTTTCGTCTATGGAGGATAATGCTTGATCCAATATATAAAAAAAGACATTAATTTTAAAAACATTTTTGGATCATTTATAGTGTGGTCTTCGTGTTCATAATCAAAACTCTTTGGAGTTTTACGACGTCGTAGGGGTCTGGATCTGGAAGTTTCAAATTCAGCCTCGATATCTACTTTTTCGTTAATTTTCATGGCATCATTTACAATTTTATCAAAATATTCGTCGGTTCTAATTTCTATCAAAAATTTCTTTAATCCGTTAAAGCATCTCCCACAAAATTAATTTTTGTCAATACTAGATGCCATAATAATAATAATTTAGTAAACGAAAGGTACATATTTTGCGTCGTATTTTGCCTTCTGATCGAATGATGTATCACTTGATATCCCATATAAGGCATCATGAATTTCTGGTAAATTTGTAAACAGCGGTCTCTATCTGCTTGACCATCTTGTTTCTGACAATGGTTTTAAGATTAGATTGATGATACATTTTTTTACTAAATCCCATCTTTTGGTAGAGGACAAAAATATTTATATAATTTTTGCACAATACTAAAAAATCCAATTGTGTGATAATTGAGGTAGGCGGCGTCGTTTACTATTAGATTTAAACTATGGCTAGCGCACGGTACATAGAAAGCGCGAGGATTTAGATCCAGCAATCTTTTTTGAAGACCATTGTTCTTACCACGAATATTTGGTCCATTATCATAGCCTTGTCCCCTTAAATGTTCAAATTAATTTTGTCTAGTCCTTCTTTTATAAAAGAAGTTAAGCCAGTGCCAGTTGTATTGATAATTGGACAGAAAGATAGAAAATGCTCTCTTATATCCAACTTTCTAGTTTCTGTATTAAAATTCACAAATCTTATAATGATACTAATTTGCTCTACATGTGAAACGTCCGGAGTACAGTCCAGTATTATTGAAAAATATTTATTAATTCGACATAAATTCAAAATAGAATTTTGTATTTGGTTATTGAGTATGTAAATTATTTCGTTTTGAATTTTATCTACAAGATAAGTCGGCATATTCTTGAAATCTGAATCCTTCGTTACGCGCCGTATATGTTCAGTTATTGAAGGATCGAATTTTCCCACCATTTCGATACATTTTATAAAATTACCATTGTTACGATTGTATAATTTTTAGCTTTGGCCACGATATTTTGTTTACTTAGAAATTGGAACACATTGGACCACAAATGTCTGTCTGCTGCAATACAAAGCTAAATGTTGCCAATCACTAATTCCCTCGCAGAATTTATTTTTATGTTTTGATTCAAATAGCTTGCAACAGAAGCAATAAACGGAATTTTTGGACACTGAATACAGCAGCCACTCTCTTTTATACTTTTCACCATTTCCTAAATGCCTTTCATAATAATACTCGGAAAATTTTCATCCCGAAGAGTCACGCGGAAAATTATGCTGTTTAACTTGTTTAATCGGATTTTCTATCAAATACTGCATCAAAGTAGCGTTTAAAACTTCTAGCCAGAGTCCAGGGTCATCTTTGAAGAAAGTTGGTATTGGTGACGATAAATGTCTTGGCGGTGACAATGGCATATCGGGCACAGGCACAGACGTAACTTTAGCGGGCATTATCTTAAATAACAAACAGACAAACAAATACTTAAATATTGCTCATATAATAGTATGTAAGATTATCTATAATACAGGTTGCTACTTATAATACCAGCGGTTACTTGTATAAAATAAAATTAGCCTAGGTTACTCTTTATCACGTCAGCTATCCGCCAGTGTAAGCCCCGTTAAAATCGGTGCAGGCGTTTCGAAGATTAAGAAACAGACAGACAAAAATTTTAAAAAATGGTTTTTTGTTATACCTAAGTACCGCATATTCCTTCATAATGCATTTAGTGAAAAACTGTTATTTTGACATTACAAACAGACACTTTTATTCATTTGTATAGGAAATTACATAAAAAGCACATACCACTTGAAAAAGCGTTTTTTGAATTAGTTTTAACACCTTCATCGTTAAATTGACTGGTTTCTGTCTCGAAACACTCAAATGATTCCTTGGAAGTGGATGGTAGAGCCGTAAAATATTTACTGATTTTAGTAATATTTTTATCACGTTCTTCTTCTCGTTTTCTTTTCCTTATTAGATTCTGGTAACCAGCTAATTCTTTTTTTTTATCTTATCACTATCATTATTCTGAAAACACTTTAAAAAATCAGTAACACGCAAACTAAGTGTTGTTATTAGTGCTAGAAAATATATTTATTTTTATTATAATAGATAGTATGAAAAATTCAGTGTGCATCTTGTACCCACTTTCGATAAAATGTTTATTCAATTGTTTTTGGCTCTCTCGCTGGTTAAAATCGGGGAATCCTCGGTGACCCCACCCAGTTCGCGTCGCATCGCATCGGGTTGCAGCCATAAACACACCCACGGTTTTTGTAATAAAATAATCGGCTATTTTAGCGACTGCGGCCCGCGGCGGTTCTGTTGATTTTAACGTAGAGCTCGTTATTAATGTAAACTAAAACCCAAAACATAAACATTGGGTCAATTCAAATAGTTTGAAATGAAACCTAAGGCGTGAATATTGTTTTGGAAGACTTGTACCTACTTACTTATTGATACTCAACTATAACAAATATGTTGTTGTGTAACAAAAATAATTTCAATAACTGGTGCTGGCATTTCATCCGGCGCCCTTATTGCCTTGGCGCCTGTGTGCGCCACACAATTCTCACACAGGGACAGCGCGGACCTGGGTATACAGTTAGCTGTGATCGATACTCTTTACATAAGAAAATTGAAGTAAGAGAAGCAAAACTTCCAAAAAAATGTTGACTGATTTAAATATAGATGACGACGAATGCGGACGAGATAAATGAAGAATAAAGGTTGACCGTAACTATCGATCGACAACCCGCTGAAATGATTCCCTGCTACAATGACCTTCTATAAATAGTGCAAAAAGATGTAAGGATTTTCACAGGTTCGCTGATCAAATTAGACATGTGTTTCAAAAATATGTAAAAGAAGAGACATGGAAAGAATTGAGCTTAATTCTAGATTGCCGCACTTGTTGAATACCTTGTTTGATATGTTAGATAGATTTTACAGTCTTAAAGTGTGTAATGAGAACGCTCTCATCGACATAGTATTTGATGTAAAATTTACGGAAGAATAATGGTACAAAATCAAAGAATTAATCATGAATACTTTTGAATTGGGCGTCGAAGTATTATGTAGAAGACACCCTAATAACTGCAGACACAACTTTTCGATTTATTTTAGACAAGTTGTAGAATCAAGACACATATTTAATCCGATGCACTTTGTGTAAGCGTGAAAAAAAGACGCACTGAAATTACAGGCATGCTGGTTTACTTGGAGGACCCAAAAGAATATGATCAAGAATTAAAGACACCTGATCATACGTTTATGATACCGAAAAAAAAATAAGACACGCCAAAAAATGAAAATTATTTTATGCAGAGTTATTAAAGATTACGTCGAAAATGTAAAACTTGTAGAAGTTGTAGCAGCTGCAAATGAAAGCCAAAACTCTTTGCAAAATAATTTTACCCTATAAGAGGAACTAGAAATGCACATAAAGCAAGACCATGAAGACTACACTAAACAGACCGGAACTAAAAAAGAGAAAGATTTTGAAAAAGTATTAAAAAAAGAAATGACGGCATACGAACCGGATGGAGTGAAAGGAAAATACTTGACTTTGATGCACGACTATTTATTAACACTCAAACCAACAAGTGTAGAGGTAGAAAGAGCATTTTGGGCCTCTGGTTACATATGTAGCTCTACGAGGGTTGCTATTTATGTATCCGGAATTGGCCACAATGGCGTCATCTGACATATACATCGTAAAGTTTGACATTGTGGACTGTATACGTACTCAGAACGTACGGACGCTATTTGTGTTGTTTAGTGGCTTAAAAAAAATTTGATCTTAATCAAAAAATGGAATTAATTTGTGAGCATTTTTGTGAGATGATTTACTACGACTTTCACACGAGTCACATCCTTTCATTCAAGTCACATCCTCTATATCAGCAGTTTCCTTTGAGGGGGCTTACATAAAACATCCATGCGAAGACGGAAGCAACAGGGATGCAAGGTTGATTTTTAGGGATATTTCTTCTTTCTTCGTATTTTTCTTATTTGCTGGAATGTTCATGTTACCACTGTTGTGATAATTATAATTACAAAAATAATCACAATTGTCGTTGAGTTCCATGCAATTGTCGGTATCTGATGGATTTCTGGTGGTTTCAATTGGTTTGCCTCTTTTCGTTAATTCGTGATATCTTCTAGATTGATAGATTGCAATTCGATCTTTTATTACGTACCACTAAGGTAGGTAATGTAAAAGGATCTTCTGTTAATAATAACACGAGGAACAACTATTTTCTGTATTCCAATAATGATTTTGTTATATTTGGGTTCCACAATTAAACGGAATATTCAAAAGACTAAGGGTTTTCTATATGGACATATTCTTGGGTTTCACAATGTTTTACTATTCTCAGCGGTGTTTTACTTGTGATTACCAATAAATACTTTTTATTGATTGATTCGATTATGGGTTGGTTTACTTCAACAGTTGTCAATTAGAGAAGTAGTACTTACAATTACAATACAGTAGTCAATTAGAGAAGTAGTAGTACAAGAAATAGTACTGTAATGTTAGTACAATTTAAATGAAACAAAATCTTCTGCATCTACTGAATCTTTATTTATTTGCTTTTTAATGAACATTTATAGAAATCTAAAAATCTTTTATCCAAACCGGTGATTTAACGTTTTTCAAAAAAGTACCTTTGGTACGATTAAAGCACCTGGTCGCCTAATTCCTACCACCTATAGCCTAAGTCGTACTTAGAGTAAGACTTCAGTAAATACATCATAAACTATATAGAAAAATACTTAATAACAAGAGTTAATATTAAAAAATAAAAATTACAATTTACTCAATCTAAGATCAAAATTACAATCAAAATTTTTTGGAATCATCACAGTCTCAAAGTGGAACTTAATTACCAAGTAAATTACACATAGAAAACCAAAATTATATTTTCTTAAGAAACAAAATTACACCTACAAAAATTATTGAGATTGAACACAGATATCACAAATATAATTCTTCATCTTACTTTCCGCGTCAGCATATAGGTCATTTACACAACCTTTACATTTCATACATTGGATCATGTTTTCTTCGCGATCTTTCTTACATAGTTGGCATAACCATGATTCTTTGTATTTGGTTTTTTTATTCTTCTTACACGTTTCAGCTGTCTTTCTTCTTTTTATAGTTTTCTCTATTCTTTTTTCTATTTTTTTTTAATCCAGTACAGACTTCTTCCTTTTATTTATATTTTCCTTGTCTTCTACTTCGTTTTTGTAGGAACTTGAAATTAATTCCATTGTTGTCTTATTACATTTCTTCAATTCTTTAATAACTGCAGATATGCAAGAGACAGGCAATAAAGTGTTCAAGTTAGACTTTATTATTTGATTAGTGTTAGTTAGTTACCGAAGGTCCAAGTTAAATAGTGTGTGGTGGTGTTGCATTTCTAGGTACTAAGGGTGGTATTGTTACTTTTGGTGGTGTTGCAACTATTATTAGCAATGGAACTGTTGGTGGCAATACTACGATTAGTGGCGATGTAACGATTGTTGGAGTAACGGCTATGGGTAGCGATGTATCTCTAGCGAGAGACAATGTGATGCCAGATAGTGTGGTTTTTCTAGTTACATCAGCAGGTTCTTGATTTGATGAATAAGAGATTTGTAAGGAAGATACGAAATCCTCTTCTTAAATGACGTTTCTGTCAAATGGCAACAAACCTGTTGCTTTAAAACCATTTAGCGCTATATTCATACGATCTGATCTAGAATACGATTTACCAAGATTGCCAGGATTTAAGCGTAACCACGAAGATACTGCTTCATTGGAACTATTTTTCAACGACTTAAAGAACGACCTGTCCAACGGTCGTAGGCGATGTGTTGTGTGAGTAGCAAAAGATATCATTTTTATACTATAATTGCGTGCCATCTGGATTGCTTTTAAATTTTTGATATGTATGCTATGACCATCCAGTAAAAGTAAAATTTGTTTTTGCTCACTTTTTTCTAAGCTTGTGCACTTAATAAAATGTTGGAACAATTCGGCAAACAGTTCTGGAGTTATCCATCCATTTTTCGAGCATCCAAATGCTGTGTTTGGCGGAGCTCCTTGCTTTTAAGGCATTATTCTGTCTGCTGCATTTAAATATCAACATGGGTGGTATGAATTCGCCTGCTGCATTCATCGTACATATTCCTGTCGCTGTTAGACCCCTTTTTCCGCTTGTGATTGCACCCACTTAGTGTTTGCCCTTTTGATCAATAACTTTAAAAGGTTTGTGAATGGTAGATAATGCCGTTTCATCCATATTATATATTTGGTCGGCAGTAAACTTGTATTTATTCAGTATTTCTTCATATTTATCAAAAATCATTCATAATCATTAACACGCTTTTTATTGAACCTTTTACTTCTAGCCATCGAGGTTGGTTCTGGAACAAGTAAAGGCAAAGTGGGATCGTCTTTTATAAACCTGTAATGCCACTTTTTGACGGCTATTATCTTCTTCTAATTAAAGCGATGAGGTAATTGAAATTTTTCAGCAAGCTCGAAAACCAAACCTAAATCGTACCGGTACGATTAAGGAATTATCTACATGTATGACTTAAGCGACAAGATATTCAAAGTTTCAAACCGAAACCACTGACATAACCTAAAAAAATTGTATCGTTTGAATGCGCCTAAATGGTTACCAGAGAATGATAAAAATAGACGTAAATCTAAAAATAACTTAAAGATTATAATCCTTCTTTAAAAAGCTTACACAAACCAGCCAAAAATTTTAATGAAAAGTGTGGACAAATTCAACTTAACTGGTTCTAAATTATTCTGACAGATATAATAATTTTCAATTTATGGACATTCTTCTATATTGTATTGTTGTAGATGAGTGCTCAAGATAAAGTAGAGTTGTTTATGAATTATTATGGACTTGTTAATAGCTATAGGAAATAAATGATATAATTGGTAGGTTTCCTCTTTGAAGATCGGAAAGTGAACGCGTTTCGCCACAATCTAAAACTCAAAAAACATCAAAAATATCTGTTCTTATGTATGTAAATAATCCCTGGGTAAAAAACAAAAAACAAAACAAAAGAATGCTGGCAAAAAATTTCATAGATAAATCGTTTAAAACTTTTGATAGCAGACAAAACTGACAAGTTATTAATAACAATAATAATAACTCTCGAACAATTAACCACACAATTTCTTACATCCGCGGTATATCTGACATAATTAAAAGAGTAAGAAATAAACACAACATAAGAACGACATTTAAAACAAAAAATACTCTTAGATCTATACAAATAAAAACTAAACCAAACAACACACAACAGAATATCAAAATGTGGTTTATAAAATTCCCTGCAATTAAAAGAGTAGAAAACACAATTAAAAGAGTAGGAAATAAATACAACATAAAAACGACATTTAAAACAAAAAATACTCTTAGATTTCTATTAACAAAAACTAAACCAAACAACACACAACAAAATACCAAAAATGTGGTTTATAAAATTCCCTGCGAATGTGGCAAATTCTATATAGGTGAGACATCTAGACCATTAGATGTTAGAATAAAAGAGAAAGAAAGTTAGAAAAAATACAGAAGATTAAAAGAAACCGCTATAATTAATTTAAATAAAAATAACTGTATTGCTATGCCTTCGGTAGATTTAAATTCAATATGGTTCCCGATTCTAAAGAATACAATTAAAAACATTTAAGTATTTCAATACACAATCAGTATAGTAAACAATCACACAGTAAACCTCACCTATATATTTTTTTGGTAGTATGTCACTCGTTAAAAACTAATTGTCAATGTATCATTGACATACACAAAAAATATATTTACTTCCTATCTTTGCATTATATATAGAAATTAATATAATTTATTTTTTAGATTCGTTTTGAAAACGGGAGGAGAATGCTTCCCGAAACGTTAACGTTCAAATTTATGTTTGTATTTATTTTAGAACATTTTTATATTTTTTAAAATTTTGTTTGAAATCAAATTTATTACAGAAAAGAATCACTGAGAAATTTGTCTCCATTTGGTTTTTTGTTTTTTACCCAGTGATTCTTTATTTACATAAGAACAGATATTTTTGATATTTTTTGAGTTTTAGAGTTAGATTTGCCATAGTAGATTTACCATTTGATAAAAATAATTTACATTTAAAAAAATTTATATTTTATTTTTTCCATAAATGGCCGATAGATTTGATATTGTGTTAGACATTTCTTTTGCCGATATTACTATACTATATAGCGCATATAAGGGCCGATTCTACAATGCAAGTATATACCTGGTATAAGCTATTTGGAATAAACTCTGAAACGCCCCTTCTACGATCGCCGAACAAAGCTATTCTCGGTAGAAATCGACAGATATAAGTTATCCGCTTGAATTTGGCCGGATATACTCCGAATATAGTTATTCTTGCGTTCTATTAGCCAGCTTCAAAAGAAAAGGATTTACGATTAAAGACGCATCAGCATCTAAGGCTATTTAGCGACTGGACCTACAGCTTAACGTGGGTTCCGAACCACGGTCATCAACTACCGACAAACCCAGGCCAGCACCCCGCTCAGGCTATCAACCCTTGGTTATGTGCCTACCCATAAGTCTGTCAGGAAGTCTACCGACTGACCAACGTAGAACACTTCTCAGAAGGCATCCAGCAGAGGGGTAATTCGTTGTCGGATTTTACACTCTTGCCTAGAAACAATCACAGACATTTACGTGTGGATATGTGTGTGTATATGTGAGTATATATAAGTATGTGTATGTGTAGGGTAGGAAGTAAGACGAACAGAAGAATTAAAGAAAAACACCCATCCGAGCGCTGGAATCGAACCAGCTACCTTTGGATTACCAGGCAGGCGACTAACGCACCAGACCACCGCAGCCGGCTGGCCAGCTTCAGTTCTCAGTATTAATAAACATAACATGTCCTTTATATTCCACAGTTTTATGAATTTGTAAGTATAACAGTGAAATAAATAATTGATATGGATCCCATAAATTTAAACATTTTTGATTTTGATGAAAGTGATTTTGAAGACGCAGTTCTAATTTGACGGCCAAAAGTATTTAAACATCAGTATGAAAAAACAAATATATTATATAGTTATACGATTTTAATGTAAATTGCTTTTTTTAGGCCTGATTATTTCGTGGAGTTTTATTAAAGATGAAATTAAATCTTCAACAGATCGTAATCGTGCGATAAAACCTGTAACAAAATTGTTTTTGACTACCAATGTCTTAATAGTACCTTTCAACACCCAAATACTCCAGCGGAAATCTTTTTTATGAATCCCATATCCGAACAAAAAACTGTGTAGAAAGATGTTATGGAGTTTGGAAACGCAGGTTTCCTATTTTGTTTGTTTGTCTATATTTTGTAGTTTGTATTTGTCTATGGTATGCGTGTGCTAATGGAACATTTCAAGGCAATAATAGTTGTAACTGCTATTCTGCACAATCTTGCAATAGATGAACATGAAGAAGAACCACCAGTCGAACAAGACCTACATGAGCTGCAAATTGAGCCTCTTATTGTTCCAAATCATGATGTCCGTGAAAACAACAGAATGCAAACATCACTGATTCAAAACCATTTTTCTAATCTGATATAATTTAATACGGTTTAATGATGTTGTGTACTGAAAACATCGTATTGTCTGTTTTACTTTGTATTTTAGTATGTAATTTTGTTTCCTTATGTCTCTTATGGAGCTATTTTGTTCGCTTGAAATAAATAAACATTTATCTATAAGAACGGTAACTTGGAAAATTGATGAAATAAATTTATATACCTAATTATGTTGTTGATAAACGACAAAATAAATTAAAAAAGGAAGTACATATCTTATCGTTTTAGTTCAAGCCTCATGATACTACATCAATTTCTAAAATAAATAAAACCCCTTAATGCTAACTATTTATTCCTTATCTAGAATGCTAGCTAATTATGTAATATTAACATCTATAAATAAATCATAATTATAAACATAGAATGCCTGTGTGATTGGCCATACACTGTGACTGGCAAATAAAATTAATTAAGATGGCTGTTAGTTTCGTGTCTTTTGAGTTAAGCATTCAATATTTTCATTTCCAACTAATGTTTTTTTTTCTAAGCATTTTTCTTTCCTTTCTGATTCCTCCAGAAGTGCCATTTGAAAATCAATGAACTCAATTTTTTTTCTGGCCAACTCTTCATACACTTTCCCCCTGCATCCTTGTTGCAACTTGGAAGAAACTGATTCGCTTTGATCTATGTAGGTGCTGCTTATTTCTTGAATAATGTTTACATATATAATTTGAGATTTGTAACACTTTGCTTTTAGGCTGTCTCAACTGGTGTGGATTCCATGAACTCCAGTTACAATTTGCCTATAATTATTAATTACTTTTATTTTATTACAAATCTTTTTCATTTGAGTATACATACAAATTCTGTATTGGCACCTAGAAGATTCATCTGCAGTACCTCCAACTGCCTTATATTTTCTTCTAAAAAAGCCTCAATGATGTGGCTTGTAGTGTCTTTTGCAACTGGCAAATCTGTATTTACTATAAAATATATACACAAGACAATATAACTGAGTGAATCAAAACATATAAAATAACGCATACCAACATCAGAATAATACAATGCCGTTACCCCAACACCAATCAAAGGCAGCACTCTATTTCCAACACTATCTAAGTTTATTTCTCTCGTTGGGTCCCCACCTGTTTTGTACATATATTGTTTTTGTTCCGCATATTCCTTCTTTATTGATTTTTTTAATGAATCCTGCTAGGCAATGAATTTGCTAGGCAACATTTTGGCAGTTCTTCTTGTACCACAAACTATTGAACCTTCTTTCAATGAGTCTCCATTCTATATCTTTGGTATTATTAGAAAGGGTGTCTGTTTTCTTCCACTCTGGAATAGAATAATGCGAGGATCACCAGCACTATTACTACGTAAAACAACTTTATACCTACCGACAATTTCTTTACTTGCCTCAACCAAATCAACTAACAGAACAATTTCTTCAATCGTGAAATTATTGCACCGCTTTTTCTCCATTTTAATAAGATGACACAATATTTTTATAAATAGAATAAAACAATTTTATACTTTGTTATCTATCACTTTTATTTTTAAATTGTGTAAGTATAGTTTCGCAAAACGATGTTATATTCTCAAACTACTTTAAAACTAAGGTATTACAGCTGTTTATCCTATGTACCTAATTTTTCACTTTTGTCATCACAAAGTAACGGACAAATCAATCAATTAATATTTTTATAATTTCCAAACCATTAACGTTAGGTTGGGCTTATAAAATGCTATAATTTCCCATGCCATCAACTATCAACGATGACGCAATTCCACCTACTATTTTGGCATATTAGAACTACTAGGATGTTATTTTAGGTATAGCTAAAGGCGTTGTAGGTAACAGGCCAACACAACAGATATACTGAGAATAATACCTGGTATAACTTATTCCGAGTATAACTGTTCGCCGTTTATACTTGGTTTATACTTGCATTGTAGAATCGGCCCTTAATTGTGCAAAAGTAATAGCATCTTCCACATTATCTATAAATGTAATTAAATTTTGGCAATTTAAAGTTATTTGATTGATTGGGTTCTCAAGTCTCAATATATTGTTTAATCACATTCTGATTTTTAATCAATACATTTATAGTTTGATAATAATTTTAATTTTATTAGTTTAATTTTATTAAATTGAATAAATATATGAAAGTACATATTTAAGAACAAAAAATAAATATATAATTTCAAAACTAATATTTTTTTTTTTAATTTTTCTTTTTTTTGGCTCCAGGACAACTCCAGGACAAAAAGAAATCACAGCAGAAATGTTGAAATATATGAAGCAAATATGAAAAGAAGATTTTTTGTCACTAATAAACGATATCATAATAGAAAAGAAAGTACCACTAGACTGGAATATGGGTATAATATTGCCCTTGTTTAAAAAAAGGAGATGTAAAAACTACAGGTGGATCACACTAACAAGTTTATCTGGAAAAATATTTATATATAAACGTTCCTAAGATTGTTTTTTTTATCATTAACTACCAATGTTCTTTTTAGGAAGTAACCTTCAAAAGAGGTTTCGTTTACGTTATACATCTAATCATTTGTTAGACTCACTGTATTTATGATTGAACGAAGATCTTACTGAATAGAGTTAGAAACTCCGGATTTATAAATAATTCTTGAAAATATATATTCACAAAACCAAAATACTAAATATTCGTTTAATTGGATTGTTTTTCAAAGAACTAAAATAAATTTATAAAGTGGCTTTATCAGCTTTTTAATTGCTGATATTAATGATAAATAATTTTCATTATCGGGAATACATTAAGCGGCGTGATAAAAATGAAGAAATATAAAACCGAAAAATAATTGTTCTCTGTATTTTTAGTATGTTTTGCTATTTAATTGGCCTTGATCATAACGATTATTTTTCACTTAATTTACTAGCTATTCAGTTCTTCTATTGGAACCTTCGGTGTGAAACACTAAACTCGAATAAATTTACCACTAAATACCAAATCACTTTTTTAAACTTTTCGATATCATCTCTTGATGATGCTAACATGGTGCTGGTGCTAATTTAATGAGTATCATTTATTTTGTTCAGCTAGTGGAATATATTTAATTTTTCTCTTTCCAATAACACTGAGGGTTTGTCTAACATTTTGACGTATATAAAATCCATCCAACTGAAGACGTTTCTCAAAATGTTTCGCAAGAAAAAAAAAATTTTAATTTATTACTAGATTTTAGATCGTCAAAATATTTGGCACATCCTCAATATTATTGGGAAGAGAAAAATTAAATACATTGCACTACCTGTACAAAATAAATGATACTTATAACATTTTTCCGATGTACGGAAAATTAAATTGGGTTTGAGTTAAAATCAGTCCAATTAATAATGATACGGTCCCGTAATTCACGGGACGTCCCGCATTTCTTGTATAAATTACACCGAGCGCAACACGCAGGCCCAAGCCCGACGTAGCTGAGTGGGAGATGCTCGGTCTGCCTGCCGGCACCTCTCGCCCCTCTGCACGGCAGGGGTGTACGAATGAATGATATTCGCATTTGTTCTCTGTTTAACATGACATTACTCTAATACCTATTATTTCATTTTAGGTAGCATCTCCGCGTTTTCGTGTTTTATTTACATTGAATGTAATGCATTCTTATCTCTCATTTAATGGATTTAAGTGACGAAAAAATGTGTAAGTAAATCAGTTACCAATTGGTTCGTAATTTGGATTTTTTAAAATTATCTCTAAAAATGAATAACGAAAACGACAGTGAAATTGATGTTTCGATAAGTGGTTCTTTTGTTCCCGCCAAGAAATCTAAAAGGCTGACCAAATACGATTCCAGATGGGAAAGCAACTTTTCCTGGTTACAGCAAGTAAAGGATAATTCTTACAAATCATTTTGTCAGTTGTGCCAAAAATATTTCTCATATGCTGATGATGGAATCGCTGATATAAAAGAACATGCATCAACAAGGGCTCATAATGTAAGTACCAGAGTATCAACTAGCCTTTTGAAGTTTTTATCAGAAACGTCTACTTCCTAGTCCGAAGATGAAATCGCTGCCGGAGAAATTTCATCCATTTATCACACTATTAAATACTCTCTAAGTTATAATAGCATGGGTTGCTAGCACAAGTTCCTACCTTACATCTCTAACGATTCAAAAATAATCCAACAGATTAATTGTCGAAGAACAAAAGTAGAGAGTATTGTATGTGAAATAAAGGGTGTTCCAATAAGAACACCGGTTTTGAATTGCGCGCCATCAAAAAAAAATGACCGTTCGTTAATAGACAGCAGCAAGTTTTGCAGCCACAGTTCGCAAAATGTATGCGTACAATTATGGTTCATCGGAATGTTCCAAACGATGCCACTGTGCGAAGGTTAATGAAAAAATTTGAGCAATCTGGGTCTGTTAATGGCGTGAAAACAGAAACACGCGTTCGTCTTGATCGCTCGACTGAAAATATCGCAGCGGTGCGTGCAAATGTTGAGGAAAGCCCATCCACATCAATTCGGCATAGAGCTCAGGAAATTGGTGTTTCCACAACCACTATGCATCGAACTTTAACAAAAGATTTGAAATTTCATGCATACAAAGTTCAATTGACTCAAGAGCTAAAGTCGGAAGACCATAGGCAACGAAGAGCATTTGTTGATTGGATTTTGGAACAACGACAATTGGATGGTGATTGTTCAAGAAAAACCATCTTTAGTGACGTGGCCTATTTTCATCTTGATGGCTTCGTTAATCGACAAAATTGTCGCATTTGGGGTTCCGAAAATCCACGAGTGATTGTTGAGAAACAGATGTATCCAAATAGAGTCACTGTTTGGTGTGCATTTTGGGCTGGATGCATCATCGGGCCATTTTTCTTTGAAAATGCAGTTGGTCAAGCATTAACCACCAATGGTGTTATTGTGAATGCCGTTATCGTGAAAAATTAGAAAAATTATCTAACTTTTTTGTGCCAAAAATGCAAAATATGTATCTCAACAGCATGTGGTTTCAACAGGACGGTGCAATATGCCAGACAGCCAGAGAATATGTTAAATTAATACACGTCCTAGTCGTATTATTTCTCATTTTGGAAATCGGCATTGGCCGCCCAGATCATGCGATTTAACGCATTTGGACTTTTTTTCTTTGGGGTTTTTTAAAGTCACAAGTTTATGTAAACAAACCCACAACGATTGAAGCCTTTCGCCAAGGCGGTTATTTGTCCAATGTCTTATTCCATTCATAACCTCATGATGTGTACTTCATTATTCAATAAATGTTTCAAACTTATGCCACACATATATATGCTTTATTTAAAACTCAAAACCTGCGTTCTTAGTGGAACACCCTTTATTAGCCGAAGAATCAATTACAGTGGCGGCTCGTGGGTATTTAAAGTGGGAGAGCGTAAAAGAAAATAGTGCTGCTAAAGATTTTTTTTGCTTTCCCTTTCCTCCTTTTTACTTTTTGTGCTATTGATGTACCAGGAAAATGAGTTAAAGGAAAGAAACTGAACGGAAATAAAATATGGTGTTTTGCTCTGAAAAATTGTTTACTTTAATAAATGCTGAAGGAGCGGCGCCCCAACGCCCTCGTTCGCGAGCCTATCCAAGACAAAAACCTCTATGTTTCGATTGCTACTAATGAAAGTAATAAAAAAACCAGAAAAATGTTTCCCATTTGCATAAGATTTTTTGATTGCGATACTGGGATAGAAAATCGTCTACTTGACTTTGTATAATGCAATGATGAATCTGCTACTCAAGTATAAAAGCTTTTAATGAACACTACTGAAAAAAAATAGTCTTTTTGGAAGTGACTGACAACAAAAATTGATAGTTTTCCAAAGCACCCATACATCAGCTGTATTAATACGTACATCAATTGTATTAACCCTTTCAGGGCCAGACCCGGATAAATCCGCAAAAAATATACCGGTCTGTAAGGCTGCAGCCGAATATATCCACAAGCATTGATAGCGGGTTCGCAATGTATAATGTGTTGGATACAGAATCACAAATATATTATCCGGGGTAATATTTTATTTCATTGGCTTATAAGGTGGGAGTATGGGGAAATGGGGCGTCGCTTATTATACTGTTATTGACATATTTTAGAATGCTGCTTTAATTTGACCATATATTAGAAAGTAGTAGGACAGTAAATTTAATTTATAATTGACGCGTAGAATAATGGCGACTCAAAAGTACCTTACAGATAAAGAAATGTACATTTTAATGAACAGTTACAGCAAGGATGAGAGTTTTCGAGGTAATATTGAGCATGACGAAGACATCTTGTTGGAAACTAAGGGTTTAGTTACGAAACAAAGGAAAAGATGGGTAGCTCAGAGAATGAAAGTGACCCTGGTCAACCGTTAACTCAACCGAAAAAGCGAAGAAAATAACAATGTAAGTCACAATTTGATTGGTAAAAAGTAGATTTACAAACAAAATTACATACATTTGATGATGTTAATTCTGGATGTCTGATTTAGTCTCTATCGAAAGATCCGGCACCTTAAGAAATGTTTGAGCATTTGTTTCCTTTAGATTTTGTAATGGTAATTGTGAATCAATCGAATATGTATTACAACTTTTTGGTAAGCGAAAACCCTTCAAATAAGATAAAGAACAACAAAGAAATTTTAGCCGATGAGATGTATGTATTTCTTGCAGTAGGTCTTCTAATGCCACAAGCTCGTAAAAACAATGTGAAGGACTATTGATTAAAAGATACCCTTATAGAGATGCCCATATTTAGCTAATTGATGTCGCGTGAGAGATTCCTTACGATTATGAGATTTTATATTTTTCGAATAATTATATCTATTGTATTAAATTAGAACTGTAAATTATTTCCGAAAAGTGTTCAAAAATCGGGTATATCAATTCAAAAATTTAGTAACTGACTAAAGTTTGTTGCTTTTGCTGTGGCTGTCAATATATCCGTTAATATATTCCCTCCAAAAGACACAGATTTGGTGTAAAATTTTTTGTTGTGGTTGATTGCGAAACGAGATATATTTTGGACTTTATTATTTATATCGGTTCTTCAAGTGATATAAAAATTTTAGATAATAAACTTGAAATTTTCGGTAATATAGTTATAACATTAACAGAACCTTATTAGGAAAAGGGACATAAGTTATATACAGATAACTGGTATCCAAGTCCACTAGTATTCAATGCTATGTTTGATAAAATAATTAATTGTTGCGGGACAGTAAAGAATAATAGAATGTACATGTCAAAATTCGAAAGAAAATTAGAAAGGGGGAAATCGATTTTCTTTCAGCAAAAAGACTATTGGCTCTAAAATGGAGGGACAAACGGGAAGTAAATATGCTAATTTAAATTCACAATAAAGTTATGGGAAACTATGACAAATAAAAGAAATATTAAGATACGGAAACCTAAGAGCGTGACCGATCACAATATCAACATGGGGGGAGTTGACAAGACCGGTATGCTCCTTAGTACCACCGAATCGGTAAGAAGATTAATAAAATGGTATAAAAAGATTTTTTGTTTGATTGATTTGGCTGTTCTCAATACATATGTTATTTATAAAATAAAAACAGGGAAAAGCATTCCATTGCTAGAGTTCCAAAGAGAACTTGTTGGGCAGCTTATCTCAAAATATCAAAAAAAAACAAGCAAAAACTTTGCACCAGCAAAAGATCTGATGTCCCAAATTCACATTTGCGATTAATTGAAAGACATTTTCCATCAATGCTTGAAAGAAAACCAAATAAAAAAACTGCTCAGGAAAGATGCGTCGTTTGTTCCAAACAATATAAAATAAAAGAAACCAGTTACTGTTGCGAATCATGTGGCCATTTACCTAGGTGTGTGATTTGTTGTTTCGAAAGGAACTACACAGTACTCAAGTTTTAGTTATATTATTTATTTTTCCTTCATTTTTTTCTTGTTTTTGATAGGTTAGGGGAGAGTGGGGGAATGACGAACGGCTAAGAGAAAACTGAAATAACAGTGCAGGTTTTTGAGGTAGAAATGTTTTTAATGCTTCATCAGTCGGTCCGTCTATCCTACTAACTTAAACTTAATTCAACATTATTATATTATTTGAAACAAAAAAAATCTTCTAAAGAAAACAACACCCTTGGTGTTCGGCATTACCCGACACGCGACGGGTAATATTGAACAGTGTGTGGGATAATTACGAACTAACATAACTAAGTTTTTTAACAACAAAAATTACATCGATAGCCCGCCGATGTTGAAGCTTGGTCGGTACATTTGTCGTGTGCCCGTTGGTGACACTCACAACACATAAAACAATCTTCCGTGGGAGGACTAACGTATTTCTCACTACAAAAAATGCAAAAATAGTCAGTATTTTTATTGTTACTCCTATCAGTTTTCTTCTTTTTGCCTCTTTTTTGGTTAGAATCTTGAAAATCTTTTATATCTTTAAAATTTCTTACGACTTTTTTATCCTTTTATTACCTGGCTTAATAATTTCGATTTTTTCTATTTTTATTTGTTTTTTCCCTGAAATCGTCTCGTTTTTCTCCTTTTGTAATTTTTTGTTCTGCTTTTGTTCTAGTTCTTCTTTTAAAAGTGTACTAATCAAAATGATTGAATGCTGAATGAAATGATTATTCTTTATATTGCGTTTTAATGTCTTAATAGGAATCACAGGTATATTTACTATATCATATAGTCGAATAACTTTATTAGAGTCATTTTCTGGTGTTATAGTAGAATTTAGATCATCGGAACATTGTGGGAGAGGAGTGTGTCTATCAATAAGAACATTAGAATCATGGGACTCAGCACCAACTACCGGAATAATAGTTTTGGCCTTCAAGAGCAAGTACGTTCGAAGTCGATATCTCCATTGCAACTTCAACATCAGAAATCCGTTAACTGCCTTTTCTAGATTGCTGCATCGGTTTTGTGAATAATTCTACCAATTCATACTTCGTTATTCCTCTTCCAGCTCTCTCAGATATGAAATACTCACATTCTCGGTTATAGGCATTTTTAAGAGGTCCAAAGAATGTGAGATCTAGTAGCTGTAGTTTATGCGAAGTGTGAGGGGGCAGAATTAGTAAAATAATACCATTCTGGCGGCATAAAGTGTAAGCCAGAAGGCTCACATAGCTCTCATTATTATCTAAAATTAATAATGTTGAACTATCTTTAGACGGTTTCGTAAACGATATAAAATGGTGAAGCTAGTCGACAAATAGGCTTTCATTAATCCATCCTGATTCAGACACTGAAGCAACCATGTTGGAGTTACCGCCTTTTAGTAATTGTTCATTCATTCGCTTTCTTTTCAATATAAAAAATGGGGGAATGTATTGACCAGCTGCACTAAATGCACAAACTACCGTAGTAGTAGATCGCCTCTCACCACTAGTCGTCTTTCCTATTTGTTTCTGGCCTTTTGGTGCCAAAATTTTTGAATTTCTTTGAACATTTGTGATTCCTGTTTCGTCTATGTTAAAATATTTTTCAGGTCCAGATGATATTTATTTTATATGAATTCCAAATTGTTGTAAAAAATCTTGACTTCTGTTTCATTAAACGCATTAATTCTATTTATCGTATTAGTCTCGGGTTTTCTTAAGGAAAGTACTGGGTGCCTTCTCATAAAGCCGTAATACCAGTCTTTACCTACCATTTGTTTATTCTGGTCAAAATTATGACGAAGCTTATTTTTCTCTGCGAATGTGATTGAAATTTTGCGCACAATCCCAATTGTCAGACCGTAATAAAGCTTGCTGCATTGTAGGATATGATGCTCAAGCTCCATTTCTTGAGCTTCGGAAAAGATTGTTTTTTCCCATTCCTTGGTTGTTTTATAACTATATTTTTTAAGTGGTCAAATATCGTCGTTTTTGGCACCGAATAAACAATCGACGCTTTACCTATACTATTTTTTTTTACATCGGACCTCTTCTACGGCTTTCTCTAGATCTTCTAATTTGTATTTTCGTTCAGTTTTTTTAACATAATTGTGAGGCATCTAAAACAAATAATAATAGTTATAAGTACATCGGAAACATCTTATTGTTAGTTCAGACACACACAGGCATTTTAACAAAAGATTTAATAACAAATTTTGTCAAAACCGATGCACCAGTTTATCCGTGAAAACAATGCACAACGTATGGGGTAATGCCGAACGTTCGTTCCCGACTCAATTCGTCCGTGATTACCCCGAGCATTCAAATTTAAAAGCGTTAAAAAAATATTGAGGTTAGATTTATGTACACCGCTACTAAGGAACTTAATATAGCCTTTGATGTGTAGCTATCAGCTTTTAAAGTGGCCAACATATTTAATTAAAACCAAACAGCACTGATAATAAAGGAGCCAAAAAAGTACAAGAAAAACAACAAAAAAATGTAAATATTCATACCTTTTGTTTACGTTTATACGTTTGTCACACGGCACTAAAAGTGGCGTGATCTTTAAGATGGTGGCTAACAACATCATGTTATATCTTTTTAACTTACTGTAATCACTGCGTTCGGGATTTCCCCGCGTTCGCCGTTCCCCCACTCTCCCCTATATCACTTTTAGTTGTTATTCATAGGAAAGTGGTTATGTTTATATTAGTTTACAAATATTTTTTATTATATTTTATTATTTATCGTATAGGAAAAAATTGCTCATTTGTTTTAATGTTGGTTAGTTTATTTTGGTATTATTATTTTTTTATTAATTAAATATATCTTGTAAATTAATATTACCTAAATAAAAACTAATGTCTTCTTTACTAAATATTTCTATTTGACCAAAAACTAGTAGAAAAAAGTTTTTTATTGAAATTATAAATTTGGTAGTTTGCGACCGGAACAGTACGTATCAGCACACACGGCGGCTGCGGTCTGACACACTCGTCATTCTGAACCGGCACGGCCTTGAAAGAGTTTATGCATGTAATGTGGTGTGAGAAAGTGGTAAACCGAATATTGATTTTATTTTTATATTGGCGCTTGTAAATATTTCGAAGAGCATTTTGTCACTCTTGAATACTTGAATACTAAGATTATTAAGTTATATTTGAGTTTTATTTTAATTTTTCATAAGGCTTTCCAAGTACTTTTCATAACTGGGTTTTTGAATAAAAAATAAATATTGATTTTTTACTTTATTTTAAAACTTTATCATAAATAATATTGATAATCGATGCGAAAAACTCTAAAACATTTTTTTTCAATTAATTATGAATGAATTAAAATTGTATAAAATAAAAAAAATACGTGCCAACGAACGCCACGCAACTGGCTACGTGAAAAGTGTTTTCACGTCAGTATTATCAACGGTTTCTATCTGTATATATTCTGTCAAAATTATTGTTGGTTAAATGCAAAATAACATATTTTTGGTTACTAATTTAGTTCAGTAATGTGTGACAAAGGATTCATAAAGGTAAATTCTGATAATATACTTGCTCTGGATATTTTTATAGTCACAGATTTATAATTAATTAAATTACATTTTTATTATAATGACTTGATGTTAAGTTATAAAAAGAATATTAAGTAAATTTGTTTTATAAAAGTAATTAGTTATTAATTTTTTCAAATGAATATTAATAAAATTATATTGATATTATAGATGATTGTAAATTCACTATATAGTCTGTAAAAGACAATATATTACGATTAATATCCACGTGAGGTTTGACACAATCAAACTTTCGTATTCATCCAATGACGCATTCTGTTTGAATACGTAGAGCAGCAATTCATTTGCCTTCTAAAATCTTAAAATGTGATAATTTTATACCAGAACTAACAGAAGCCGTTTTAATTAATTCTATATTTTTATCCTCAATAAGTGAAACAATGTTTTTGAATACACTGTTAAATATACATAACAAATCTTTCCCCAACGAGGATAATATGGATAATATATTACAGTACATTATAATATGTAAACTACATTAATAATCAATTCAGAATAAAAACAACCACTATCCAAAATTATATACATATTTGTTTTTATAATAGTTTCATTATTTTCTTTGAAGTTTGCAATACTTTTAAAACCACACCAATTCTTCAGACCACCACACTAAACTCTATTAATAATATGTTCAAAAAAAATCCACCCATAAAACATTGTTGCTTTCATTAAGGTTTTCAGTAATTTTAAAACGATGGCGATTTTTCGCCTTACATGTTTTGCAAACCACCACATTAGACTCTTAATTTAATAATATTTGCAAATATAAATATATCCAGCTGCTAACCTTTTTTTGAGTGGAAAGCTTTTAGTCACACAAATTTCAAATTGGTAGTCGAATTTTGTCCATTTCTATTCGCGCTTGCTTGTATATTGTTATTCTTACAAAATAGACGATGCATATTGTAGGGCTTTCTCATTGTTACTACCCTCGGTTGTGTTGTTACATAATTGTTACTACATAATATTCCTTCCTACAAATTGGGCACGTTAATTTGTTTTTCCTACATAAATGAAATATTATAAATAAAAGTTATAAAAACGAATTTAAAAAACAAAAAGAACCCTAATCTAATTTCAATATTTCATTCTGAACTTATCTTTGAGCCTCCATATCTTTATATAAAGATATATGAGTATAACGCCGAACACTGCAACAAAAACCTAAATAACAATTAAAAACAAGTATATTTTCAAATCGCTAGTAAACCAATAAATGCAGTCAAAGATTTACGTTAAATCAATAGAACAATGCAGTGGCGGCTCTCCAGCATTTATCACAGCAAACAATTTTTCAGAGCAAAACACCATATTTTATTTCCGTTCAGTTTCTTTCCTTGAACTCATTTTCCTGGTTCACCTCCTGTATAGGGTTTCAATAGCATGAAAATTAAAAAGGAGTAAGGGCATAGCAAAAAAATCTTTAGTAACATTATTTTTTTCTACGCCCGCTTACATTAAAAACCCACGAGCGGCCACTGGATAAATAAATCAAATCAAGATCAATAAATTGTTTTATTTGCTCGGGACTCCGATTCTTTCCGAATGTGTTTTCGGAAAGGGCGCGAAAGCAAATTTCGGTATAATTTCCGAATTTTTCCGAGCCGAACCGATATTGGCGATATTGGCGTTCGTGTTTACGTTTCTTACCATTGTGAGGTCACATACACTTAGGTTTTTTTCGGGAACTATCGGCGCGTCAGCCGTACTTTTTAATTATAAGAAAAAAAAGAAAAATAGTTTTGTTATAAAACTTATATGTGATCTTTCCATTTATGACAAAAAAATTGTTCAAAACCCCATTAATAATACTGTCACGGGCTATCAGCTGTTAAAATAGACTGTCATTAGCAAGTTCAAAAGAGCATTCTCATTAAAAAGGGTTTAGTTTATTTTTATTCTTGAATATTATAAATTATATATTGATATTAATTATATATTAGTTATAACTGTATTATCAAAATTGTTTGTTACTTAATAATTTTAGTTTTTTAATGGAAGTTTTTTAATGGTTTTAGATGCGTTAAAATGTTAGACACACCCTCAGTATTATCGGAAAGAGAAAAGTTAACAAGACGAAAACATAAACAAATAACTTTTAATATTTTGTAGTCTTTCCTTCTCATTATATTAATTCAAAATTTTTTTTGGTAAAGAATCATACAACTATTTTATTGTTTGTTGTGGATTTTTTTCCCAAGAAGCCTGAATAGCATTTTTGAAATCTTCCATATTTGTAAATTGCCTTGATGATATTCCAATCTGGAGAGAGCAGGCCAGTCCAGTTTTTAACACACTCCGGACGGGCGCTATACCTTAATGACGGATCGAGTCTCATAGGCCCGATTTTTAGGATAAAAAAAATTAAGACAATTTAATTTTCTCGATTTATATAAATTAGTAAGCAATTAATTAACTTAGTTAAAAACAATACATTATTCACCTATATACATTTATCACATAATATATTACTATATTCTACATACGCTTTTGTCACATTTTGAGCACACACTTTTTGATTTTCTGTCTTTTTTGCTTGGACAAATGTGATATTTCCTTCTTTTCAGTTCACTTGAGGGGCCACGTTTTGCATTTGATGATAATTCTTCAACTGATTCTTCTTCTTCAGATACTCTCCCCAGTTCCTTACCAATGGCTATCAAAAACGTTCTTCTCATTCCACTTTTGCTACCAAACTTATCATTATGACTAAACATTAATACAATAAATATATTTAGTACACTTATATCAATCATATTTGAAAATACTATCATTGACCACCAGCGACTTTTTCTTTTCACATGACAATGTCGTAACATTTGGTCTACTTTATCCACTCCCGCCTTTGTTTCATTATAGGTGCTAATTATATCTGGTTTATTTTTATTGTTTTCATCAACTTCATCCTTGTCGGGCAAGGTACTTAGAAGAGTAAAAACTTTGTTATTTTTGGGCAGTATCAACCAATCATTGTGAACCCTAAAAGTTCCCATAGATCCATCTAATGTCAGGTTCATTTTGTAAAGTTCTTGAGCTCACGAGAAACTGGTGAAAAATTATCGGACGTAATATTTCTCCCACTTTTATGATTTTTTGCATCACATCACATTTTGATGGAATGTACTGGCGAAATGGACAACGGCCGCGGAAAGTCACCAACTGCTCATCCACCGTCATAAACCACCCAGGCATATAAGCTTCTCTCAAGTATGTATTCCAGCATTCAAAAACATCACGGGTAAGCAGTAACTTACCTGGAGTTTTTTGCCTCTTTCATTTTTCTGCGTCGCCAAAATTTATAATTAGTAAATGAAAATATAATAGAATAAATAGGACGATCATCTTGGCGACTAAACATTGTACTGATATCTTCATTTTTTGATTTCTAGACTTCCATCAAAATAAGTAAGCCAATATATTTTTTAGCTCTTCAGCGTTCAGTTCTTTTCATTTCATTTGATATACCCATCTTCCTTCTTTATTACTCCAATGGCATATTTTTTTTTCTAGGAGGAGTTGCCTGAAAAATAATAAATAACTGTCTAATAACTGTAACCACTAATTGACATTTTCTGCCAGCCCATCGAGTAAGACCTTCCGCATCCTGTAGGATATTCTTTGCTTTTTTTTCGACCACTAGAATCTGAAAGTGGTAACGAGCACCACACTTGTTCTTTATTTTTTGATGTATACGAGTATTTCCCATTGAAGGTTTTAATATAGCTAGAAGGTAAACTACTCACATATATGTCCATGACTTCATCCACGCTATTATCTTGAATAGATTCTGGGATCTATCATTCACTCAAAAAAAGTTAAAAAACCTCTATTTTTTAAAACGGGCCTTATAGGCCCGTCCGTCCGCAGAGGGTTAAATAATGTTTTGCTCGAAATAATCCATTAGAATTTTTGCCGAAAGCGGTAATGGGGGGGGGGGGGGGGGGTGTTAGGTATGGCATTATATTGCTAAAACACTGGCGAAGTATCAGTTAAATCAATAAAAGATTACTTTTGTTATTCTAATACATTTTTATATTCTATATAAATATTTTTATATTCTATATAAATATTTTATATTCTATATAAATATTTTTATATTCTATATACATATTTTAATATTCTATATAAATAATTTTATATTTTCTTTTTTATTTTCTACTATTTTATTCTACTATTTATATTCGAGAGTAAACTCGATGAGAAAGAGACACTGACTTACCTTATATTTTTGTTGCCAGTACTCGACTAAACCATGACTCTTCCTCCTCCAATTATGGTCTCGATAAATGTTTTTTTCCCTCTATTAAATTAAATTTAAATATTCATTATTATGTATGCGGCACACTTCTGTTTTTCACGTAATAATATTTTGTTTGACATAATAATAGATTATTAAATAATACATTTTAAAATAGCCACGTTTACGTAGGTATCTTTTTGAAACCAAAAACATTAATTTCACTTCAATATCACGTCCACACACAAATTCTGTGTGCAGCAAAATTTTTTGGCGTTCGCGAGAAAACCGAAAACAGATGTTTCGTGTGTGCGCTGTACGGCGAAAATATTTGTGTGTGATCTTGTGTATTGTACAGCCCGCACAATGTGAATTTTTATTGATGTGGACTCAGTTTAACATTTTGATGCCCAAAAAAGGTTAATATTTACAAATAATTGTTTTATATTCTTATCAACGTTAAACTTTTTCCCTTTTTCAATATTTTAACTTCTATTTAAAACAAATAAAAAAAAACATAAATAAGCTTCAATTCTTCCATTGGAACTATATTGGAATTTACCACTAAACAATCACTTTTTTTGAACTTCTCGAAGCACGTTTCGCTAGCCACTAACCTTTAATCTAATAGATTAAATCATCTTCTGATAATGCTAACATGGTTAGCAAGAAGAAGTAAGAATGCATGACGATGAATCCACAGAATTTGAGACAGGAATATGTTTAAGACAGGGCTGCGTAAGAGCTAAGAAAACTAAGTATGGAAATAAATATCCACAAAAGTAAAATAATAATAATTGCAGGCACAAAAATAAAACATAAAATTGTACTCGATGGGAAGGTAATGGAACAAGACATAAACTATAAGTATTTTGGCACAATAATAGAAGATAATAGAAAAATGAACGGTGAAATAAACAAAAAAATGGGAAAAGCAGGTAAAGTATACAACACCCCAAAAAACACATTCCAACATTCATTCACAAAAACAACATTCCTAAGAAAAAGAGAGATGCCGAAAAAGTTAAAAGAACAATTGTATCAGAAAGTAGACCTTAAATGATATATGGCAGCGAATCTTGGACCTTATCAGAAAAGAGAAAAGTAGAATTGCAACTGCAGAAATGAGATCCTTACGCAAAAGAGAGGGAATGCAACAGGAAATGAAAATAATAAAAAGAGCTATAGAAGAAAGACAACTAAGCCTGCTAAGACACATTCACAGAATGAATAAAGAGAGATAAGTAAAACAAATTTATGAAACGAAAACACGAAGAAAAAATAAAGTTGGATATCCATGACCGAGATGGGAAAAAGAAGTTCGACAAGAAAAAATTCATGAAATATCATCATGCTCATGTAAACTGTCAGTCTTGCACCTACGGTTTAATGGAATTTTAGATTAAATAAAATAAAAAGTAATAAAATTGTAAATTAAGTGTATAAGAAATATTTTTTTAGTATATATTTCCATGTAGAAAATTGTAGTAATTCTAAATATTCCTCATAACATGACAATGTGAGAGATATTCATGAAACTAAAATTACACATTTAGAAGTAGATACTTACAAAATAAAATGTTTTTAATGTGTTTAAAAAACCATCTTTACTGAACTCACCAGAAATGTTGAATGAAACTGACGCAAACATGTGGGGAAGGAGGCATGCATCTTACCCTTCGCTAGGATGCACATGCTAAAGCATGCAATAGCGCAAGTTGAAAGGCACGTTGAAACACATGTTGAATAAAAAGTTACACAGGTGTGGACATATTAAAAGATATATGGTAATAAAAAAACAAAAATTCCGATAAAACCTCTAGATGTTTACGATATGTTAAATATAAACAAGCATGTCTAATATTTTGTATTTTAACTATTTTTACATTTAATTATTCCGATACTTTCGTGACCTTTAATAATCTCCTATTGTTAACATATTTAAATAATTTTTAGTTGCTTAAATATACATTGTGCTTAGTTTCATAAATGTGTAAATATGTAGATATATTGGGCAACCGCAAGCTTCCGCAAATTTAATACTTTACACCGCACAAGGTTTATATAAAAATTGTTAATAAAACAGGTTAAGCTTTAGTTTTAATTAAATTCGATGATGCTAACTTGATTAGTAAAATACACTTTGAGTTCTTTAAATATGTTTTGGTGTATGCGAAAAACTCATTTCAAGTTTTGATTTAATACCGAAGGTTCTGAAATCAAAAATTATCAAATTATGTAATATTTTCATAGTGTTATTAATGTTCTCCAAACGTTGTTATTTTTGTAAGAAACTATACTGTTCTCATTATATACTTGCCTATAATTATTTACTGTTAAGATAAGTTTTATAAATCAAGAGAATCAGATCGTAGGATATGCAGATTTAAACAAATTAACACGATCCAAAAAAATTTTAAAACGAGACCTGTGATGAAATAAGGATGAAAGCCAAACGGGCCGGTCTAGAAATAAATATAGACAAAATTATGGTAATGGAAAAAAGAACTAATTCATGAAGAGAACAGAACTGTAAATTCGGTGATGATAATATTGAAATTCTGAAGGAATGTAGGTATCTGGGAAGCAAACTTGATGATAATAATACCGCAGGAGATATCAAATATAGAATTGTAAAGGGTAGCTAAATTAATTATTCTCCACATTCTGTTCTAAGATCTAAACTTGTACAAAAGAACATGATAGTTAGATACTATAAAATAATCATTCGGCCAGTAGTCATTTATAGTTTCGAGACGTGAACATTCACAAAGAAAAGAGATGCTTGCAGTATTTGAAAGAACAGCACTCAGAACAATTGTAATGAGACTATTGTAGACTGTAGATGGGCGGGACACGTAGCGAGAATGCCAGAAAACTGAAAATCATGGAGGCAACAGGAAGGAAGTCAAGGCTCACTAACTGGCTGTAGCACCATAGGAAGAAGTATTAATGTCACTATGGTTGATCACTGATGTATCTGTTATTGCATGTCAAATTGCTTCTTTTGCTATTTTGTTTATCTCATTTTTATTTTTTTTACTTTACAATTTTTATTTTTATACTTGTAAAGGGTAATTAAGATCATTTGTATAAATACATCGAATAACTACGCAGTATTATGATTAGAGATAACACCAAGGCAGAGGCAATAATAAAGGTCCATTATTTTAGATTATTGGAACAATATGTGATTGCTAAGTAAATGTCAGGTCGTTTTGCTGAGTATATTGTAAGATTTTTTAGTATATACTTCATGTGACTGTCTTCGATCCATCTGTAAATAGCACAGTTTCGCCAGGATAATATCCCAGGATTGATAAAAATTGATGTATAAGATACTCTAGATATTTTTCTTTACATGATTTACCATATCTAACTTTACTTTTGTTTCAGGCACTAACTACGATAACATTTTGAAAGACCGGATAGAAAGCATTTGTGAGTGAGAGCAGCGGCGGTTCATGGGGGACAAAACAGATGGGGCACGTAAACTAAATTTTGGAATGGGGATAGGGAAATGCGTCGCAACCAAAAATTTGAGATTTCTTAGTATTATATACACACTTTGCTGTGTAGAAATAAGAGTGTAACTGTCAGATATCAAATTTTCAAATAGATACCTAGATAACAAAATTTTGCTAAACTCACCGTAGGACAATGACCATTAAAAATGTTTGTAGTTGAAGTCCATCCTCCTAACTTTCTGAGCAACAGAGTGGTCGATGACTTGATCATTAAAATTTGAAATTGACTTCACAAGTTTTTTTTTCAATAGATAATATTTCCTGGTCTATAGCGTTTCTTAGAAATGTTTTCATTCGTTTGAGAGTAGAGAAACATCTTTCGCTTTCCAGAGTGGTCATACGGACGGTATACAAAACAGTCTGCAATTCCACTGATTCACTAAATGTTGATGTTAAATTGTTTTGGATAGACACTTTTAATAGCGGCACAGCCCCACTGTGTTCCATGAAATCGTCCCGTGTGTACATTACAAAGAGTTCGTTTTTTAATTTGAAGTAATTTACGTTTGCAAACAGGCTACACACAATTTTAATGTCTACATTTGGAAAGAGGGTTTGATATTCACCAAATTTTTTAGTTTTAAATAAATTTACAACAGTTAGAACATCGAAACTAAAACGTTCATGAATATGTATGGTTACGGTATCACAAATTTACTTGCATATCCTGACATTCAGATTGGGTTCCTCTCTGTCAGTAAATTTCCGTTTCCTTCTGCGATTCTCTATGATCATTATAGATTCTTTACCAGTTAAGTTACCAAATTCTTGATTAATTTGTATTTCTATATTGTCTCTAATATTTTGAATGGCTGTTGAAAAAATTAGCAAATTCTTCTTAACTTTAAGTGCATCCAGTTGCCTGCTTTGCAGTTGGTCAAAGAGAATGTTGCAGTGAGGCATTATTTTATTGAAGAAAAACAACCAAAATTTAAAATTGTCATCCACCAAATAATTTATTAATCCCTGAGCTTGACTAATAGAATGTTTATCGGACTCGGCGTCCATAATTTCTTCAAGGCATGTTTGCAATTCTTCTTTGTAAATCTAAACAGTATTCACACATTTAGACGTAAAGTTCCATCTGGTAGGGGCCACACGGGGTAGACGCTTTTTCACGACGCTGTCCAAAACAGTTTTCCTTTTGGATGATCGAAAAAGAAAGCGGGAAATGCAGATAGATTTGCAAAAAAACACCTTTACAACTTTTTCTATTGCACAATACCTTTCAACTATTAGATTTAATTGGTGAGCATAGCAGTGAATATACTGTTTATTCCTATAAATATTTTTAGAGTAGATGTATCGGTTGTTTCATTGGCCTATATGGCAACATATTTTGCTGTGTAAATTTCCTTTTTTAATAATTCGTGCCAAACATGCAACATTGAATCCAGTAATTTGTTTTGAATTTGTTTGGAGATGGCTAGAAATCATTTATTTTTAGAGTCTTTTAAATGAGCTTCTAAAATACTGTCTATTTCGGCCATCATATTTACTAGCCCTCTGTAAATGCTAGGATTTTCTGAAGTGTAGGTTTCGCCATGTCCACGTAAGGCAAGCTCAAATGCCCAACAACATTTTATACCGTCAATTATCTATTATTAATACAATATGTAACGATTGCTATCAACAGTTTTATTGTGCTTTTTAATAGAGTCCCGATGTGCACTACTGAGTTGAGAACGAATGTCTGTCTTTCCCAATATACTAATTTCTAGTTAATTTTGCAAATGTCTTTGTGAAATATAATACGATTTTACCTTTGCGTCTAAATGTTTCAAATCATTAACACCGTGTTTAATCCAGCCAAGATCAAAATCGCCCGCACTCACTGGTTTTCCGACTTGTGTCAAAATGAACCGAAAATAATTTAATTTATTTGTTGTCTCATATTCACATAACCACAAATACTTTTCATATACGGTTTTATTGAATGTACATTTGTATGTTCCCTTTTGAGTAATATTAACGTGCTCGATTTGCAGAATCGGTGTCGGCCGTCCAAGATTTTTTATGACAATTCGGTCCTCAAATGTTAACGTGGCATTATTTCTATTCATATATTACACTGAATTCATCTTCACTATTGTAATCGTTTAAAACATTCACATTGCGACCACTCGAGAAGTCGAAAAGCGCGATGGCGAAAAACACCTGACTGTTGAGAATGACGCAGCGCTCAAGATATGACGTTATAAATGCGTTTAATCTCCGTGTTACTAGCAAAGCAATGCATTGCTGTTTTTGCTTTTCGCACCTGACAGTAGCGGCACAAACTTGTCTGTGCCCAAAGCACGTGTTCTTTAATCAGTGCGCTTCGGCAACCCACGACCTATTTCCTTACCGCGAATGACATTATGGATGTTAGACTATAGAAGTCGCAAGAAGCGTGATTATAGACTGATCAGAGAATAAATTAATGTAAAATCTGAAATTATTTTTCTACTTTTTTTTTTATTTTTTAGGTAGGGCACGTGCCCTCGTGTCTTTATGGACCAACCGCTACTGAGTGAGAGCTGTGTGTAGAACATACAACATACAACAACATAATTGTACAACAATAAGTTTTGTTGAGAAGTGGTTTTAGCGATTTTGCTTGGATATCCGCGTGTAACAAAAGTATGTGCGTTTCTCCATTATTTACAAATAAATGATTATACTTCACTCATCAAAGGTTTAATTCGGTTTCAATGTTTTATTCAGACAAATTAACATTCCTTCTTCGGTACTAAGGTGATTCCACTGCGAAATATTCAGTCGACGGTTTTTAATAAAAACGTTAAAATGGGTAAAATAGGTCGTAAAATTGCGGCTATTTTAAAAAAGGCTTCAAGGTGAGTAATGCCACTCGTGAAACTTGCGAAGTTATGGCGGAAGGTGTCGTATCAATCCCCATCGCTTAATTCTTCAGTTTCTCAGTTCAAAAAGTTCCAGGAGAGAGACATGAATCTTGAAGGCAGAGAAATATCCGGTCGTCGATCGATCAGGTCTCTCGATGCTGATGTTTTAAAAGCGGACTCATCGATTTACCGAAGCGGAGTAAAATTATAGTCAAAGTTCCTTTTTCGTGAGGAAAATATGCTGCGAATATATTATAGGGGGATATGTTTCAAGGTTATAAACATTCATAAACTTTCACTGAGGTTTTTAAGATTTAATATCACCTTTTCAGTGCTCGTTCAAGCATTCTCTTCAATGGAATGGGTATTAAATATTTTCTCCAAGTCGATTTCAGTCAAATCTTCATCTTGCAATTCAAGCAATTCTTAAATGTCACTTGATTCTATCTGTTCGAAACCATTCGCAACTTGAGCAATGTTTTCAGTTAATGTTTTAATCTGCACGAATTCTTCATCATTGCCGACAGTTAGATGAGGCCACAGTTTTTTCCAGCATGATTTTAATGTGTGTGGCTTCAGCTCTTGCAATGTTTCTTTTATATTAACGATGCACTTTGCTATCTCAAAATTTGCCCAGGATTGCATAACATTCATATCAGGATCATATTCCATGGTGTCCGGTATGATTTTAAAGGTTTCACTAATGTAATAGAGCTTAAAGGCCTGGATTATTCCTTGGTCCATAGATTGGAGTGAGGCCATTATGTTAGGATGCAAATATATCACCTTTATATTTAGACGCATATCTTCAAGCTCACAAGAGTGGCCTGGAGTATCGTCCAAAACTAGAACTGTCTTAAAATATAAATTATTTATATTTAAATAAGTTTCAACTTTAGGGACAAAACAATCCTAGAACCAGTCGCAGAAAATGACACTTGAGACCAACGCTTTCTTGTTTGAACGCCAAGACACTGGTAGGTTGTCCTTGTTTTGATTTTTCAAAGCACGAGGATCTGTAAAACATAAGCGGCTTAATTTAACAATCTTCTGATGCATTAGAGCAGAACAGCAATGTAATTCTATATTTTGCTGCCTTAAAATCAGAAGAGAACTTTTTACTTTTAGGTACAAAATTTTTGTTTGGCATTCTTTTCCAAAGCATGACAGTTTCGTCTGCATTAAACATTTGTTCAGATTTGTATCCACCATCAGAATTTAATTTTGAAAATTCTTATGGATCTGTTGCTGCTGCTGAAGTGTCTGCAGATGCAGCTTCTGTAACAATTTTGATCTTATGCAGTGATTGTCGCACTTTGAACTTATTGAACCAACCATGCGATGGTTGAAATCCTCCATCCGTATGAACATCACCAGGTTCTTAAAAATGTGCGAAAAGACGCTTAGCTTTATCACGGATTATAGCAGCACTCATAAACACTGTCTTCTGGCTACAGTTTTCAATCAATAATGTTAATGCAGCATTTTTTCAATTGCTGGATCACGAACAATTTTTACTAATAGTGAAGTTGAGGCTGTAGAATTCCTTATTTTGTCTTTTGATTACAGATAGATTGAACAGTTGATTCATTTCCATTAAAAAACATGATATGGATACAAACGTCTCACGTAACGACTGGCGTAAACGACCATGCATATTTTTTTTACTTCAAGCGGCAACAAGACTTTCTTCTTCGATGTAAGAACTAATTTTCTATTGCTTTTATAGACTTTATCATTTGCGAACAATGCAGAAGAGACATGTGTAATTTACTCAAAATTATTGCGACGAATGACAAGTTGAAGCAATAAAATAAAAGATTTCGGCACCGCTCGTGCGGAGGCGGCTTTTATCAAAAGCCATAGTGTCACTCGTAACCCGGCGGCGCTTACAGTGGTGGCGACTTATTTGTCAAAGAACTTTATAATATGTAAATACTTTGGTACTTGTTTGTTTTGAAAGGTAATTGGTAAATAAATACATATTATTCTAAAAATACAATATGTATCATTAGTTTTGGATCCACTGATAAAGGAATTTTCAACCTCGAATACAAGAAGTTGTCCGAATTTTTTAATCCGCGAATACTGAAAACGAATCCATTAATAAGGAACTTGAACTAGCAGCGATATGCCATCAAATTTTGCTTGACTAAACTTGGATCTTCCAGTACTATCCGGAGACCAAAAGGCAAAGTTACAAACGCATCTCATCGACCATAAAAAGCTCGCATAAGCAAGTCAAGAGTGAAATCGATGCTAATTGTCTTCTTTGATGCAAAAGGTGTGGTCCATAAGGACTTAGTGCCCTCTAACCAAACAGTGAACGGCAAATTTTACTCGTAAGTGCTCGAAAGTTTGAGGATGAGGGTCCGCCGTGTCCGAAGAGAGATTGCCTATTCCTGGATGCTCCATCACGACAACGCGCCCGGTCATATGTCGCTAATTGTGAGCGAGACACAGGTCAAACACAACGCTACCATAACCACCTTATAGCCCAGATGTGACTCTCCCTGTCTTTTTTTGTTCCCTCGGATCAAGAGGAACCTGAAAGAACATCGTATCGGGACGATTGAGGCAGTTCAAAAGGCTTCGAAGGAGTGCTTGAATAGCCTTGCAGTTCCGAACTTCCAGAGGGCGTACAAAGACTGAAAAATCCGGTGGCAGCGGTGTATTATTACAGGAGGATCATATTTTGAAAATTATTAAGTTACTTTACATTTACATTTTTCAATAAATGTTTTTTAATGAACTCAGTTCCAATTCTTATTGGACACACCCTGTATATCCTAATGAATATCTTTACGATGTATGATATTTAGAGATTTTAAACTTAATTGTTTTATTGATTACTATAAAACTACTGTTATTGTTTAGAGTATACTGAACATCTGTAATCAAATTTTGAGACTATTAAAGCTTGATAAATTTGTAGGAGTTAAATTAATGACAATTTAAAAATTTCATATTACAATATTATCCTTCTTATATTTAAGCTAAATTACAAGATCATCTGCACACAAACATGTTCCTGTAGATTCGTCAATACCAGATACAAGATTATTCACTGCGATTGCAAACAAAACAACACTAAGCGTCGGAGCTATAAGCGGGGAATGCATTTAGTATTGCATTTTACAGGCGTTTTAAATGATCTATAGTTGACCTCTGCAAAAACTTACCAGATATTTGACTAATCCATGTTTTTATTCTAGGAGCCACAATAGTCAGTTATTTATATTTTTTCCAGCAATTCTCCATTACAGCAGATAAAACTAATTAGTATCTGGATATCAGCATAACACGGGCCTTATAAAGGGTGATTTTTTAAGTGTGTCCAAACTTCCCATAGGGATTGCTGTCAAACAAACTGAGAGTTTGCGCGAAAGTTAAAATTATTCAGTATAGTCTGGTAAATTATCATGGAACATTTAACATCAAAGCAGTGAATTTTTGAAATTTATTAGAAATAGTATCAGAGCCAAACTTATAGAGCCGAATTATCGACGAATTCTGGCATTTCACGCCGCCCGATATTAAAACAAAAACGAGACAAAAAGATGTTCGATCCAAAGAAAATATCGCCGCTGTTGCTGGCGATTTTCGCCGCTGTTGCTGACAGTGTTGATGAAGATCCAAATTTATTCATTCGTCGCCATTTGCAGGAAGTTGGGCGTTATTATTCGACTACGTAGAAACTTTTGCGTAAAGGTCTTGGTCTGGTGCCTTACAAGATCCAACTTGTCTCACTGAAACCGCAAGACAATAGTTTGCGTCGTACGTTCGGTGAATGACCTCAAAATCAATTCCAGCTTGACCTAGAATTTGACCGCAAAAATTGTTCAGCGACAAATCTCGTTTGTAGCTAAATGGTTACATTAATCGACAAAATTGCTGCACTAGGAGTAGGCAAAATGCACCGTATGGTGCGGATTGTATGCCGGTGGCATCATTTGGTTGTATTTCTTTAAAAATCTGGAGCTGTAAACCAATTTGAATGGTATTGATCTAGAGGAGATGTGGTTCCAACACGCCAACTCCACGTGTCATAGAGCCAAAGCGACGATTTATTGAGAGAACAATTCCATGAAAAAACTATTTCGAATAACGGACCAGCTAATTGACCACCAAGATTATGTGATTTAACGGCTTTGGATTATTTTCCTTTGGGGTTATGTTCAATATTTGGTCTATGCCGATAAATCAGCAACTACTGACGTCTTGGAAACTAACATCACTACAATTGCGGACATAAGACCCTAATTGCTTGAAAAAGTAGCCGAAAATTAGATTGACACAAAGCGTTTTGTCAGAAGTAGCCACGGGGTACATTTGTTCCAAATTGTTTTCAAGCATTAATGTTATTGAATATTATTTCACAGAAAATATATAGCTTGAAGGCATCTAATTTGGTTATCCTTTTATTTGAATTTAAATTTCGGACACACTTAAAAATCATCCTATGTTTATATTTTAGGATAGGAGTGCTGATTCTCTTGGTGGATCTGGAGTAGAGCTTTATTTCACAGCTTCAAATCTTATATTGGAATCTTTGGCTTTACACCAAATCCGTCAAATGATTCAATCTAACCAATCATTCAATTTATTTGAGATTAAATTCGCTCCTGATGTGGCAAACATGGTTAACGGAACGCACGTCGAGAGATTTAGAATTCCAGATTTTATTAAAAGGATTTAATACCACCTCTTTCATTTCAGATGTGAAGTTCTTCAACTTGTTATTTGTAATGCTCAATCAGAGATTGGGGGACGGACTTCTTTTGTATCTATTGAAAGTTGTATTCTTATTTTTGATAGCGATGCTAACACATTCATTCATTACATGATGGTACGGAATATCCAAACAATTTGCCTTTACTCCTCGAGATTCATAGAAACATCTCTTGTTAGACAAAGTGGTTTGAAACTTCATCTAAAAAGGGACCAATCCCTCATTGATCTACCAACAGAATCGATTTAGATACTATATATCCTTTGCAATGCACTTTTGTCCAGGTTAAGCAGATATTCTTTTTTTTAACAAATTTTTACTGAATATGAAATGTAATTTGTAAAACGCAGATTCAAAAATCAAATTTTGTATAAATATGATATTAAAAAGAAAAGGATTGGAACTATTATGGATGAGGCATGAGCAATCTACATAAAGAAAAATAATGGTTAACACCGGGACAACCACCTTCCCCACTCCAAAAGCAGGTCTTCACCCTAAAGGAGTGTTACTGTTCAAGTAGCGAGCACCGAACCCAGCACCAGATAAGCCGTCGAAACCTATAAAGCATGCAATATTTAATGTGGAACTTATCCATACTATGCTCCTATGTTAGGATTCTCCTAATTTTCCAAAATGTAACAATAAGCATAATGAATTTAAATATATTTTAGTAGAATATAGGTTATGTTATATTAAATACAAATATTGTCAATAGATCGCAATGTTTGTAAAATTTGAAAAAAAGCGATAAATATCATAAAATTCAGATTACATATTTAAAATTTAATTAAAAATGGCGGAGGTGCCTTTAATTCTTGTGATTATAAATTTTCTAATTACCAAAAATTATTAATTTAAAATTTTAGGTATGCATACATGTTGTGTATACCATATACACTACATGTCTTTCCTTGATGTACCTTGTTTCTCCCTTTTTTTTAATTAATAAGATAGACGAAAGAATAAGACGAAAATGCACCATGCTTTTATATATTTTCACAACTCCGCAAAACATAAAAAAAACTATATATCCAAACCAAAATATTTGTCTTCAAAATATCCTTTAGTTAAGTTCAGTTCAGTTATCTAAGAACAGAAAATAGTCGCTGGGGTCAGATCTGGAGAATGAATGGATGAGGAAGCAATATTCGAAGTGCAATTTATGCAGTTTAGCGATCGTTGCCAACGATTGCTTTGCGAATACAAACCATTGTTTTGTATTTGTAACTGTATTTTTCTTCATAAAGATCAAGTAATGCTTAATCAACATACGAAATTCTTTTTTTTCATTGTTTTGAAAATAACGTAGCGTCACTTAAAGAACAACAAGTAGCGTCACTTAAAGCACAACAATTCATAAATTAGTGAACAGATTGTCAAGCAATTTTAACATATAACGTTTGACGGTTGGTATAATCGACATCTGATTGATAAGGATTTTCGTAAATTCCACCATCTACATGTCAGACCTGGGTCTTATTGACCGATATGTAGTTATTTATGTTGAGAAAATGATGGATGGGTATTTCAAGTGTCATTAAAAATTTTCATAATATAAAAATTCTTGCTTTATATTTTAGGCATACGTTAAGTACAGTAATGGTATGTAACATATATTTAAAATTGTAGAAAAAAAAGATTACAGTATAAGTGTCATTCTTCTTTTATATCTACCAGATGTTTTGAAGGTTGATCATCTCAATGGGTGGTGTTAAAGAATATAATTTCATCCTCGCTTTTCCACTCTTTTTTTAAATTATTAAGAAGTTTTAATGCCGAGCCTGCTGCTATTTAAAACAATAGCATAATAATATATAATAATCATAATAATAATAAAAAATATATTCCACCAAATTGTCAACAATATATCGCTTTTGGGCATGTTAAGTCTATATGTGAATTTCAAGGTGTAATTCTTATTCACCTACTAACCCCCTTCTTTTTAGAGTCTATAACTAAAATTTTATATATTTGACTAACATTGTTTAAACATATTTTGGGATATAGTTTTCCTTGAACGCCTATGACAAATACACTGAATTGCTGTTACAGAAATCTCCATGAAGCTAAGATATTTTCACCACAGTACATAAGCAAGTCTGTGAAGATGTATATTTAAGTTGAATAATTCAATGTAATTCTTCCCTATTCGAGTGTAGTTTTTTAATTGAAAAATGATTTTAATGGCTTTTCATGCTTTAGATTCATCTTCTGAATTAAGAAGTTCTCTCCAAAACAAATGTTGTAATTTCGTATATAATACTGTACACGCGTTTTGTGAGAGTCCAAGTTGAAGTTGTGTGATGTAGTAATATTAATATAGTAAAACAAGTTTTTTATTTCGTAGAAAACTTTAGAGATTTATATTGTTGCTAAGTGGTGGGATAAGTATCACAGTACCATTTTGTTTCGGGGTCATTTATTTTCATGATATTTGTGACAGCTTGGATCTGGCTGTTATGTAATGCAGATGTACAAGTTTTATTACAGATAAATACACCTTATATACAGTGAAATTGTTGTAATTTACAATGGGAATAGGCCCTGCATTAGAGATCCAAGAACAATGTGAATCAAAGAAAATATTACAGGTGTGGAGCAACGTGCAGAGAAGTCCCCAGAAACTCGAAAATCGATTCGATGACGTAGTGTACAACTGACGAGTGATTTTTTCACGCACTTTACGCCGAATTTTGAAAAATATCTTGCTCATATTTTCCTATAAGATTTCAATTGTTCAAGACCTCTTGCCTACATATAATAATAAGCGATACAAATAATGTGGACTATCAATCTCTTAATTTGACAGATCCGGGTTATTGTTTATGGGATGTTTTGAAGGAAAAGGTTTACATAAATAGCTCCACACCATACAGTAACTCAGGGACAACATCCGTGCTGAAATCGTTTCATTACCACCAGATATGTTGACAAAAGTTATAAAAAATTTCTTAAAACGCAAAGTTGCCTTATTGCTACTAGCTCACATTTGGTTGATATCATTTTCATAAAATAATTTACGCAAAATTTTAAGACGAAGTAAGTATATTATTGAAAAACGTTTGTCTTGTTTCTTTTAAATCGATCGAATCAGAATATGCACCGCTGGACGAAAGCCTCTTCAAGTTTCCTCCATCTATCTCCCTCTTGGGCAGTCCGAACCCATTTTTTTTTCACTAATTGTCCTATGTCGTCGATCTATTTTTTCTACGGTTTCCCTCTGCTGTGTGTAGTTAGTCTTGGTCTCCATAATTTTCATATCCCAACGATGCGGCTGCTTACAAGCTACATGAGCAGCCCATAACGACTTAATTCTTAACACCTTTTTCGTTTATGTCCTTTACTTTTGTGTTGAGTCTAATTTGTTCATATGGAGACTAACGCTAATTAAGGTCCTTTCTATGGCTCTATGTGTACCTCTGAGTCTTGATAATGTCTTCTGATGTCATCGACTAAAAACCATATGCATGTATGGTAAGTTTTTTGTTTTAGTCTTGTAAATATATTCAAATTCTTCATTATATAGCTGAGTTTTTCAAAGGTCGCTCAGCTTATTCGACGTGATATCTTAGCGATCTGGTTTTCCTCCCTAATCTTAATTTTATATCCCAAGTATACATTTTCTTCCACCACCACAACGTTGTTGTAATCTATAGGAATATTGTCTTCAACTGGAACCATTATCTTTGTTTTTTGAATATACATTTTCAAACACAATCGTCCTAACGTTCTGAGAAAAAAAGTCGGTCACATATCTTTGAGACCTTATATATTGTTTCTGAGTAAGACAACATCGTCCGCGAATGGAAGGCTGCTGAAATAGGCCCTCTCAATGTTAACACCTTCCTTTTCCTATTGTAGATTTTTGAAGATATCCTCCAAGTCAAAACATTCTTTTAAATAATGAAATTGATCGCGTAATAGTTGTCTCACCCATTATGTGTAATTTCAAGAAAGAAATATCTCATTCAATTATTTGTCAGAGAATATAAAGATGCCTTCATCAATATTGTCATTTTTTAACCAAGAAATATACAAAATATTAAATGTAATAGTTAAAGAGAAAGAAAAAGCTTGTGTTAATATTTTAAATTCCCCCTAAAAATATTAATAATCAAATGAAAAAAAAAAAAAATAATAAAGTACAATACTCAGTTACATTGAAACTGATTTTTAACATAAGTCCGTCGCCATTTCGTCAAGAGATACAAATATAGAGAAATTTTTTTGGTGTCGGAACTTCAATTTAAATTCAACTAAAAAAACAACCAATTTAGATACCTTGAAACTATTTATTTTATGTGTAATAACACTCAATGGTATTAATGTCTAAAAGCAATTTCAGACAAATATCCGCCGAGGTTATTTTTGACAAAGCGCAATCTATCAACCCAATTTGCAACCACTTTTTCAAGGAATTGGAGTCTTATGTCCGCAATTGTCTGAGTTATGTTGGCTTCTAAGGCGTCAATAGTTGATAGTTTATCGACATATACCAAAGATTTAATATAACCTCAAAGAAAATAATCTACCGAATTGTTCCCTCAATAAATCGATTATTGCGTTAGCTGTGCGACATGTTGAGCCGTCCTGTTGTAACCACATCTCCTCCAGATTAATACCATTCAAATTCGGAATTAAATAATCCAGGCAGTTGAATAAAAATCAACTTCCTGCGAACGGCGACGAATTGATAAATTTAGATCTTCATCAGCATTGTCAGCAACAGCGATGATATTTTCTTCAGAACGCACAGTTTTTGTTTTAATATCGAGCAACGTAACTTGCGTTCGGAATTTGTCGATAATTCGGGAAATACATCGCTCGATTGGGCAATTATGTGTACAATAAACTTCACAAACTACTCTATAAGTTTGGCGCACAGAACACTGATTTTGAAAATAAATTTCAACACTCCAGCCGACTGCGGTGGTCTGGTGGGTTAGTCGCCTGCCTGGCAATCCAAAGGTAGCTGGTTCGATTCCAGCGCTCGGATGGGTGTTTTTCTTTAATTCTTCTGTCCGTCCTACTTCCTACTCTACACATACACTTATATACACTCACATATACACACACACGCCCACACATATCCACACCTAAATGTCTGTGATTGTTTCTAGGCAAGAGTGTAAAATCCGACAACGAATTACCCCTCAGTCACGCCAGTTAAAGGCTGGGTAAGGCCGGATGCCTTCTGAGAAATGTTCTACGTTGGTCACTCGCCAGCCGGTAGGCTTCCTGATAGACATATAGGTAGGCACATAACCAAGAGTTGATAGCCTGAGGTGGGTGCTGGCCTGGGTTTGTCGGTAGCTGATGACCGTGGTTCGGCACCCACGTTAAGCTGTAGGTCCAGTCGCTAAATAGCCTTAGATGCTGATGCGCCTCTAACCGTAAATCCTTTCCTTTCCTGATATGATGATTTGCCAGATTATGCGAAACAATTTTGACTCTAAAGTGGTACTTTATACAGTTATGGTCAAAAAAATAAGAGCACTATTTAGAAAATAGGCTTTAAATTAATAAAATTTGTTGGATTTCTTAAAATAATTTCATAAATAATTTTTCTTATCATTTACCGGCTTGATAAATATTTAAAATAAAAAATAATCGCAAGATAAAATAAATTCGAGAATGTTATTTAAAAAATAATGTGGTCAAAAACATAAGAGTGTTGAAGTATATTGATCACTTTGGTTGACATTTTCTCGGAAATTGATTTTTATTGTTTCATTGGCGTTGTTAGTGTAAGTTGTCTGTGTATACAAACATGTTTAAAACAATGAGTCATCCTAAACACTGTACTGACAAAGAACGCCTTCTAATTTTGTAACAGCGAGAATAGAAAAATTCTTATTATTAAATTTATTTGTCAAACTTTGAAATGATCTTGCGTTGTTTCAAAAGTACGAAAAGAAAAAAACATGGAGCAAAAATACGAGGCCGAGAGTCCCGAAGCCGGAAACGAGAAAGTTCTAATCTAGAAGATGCTCGTTGAATTCGCGAAGTGTGTAAAAATCTTTTATTGACTTCGACGGTTGCCAAACGGGAAAACAGTTACCAATCAGCACTAGAAGTATTAGGAGACGTTAGTAACAATTTGGCTATAATGGCAACATGGCAAGGAAAGTTCCATATTTGAATAAAAAATACTTAAAACAATGTAAGGAATTTGCACGAAATAATTTAAATAGGGAACATTGGAAAAATGTTCTTTTTTTCGACGAAACAAAAATAAATATATTTGGTAATGATAGAAGAGTACGTGTTCGGCGTCGAGTGAACGAACATTTGAATCCAAAAAATACCATTTGTTACGTCAAAAATGGTGAGGCCAGTATTAAAATTTTGGGTTAATTTTCATATCCCGGAGTTGGTTCAATTCACCAAATAAAACAAAACATGATCAAAGAAATTTACTTAAATCATACAGAATATTATGTTGCCTTATGCCAAAGAACACTATTATGCTGTTATGATGAAATTTCCAGCACGATAATGATTCCAAGCACACCGCCAAAAGTGTGAAAACTTGGTTGGATATCCACAATATTGTGTGTTTAGAAAATTTGTTGAAAATTTAGAAGGCGCGAGTAATTAACAAAATAATCATCAAAATGCTAAAAAATTATGGGAAACTGTTCAAGAAATCTGGTATTCCATTCCGGTTGATGGTTGATCGAAAAAGAATCTTTGCGGGAATCTTATAGGCTCTATGCCTAAACGATGTTCTACAACTTTGGAACATTGTTTATTTGAAGTTATGTATTTTTTGAAGTTTATTTACATTATTTTTATGGTTTTATTTATTTGATGTCAGCCGATTACTTCATTTGGTGTATATATATATATATATATATATATATATATATATATATATATATATATATATATATATATATATATAAACTTTTCTGTTCTAATAGGTGTTTCGGTTAATAATGTCGATCTTTTCGCAAAACTTGAGCAATGGTTTCCATAACAAAACAAGTTACCTTAATAATCAAACTACTAGCCATGATTAGCTATTAATTTTTTCCATTTTTCTACTAAAGAATATATTCTGCCCGATTTTGGTTTTTTTTGAGGTCAACTATTCATCAAGTCAAATTTTCACTTTTTCGTAAGAATGTAAGTGATATTATGACAGACCGTACTGTATCGATCGAAATAAGTAATAGTCCGAAGGAGCTAAGTCCTGTTAATATGGCGGATGGAGTAGGACATCCCATTTCATTGGGATTTTATCATTTCGTAAATTATCATTTATCATTTTATCATTTCGTGTAAAATAGCTTTTACACATTTTGCAACATGAGGCTGAGCATTATCATGTCGAAAAATGATTTTATCGTGACTTTGGGTGTACTCTAGTAGTTTTACCTTCAATGCTTGGTTCAATTTTATCAATTGTAATCGGTATCGATCGCCAGTAATCGTTTCACCTGGTTTCAGCAGTTCGTATACACAGTTCCCCACTACTATCTTAGTAACTACACAGCAAAGTATTCTTTCCATCTATACTGCACACTGGTTGTGATGTTGAAGGCTGGCGAAGAAGCGAAAAACTCATAAGTAGACACCGGTACTTATGAGTTTTTCGCTTGGATTGCCCAAATGGATTCACTTTTCGTCACCTGTCTCAACTCGATGTCTAAAAACCTTTTCTTTCCTGCTTGGCAAGCAAAATTTCACAAGTGGTTTTTTGGCCTTTATCCAATAATGCTTTCAAATCTGCAATTTCAATTTTTTTCCACTCCTCGTCTTTTATATCAAAATGACTAGTTTTAAAGCATTTAAACACATTTTTCACAAATTTGTTGGGTTAGAGCATGTTCACCATATGCTTCATCTAACAATCGATAATCTTCAGCAGCCGTTTTCTTGTTATTAAACTTTCTGTTATTAAACTTCCCTACAAAACGACTCATTCTGGTATATAATTCGATATATTCAAAGCTATGAAAGACTATGTTTTTTGAACAATGACAATTAATTACGAACTGACTTTAATGGTGTATGTTTACCCACCAAAACGCCATATTAGTCAAAAATCATTAGTCTATATCAACAAACGTATTAGTAAGGCCATCTCTTAGCAAAATCGACATTATTTATCGAAAGACCTATTAGTTTATTCGTTGATACAAAATATAATTATGATTTCTAAAAAGTTCTCTTATTTTTTTGGCCCTAACTATATATATTTATTTTCTAGTCTGATCAAAAAATAAGTAACTTTTTAAATAAAACAATTTTTTTTTATTTGTTTATACAAATGTATTTTATCTTTTTCAAAGTGATCCCTTCTCATTACCCTATGCTTATTCTAATGTTTTTTCTGGTCTTTGAAACAGTTTTTATACTCGCCTTCTGGTATTTTCTTCAAAGTGGCCATCGAACACTCTTGAATAGCTTAAATAGCCTCAAAATGGCATCCACGATGTTTCTTCAATCGACGAAGCAGAAAAAGTCAATATCTAGTGAACGTGGTATTTATGAAATGGTATTTGTTTAATTTCACATGATTCTTGTAACATTGATGAAAATTCACAGAAATGGCCTAGCACGTATCATTTTCAAGTAACCGTTTTTCCTTTATATCGTGGGATCATTAAAGTTATTTATACTCGGCTCTGGACTGAGCAATGTAGGAATTACCACAAGTCCATAGAGGGAGCATTTCCATAGTATTCTACGAACTTTTAAGGGCAGTTTTATTGTTTTTTGTAGTTTAGTTTGTTTCTGTCCCGTTCACAATACAGTCAAGTGCTTAAGTCGATTTTATATAAAATGGCAAGTTATATTTTTGCAAGTCGTCGATTTTGCAAAAATCCAACGGATAAGTATTGTTATATATGCGGCCATTTATTTTGATATCACAAGCTAGATCCATATACAAGTAAATCAAAAAAGCCTATCTTTTATATTTTAAATGCCAAGTCGGAGATCACGATAAAAGTAGGGCTCCTCATGCTTGCTATGTGAGTTGTCACATAAATTTAGTGCAGTAGATGCATCGCAAGAAAAATTCTATACCGTTTGGTATTCTTATCTATGATGTGGAGAGAATCTACTTTTGTATCACTAAAACAGAAAAGAATTGAAAAAAGCAAAGAGACAAAATTCAGTATCCAAGTTTGCCTTCTGCATTTAGGCCACTCCTTAATACCGGTACCGATTCCGCCTTTATAAAGGGATAACATGTTTCCCGGTAATTCGAATTCTTCACCAGGATCTGATCCCCAATTTCCTGAGAACACCAGTTGTGACCAATCATTTTTAACAAATACACATGAACCTCACTTAATAACTCAGATTGAATTAAATTATTTCCTACCTGATCTGGGATTGTCAAAAGAAAAATAGGAACTTCTTGGTTCCAGACTTCAACAGTGGAGCCTGTTAGATAGAAATGTAAGAATTTCACTTTTTCGAAAACAGAATGTAGCATTATCATGTTTTTATAAAATGGAAGGATTGCTATGTGTCTGTTGTGATAGTGGAAACTTAATATAAAACATATACCTTCCGAGTGGCGTATTTCCATAGATTCGTTGAAATACAGCTTAAAAGCAGTCTTGCTTCATAATGGAAACAAAAACCCATCTATTCCTTTAGCCCATTCAGTGACATTGAAAGAAACCTATGACAACTTAGCAACCTATTAAGTCGCGTTAAATATGAACAATATTAATGGGATATTTGTGGGGATTTATAAGTAATAGTTATATTGCTAGGACTTCAAGGGTGTTTTACAAAGTATTGCTGTTTTTTGGGACTATGGGGCAGTAGGGTAGCAAAAGAACAATAGATTACGAAAGATTGACCTCATAGAACTTCTTTTGAACCTGGTACTTCAAATATAAAATATGCCCCCCTTGTTAACCCAAAAAAAGGTTCTACCTCCGCCCCTCCATGTTAAGCTTGAAGTAATGAAAAACTTTTTCCAAGTCATGGTGAAAGAAGGTAATGGTTCCTAGTACCTAAAAGAAATATTTCCTCAAATAAGTGATGCAAAACTAAAAGAAGGCATATTTATCGGACATCAAATAAGGAAGCTTCGAGATGATTTCCATGCTTGGAATTAACTTATTATTTTCGGACTTAGGACTACAAAATATTTCATTTACACCTATTTTCATCAATGTTACCTCAAAACAGTCGACCTGTGTTTTTAGTGCGTCACCGTGATTTGAAAACCACATATGTGGACAGAAATGTTTTGTTTCGGCTTTGGTTCATCTTCGGCGCGATACTTCCTTGATTGTTCGTATTTATTACCATCAAATATGCATTTTAGAATGTCATCATCGATACAAATCCTCTCTTCAGCAAACTTTAATACGACGATATATTAAAAAAAACAGTGTTTTTGGAACAGGTTGTAAAGATACACTAGAATACTTCTATATCCATAAAATTGACCAAAATGATTTTGCAGTAATATGTACAAAGTCTCAAATCTCGAAGAGATTTACCACTAAATTACGTTTTAACACTAAATAACCACTAAATTACGTTTTAACACTAAATAACGTTTTTAACCTTCTCGATACACGTTTCTCTAACCATGTTAGTATCATCAGGAGATCTCAATCTCAAGATTAAGTGTTAAGATTAACCTTCTCCTGATGATGCTAACATGGTTAGCGAAACATGGGTCGAGAAGTTTAAAAAAGTAATTTGGTGTTTAGTGGTAAATCTCTTCGAGTTTAGTATTTTATACTGAAGGTTCCAATATAAGAAAATAATAGTCTATAGAAGAAAAGTCTCTAATATTTAATCGACCATTACTCACTACAAAATCGTTGATTTTGTTAATGTTTTCTACATTGGTTGCGTCGGTGGTCTTTCTGAACAAGGTTCATTTTCAACTGCTTTTCTACCATCACTAAAGTCCGTGTACCATTTGCAAACATTTTTTAGTACAAGAAATTTCATTTTTAGATAATATTTAAATCCATTTTAAAAAATCGCCGACATTTTTTTTAATTACAAATTATGCTAGTATGGGTACGTATGGCGCTCATTTTCTTTAAATAAAAGTCACCTTACTTTTTGATTACGGTAGCATTTGTAGGAAAACAATTGTTTTAAGAGAACTTCTCGATTTGAACGTTATAGCCAAAGTGAAATTATTTTGAAATTTCTAGGAATGAAAGTTATTTTGAAATAAAAAAAAAGATAGATTACACAGGTTAACAAATTTAAACCTTCTTGAGGTAACATTGATGAAAATAGGTGTATATAAAGTATTTTGTAGTCCTAAATCCAAAAATGATAAGCTAATTACTGTAACTCGTACAGTTTTTTTTGTTACAGGGGGTAGGTGGTGGGAAAAAAAGGAGACGGCAGATTTTTACAATCTAATATTTATTTTATGTATACATGTAAAACGTGTTAAATCTATGCAAAGACATTAGTGAGGATTATGTGAATACAAAATATATTACACGAGATGTCATACAGCGACAAAAACTTTCACTTTTTTGCTCTTGTGTTCTATAACATCATTTTTTTTTTAAACCACCAGTCGCCCAACATAGATGGGTTCCAGCATCCCTGATATCTTGCTTTCATCGTCCTGATGTATTGGTGAGACTTCTCTCCTTGTGCGCTGCATCCATATTTTCCAGAAAAAACCAAATGGGAGTGTAAAAAATGCATTTTTAAGAACATGCGACCTCTTATTATTTCATAGGTTTTCAAAGGCTATGAGCTTTTTATAGTTTTCACCTTCATTGTTGCCCAGAAATCCTTTCACTACACTTACAAAACACTTCCAAGCTGCTAATTCCTTTTTATTTAATTTTTCTGAAAAATTGGGATCATCTAGAAGCTTCCCTATTTGAGGTCCATTGTTGAAATTGTGAAACCATTACCTTGTTTGTCCATGGCTTTGCTAGAGTTTTTCATTAGTCCAAGCTTAATATGGAGAGGCGGAAGAAACATCTTTTTTGGGTTAACAAGGAGGGCATATTTTATGTTTGAAGTACCAAGTTCAAAATAAGTCCTACGAGGCCAAGCTTTCTTACTGTAATGTTCTTTTGTCACCGCGAAACAAGTTGTCGAGGTTTAAAGGGGCAATCGGTACCGGTAGTTCCTGGCTATGAGGAACTGGCCTAAGTGCAGAAGGCAAATTTGGATACTGAATTTTGTCCCCTTGTTTTTTAAAAAGCTTTTATGTTTTTGTGATATAAATGTAACAACCACTTAGTAGATTCTCTCTACGCCATAGGAACCGCAAGCGGTATAGAATTTTTCTTGCGATGCATTCACTGCACTAAATTTACGTGACAACTCACACAGCAAACATAAGGAGTCCAGCTTTTATCTTGATCATCAATTTAGCACTTAAATTTAACGAGGCTTTTTTAACTTCTTATATCCGAGAAAGTTCTATACCCTTCCTATACCAGAGGATCTAGCTTGTGACTTTAAAATAAATCGTCCGCATATATAACAAAACTTATCCGCTAGATTTCTTCAAGATCGTCGACTAGAACTTGCGTTCTAGTCGACTATAACTCCGTTTATTTAAAATCGACTTAAACACTTGACTGTAGTTTAAACGAGTCAGAAACGAACTAAACTATAGAAAACAATAAAACTATCCTTAAAGGTTCGTAGAATACTGTATAAAAACCCCCTCTATGGTCTCCTGGTAATTCCTACATTGTCCAGTCCAAAGTCAAGTACAAATAATTTCAATGATCTCATAATATAAAGAAGAAGCAGGTACTTGAAAATGGGACATGCTAAGACTATTTTTGTGAAAAGGTGTTTTAATAACTACCTATGTGAAGCGCAAAAAGAGCAGTATCATCAATGTTACAAAAATCATGTCGACTTGTGTTATTATATAAAGAATTCATTTAAATTAAGGATATATTTGCAAAAACCTGTTCAAATACATTAATGCTGTTAAAATATCAGCTCCAAAATATAAAAAATAATAAATTACTTCAATATTATTTGAAAAGATTTTCAGTTATACTTAGAAAATGTTTATTCGCAAAGGCCAATATTCTATAAGATAAAGGCAGATAAAAATGCGTAAATACGTGGCTAAAACTTATCGTCGGCCAATATCAAGTTCCTTCACACGTTTTTTTATCATTCAATAAATAAAAAAAAGCATATAATAAGTCGGACATAAGTACAGTCATTACTAATTCCTACTTTTAATATATTTTTTCAAGATTGAAATATGGCGATAAGAGAGTTGTTGCACCTTTGTTGACATTCTGATAAATTATTATAGACTCTAGGCATTATTACAATACAATATTAGCATTTTTTATATAATTTCACAGGTTAATAGTTGTTTTGGAGACGGACTATTTGTAACTGATTTCGTACAAATGTCATGCCCTGAATTCAACTATGACATTAATTTTTACCTAGGAGCTCAAATTCCTAAGATATAACATTTTTAGTGAAATATACATTACACTAATTTAAGTTAAATTCATGGATCAAATAAAAAAACTAAACACGGAATTTTTATTATTATATCCTACAAATATTATTATATATTATACAAAGATAGAGGAAAACGTCATCGATTAAACCATCTACACACTGAACACTTCAGAAGCTCGTTTTTCGTGACATTCTTTAATGTATTTTGGAACAGTCCCTTTTTAAATTCCAGCAGTAATCTGCCATCATGTGCATATCCCATCGTCCTTGGTAGTGGTACCATAGTTTTAATATCCTAGTGAAATCTTTCACCTTGTTCCTCACTAGTATTTTCAAAATTTTGAGTAACATGGTATAACTGGTTGTGTAAATAGTGCACGTTAATGCTCATATTACACCCAAGGGGTCTGAAACTGTTAAGCATCTTGTTTTACCAGTTCAACATATTTTTCAGCTTTGCATTTGCCCAGGAAATTTTCGACAACTGCGACAAATGAAGTCAAGGGTTGTCACTCAACCTCTTTCATCGAATTTACGAAGGTAGGTTCCTTAATAAGTTGATTCTTAATGTATTTCTGGACCGTCAAATATTCCTGTTTTAATTTTTTTCGAGCTCGACTGAGGCATTTTTTCCTATATATGCAGAGTATCATCCGTTCCTATCAAGAGCCTTTACAAACTGCTTCATTAGGCCCAGCTTGATATGCAGTGGAGGAAAGATTATTATCTCTCGGCCAACTAAGGGGTCATTAATTACATTATTTTCACCAACGTCCATGTTTTCTCTCTTAGGCTACCGTTTTCTAACCCAGCGGTATGTTTTGTCTCTGTTATCCCAGAGGCACAAGAAGCAAAGATATTTGGTGTGGCCACTTTACTGTCTAAGGAGAAATTTCCACACAAGTCACCCATTGATGTTCATGATACTTTATCTTCTCCTAGATCAAAGCTATGGTTCATATTCTTCTTTCATTTTTGCTGAGTGAGCTGGTACTGAACTTGGTACATGTTGAACATGGTACTGAACTATATTTTTTTCCACTGGGTAGAAAGACACTTCGCTTTAAAATTTCGATAAATAGGCTCCAATCATCTGGAAAATATTCAGGAAGGAGACAAAATAGAAGATTGTTTTCTTGAGAGAAGAATCACAGCAGACCGTTTTCTCTTGTATGATAAAATGTAATTTTGATTCCTTGTTCCAGTAAATTTTTGCCATTCAACCTGGAAGCCATTCAACCTGGAAGCTCATTTTGACGGGTTGAGATCTTTGGTGAGGTCGTCTAACTCATCCTGGTTTAAACGTTGAGGAATTGATGAAATCCCCTCATAATCACCGTCACATTCATTAGTATCAGAAGGGTGATAAGAGGGACAATACTGGTCCTTACAAGGTTCTGGTAGCTGGTTAAACGTTGGGATCGGCACTTCTTCTGAGTGAGGGACCGAGCATCTTGCTGAGACTAAATCAGGATAAGTCCATTTACTACGGTTGTTGCGATTGATTCTAGTAATATTTACTAGGCAAAAATAATAATTATCGAAATGGTTTTTGGGTTCTCTCCAAACCATCGGTACGCCGAATTTTAGGCTTTTTCTATTCCCAGTAGTCCATTGTCGTAAATGTTCTGTACACATTTTACAGATCAGATGTGGTTTTAGCCTGATCACCTAGCCTAATACCAAAGTATCCAGAATAAGCTCTCTTTACAAAGTTACTAACAGTTTTTCTGTTTTCTGTTAACGAGTATTTTCCACATATGTACCAAAACAAATCAGGATCATTTTCGCAATTTCTTCTACTTGAATTCATTTTGTTTCAATTCAACAACACAAATACAACAATTTAAAACACAGTACGTTTTAGGTTAACTTTGAAACTTACAACTAATATCAAGTCTAGTTCAAGCGTTGAAGGTCACTTCAGTCACCAGAAAGGTAATGTTTATACCATCTAGTGGATTGTTCTGGAACTAACTCAAAGGCAGACTGACAATAGGGCAAATATACAGCAACCAATACTTGTATAATAATTTTTGAACACTCATACTTGAATATATTGAATTGAAAAGAAAACATTGATTGATAAGCGGATGTATCTACAAAACTGAAACAGATAGAAAAAAAATTATTTGATATTGAGATTTATTGCCCCAAATATAGCTAAAAGCAGTTCTAAAATCCTAGACATCAAGAAAAGGTTTCTATAGGCCTATGATATAATACTTGGATATAAAACTTGGAATAAAAACTGGAAAGTTGATTTGGTTATAGATTTTCAAAAATTCAACTTCAGACTGTATATGAAATTATATTTGATATTATTTGCGTGAATCTGTTGACCCCATACCACGTTTTCATTTAGTTTAACACTATCAAATTGGGATCTAAATGGAGCATTAGTGAAATTCTCGTCTCGGGCATCAAAAGAAATATGATTGGTCAAACAGTACTCAGCTGTATTATTTAAACATGCTTGAGTACTTACTGAGAAAGCCCTTAATGCTCCCGTTTATGTTCGATACTGGGAACTTTTAAACTTTTGAGACTTGTCAACCATCTGCGTTTATATATAAAGAAGCTCATGTTACAGGTCATTACAGGGAAGAGTTTACTTTTACAGTGCCACGCTTGTGTTATTTATTATTATTTAAGGTTGAGTTAAAGATTGTTGAATCATGTAATGATATTTGTTAATAACTATATCATAAATGAAATAGTTCTTTTTAAAACTAATAAATCATAAATGATTTTGAAATAATTCTGTTAGAGGTGAATTTAAAAAAGCTACAATTAATGACAATAAGCAGTTATGAATAGTTTAGACGTTTTAGATTTGTTTGTATTGATTCCAACTTAATACTTGACATTATGCTTGAAATGTTAACAATTTGTTCTAGCCTTTTTGAAATGAATACCTTAAAGCAAAGCAAAAAAAAAAACAAACAAAATAAGGAAAGTCAGATATACAAAATAACTTAAGAAAGAATACCCCGATGAAAAAGGAAAAATAGTAAACGATGAGAAAGAATAACATAAAAAAGGTATTTTGTAGTAGATAATATAAGGAGAGATAATGCAACTAACTCAGAAGCATATATATACAGTCAGTGTCAAATGTTATGCCCCGCGCTATGGCCGCTTTGGAGGAAGAGGAGACGGTTTTCAGCATCAAAGTCGAATCACTCAGATAGGCGAGGCATGTCATCAGAATGGATGCTAACAAAATGTCTGGCAGAATATTGTCTATGAAGCCAGATTGTAGAATAAGATCGGGAAGACCTACGCTCAGATGGGAGGATAATATCAAGTTTGATGCCACAAGCATCGACGAACCAAATTGGAAAAACCGTAGTAGCTCTTAGATCCATATGGAAGAAGAAAAGGAAAATTGTGAATGCCGAGGCCCATAAAGCGCAGCTCAGTTAAAAATGGTGAAATCAAAATGTGAAAATATCACACAATAGAATATTATAAAAATGTAAATATAATTAAGTTTTATTATTATTTTTTAGTATTTTATATTTGTTTCAAATACAAGTTAAAATATTTGAAAAGGAAAACAAGTAATATACCTTGATCAGAATATAAAACAATTATTGATAAATATTTACTTTTTTTGGGCATAAATTTTAGACAAGCTTGTTTATGTTTAAGATTTCTTAATCATCTAGAGGTTTTATCGCAATCTACTAGTTTAGATTAGTGATTTATTAGTTTAATTTAGTGGATTTGTGTAGAAATAAATAAAAAAAAAATGATTCGTTATGGGAAAAAAATAAGTGTCAGAGGAAGGATATAGGACGTTGATTAAAATGAAATTTTTCATCGGTTGCCAAGTTGATTCGGTTCGGCGGGACATACAAAACTCATCGTTCAACTGGGAGGTCACCTGCTCCATCAAGAAGAGAAAAGAGACTCATTCTGACAATTGCATCGAATTCCTGTAATTCTGCAAGAGCAATTGCTGAGGAAGCTAAAGTGCAAATGAGAGTTAAAAATACCGAAATGTTATGAAAGGGTCTAAAAATATTGTAAGAAAAAAATTGAAAATGAAACCAGTATTAAATACCCGGTACAAATTAGTCCGAATAGCTTTCACTGAAAAGATCATATCATGGACTGACCAGTGGAAGAACATCATTTATTCTAATAAAATAATTCAATTTGGAAGAGCCTGATGGCTTTTCCTTTTATTTTTGTGATCAGAAAGGAAGGAAGGAAGGAAAAAAATATCGGGATGGAAAATGGGAGGAGGAAGTGTTATGGTTTGGACAAGTATTGACAAAAAAAAAGCTGACAAACAATAACTTCTAAGTTTCTCATCAGGTTAGCTCTCAAAAATTTAAAAATGTATTTGAACAACATTTGTATCTAATAAATATATTATAAGTTGCTGAGGATAATGTATAGTCCATTTTACTCGCGAGTTCATTTTTAGATCATCTCACTTTAATAATAAATATACAAACAACTTTATGTAACCAATCATTTATTTTTCTGCATGATGATGCGTTTTTGTTCCGAATTAAAAAAAAATAGAACTATTACACAGGTTTACAGTAGATTTAGTGCCGGAAAGAGTAAAACTGTTTTTGAATATGCCCGTTATGCTGATCCTAACAGTACATATATTTTTTGAAATGTACGTGTAATTGTGGAGATATGATAGTTGTCGAAAAAAAAAACGATTATTTCATATATTTTTTTCTTTTATTACATCATTGAACATGGAAAAAGCTTCTTTTCCGTGATTTCGTCGAGTGAGTTCTTTCGAAGCACTCACTCGAAGCATGATACTGTAGCAGTAATCCAGCCACCATGAGTTCATCCCATCGACCCTGGTACCTTTCTCCCACATTTTTTAGGTCCTGATGAAATCGCTCTCCTTGGTCACTGTAAGAGCCAAGGTTGTCCGGAAATTTCTCCAAATGATTGTGGAGGCAGTGAATTTTGATATTCATGTTACATTCAAGCGTTCTGAAGTTTTTGAACACGTTTTAAACCAATTCGCGAGAATGTTTAGACTTATAATTCACTAGGGATTTTTTTACAATATTGATGAACGAAAACCAGGGCTAATGATTCTACATCATATCGTTGAATGCACGAAATTGCAATATTACATCAAAAGCCTAATTTGCGGTCCATCGAAAATCCAGCCTTAAGTTTATTCTTGATCAATGTAGGACATTTCCTCGATATATCATTAAAACATACCTTAAAGATCTAGTCGCAGAATATCCAACCAATCTAAAATAAATAATTGCGATAGTTATCAAGGGTTCATTGAAAATAATCGCACATCATCATTTTAATCGATCGTAATCGGAAATCTTGGAATAGAGTAACAGAAGGAAAAGAAATTATCTATTCAATCAACAACATTAGGCAGTCAAGAGTTGTCCGCGATGTCCATAAATAAAACATAATAAAAGCTACTTTCGGTTTTTTATTCGAAGGGAAAGTAAAATGAACCGACGAAAAAAATGAAAGTCAGGCACGCACAAAAATTGGCGATAAACCAGTCGTTCTCCTACGTGAACAAACCTTTAACCGATTAAAATTTTATTTCTTTTATATTTTCGTTTTATACAGAAATTAAACATGTTAAATTATTCAGAATCATGATTTACACAGGTGATCTGCCGAGCGAACGAATTTTTCCTTTAGAAAAGGTTCTTGTCGCGGTATCTAGTTATAACTAAACTATATATTACACAGGTCTACATGATTTTTGTAACATTTTTTTTGCATTTTATTTAGGTATTTATTAAAACACCTTTTCATAAAATGGCCTAGCACGTCCCATTGTCAAGTACCTGCTTTTCTTTATATCATGTGGTATTGAAATTATTTGTACCCGACTTTAAGGTACAGTTCTAAGAAATACTTTGGTACAAAGTATTGCTGTTTCTTGTCTATATGACAGTAGGGTAACAAAAAAACATTGCAGTAAGAAATATTGGCCTCATAAAACTTCTTTTGAACCTGTTACTTCAAACATATAATATGTCCCTTTTGTTAGCATAAAACAAGTGCTTCTTTCAGTTTTCCATATTAAGCTTGGACTAGTGAAAAACTTTATCAAAGCCACGGACAAAGAAGGTAATGGTTTCAAGTACCTAAACGAAATATTTTGAATGTAAAAATATGTCGTCTCCTTTTTTTCCCCACCACCAACACCCTATAATAAAAAAAACTGTACGCGTTACAGTAATTAGCTTATCGTTTTCGGATTTAGAACTACAAAATATTTCATATACACCTATTTTCTTCAATGTTACCTTAAAAAAGTTTTAAATTTATTGACCTGTGTTATTGATACTGTCTATATTAAAGCAAAAATTCGTCTCATTTTATGAGAAAAACTCAACAAATATTTTATTTACTAAAAATTTCATTTAATCAATATAATATATGTCGTTCTGCTTGATGATATTTCTCTATCTCTCCGGTAGCTCATCTTCTGCGCTCATAGAAATTATGAGGTTTGTGTCTAAAGAACCGATCCAGGTAATTTTAAAAGTTTTCCAAGTAAGGTTTTTTCTATCCAAGCCATTTTGAAGCAATCTAAATAAATGGTAGTCGAAAGGCACAAGGTCGCAAAAGTAAATTAAATGAATCAAAACATCCCAGTCAAGTTGTAAAAGATTGTGTCCATGTACACGTGTAATCTAGTATTGTCTCGATGGAACACAATGCCTTTTCTGTTTTTGCGAATAAATGATCCTCCGAAGTAATGATCTCGTTTTCAGGCCTGTCCCACCAAATTCATAGCATCACCTTCTTTGGGTGTTAGCTGGCACTGGTGCTTTGGCTGTAGTGGCATCTCCGCGCTTACACCTTTATTTCTTAGAGTTAACATTATTATCAACAATCCATTTTTCATCACCTGTAACCATCCGCTGCAAACAATGGATCGATTACGTTGCGCTTCAATAGAGAATAGCAAGCAGAAATTGGATGAATCAATTTTTTTTCCGATAACTCACGCGACACTCATACATCGGTATTGTTAACCATTCCAAGTTGACTTAATCTTCTTTATGCTGTTAACTGATTAATTCCAAGAAATTTCCAAAACTGTTGAGTTGTTCTTTGCCGATCACTTTCAATTGACACCAATATTTCGTTGTCATCACTCTCGGCTGGTGATCCAGAAGCTGCTGTATCGTTAAGATTAAAATTGTATTCCCGAAATTTTCTGAACCACTTACGGCACGTGGAATCGTCAACGACACCCTCACCGTAGACAACACATACGAGATGTGACTAATAAATAACGAGACTAACGCTGTAAAACATTTTATTTTAATATCATACATATTTACTTATTATGACCTTGAATATACACCCTTCCTCTATCCCTACAACTCTCTATGTGAATCTTCCATTGTTCAAAATAGTGCTGGAAGTCTTTTTCTGCCAGTTTCTTCAGAAGGCGTGTCGCTTTCTCTTTCACAGCTTCAACAGACTGAAATCTTGTTTCTTTTAATGCAGATTTCCCCTTAGGAGACAGATAGAAGTCGTACGGCGCAAGATCCAGCGAATAAGGCTGATGATCTAACACTGGGATACTGTACTTGGCTAGAAACCTCTTGACAGACAATGTAGAATGAGCCGGCGCATTGTCTTCATGGAGAATTCATGACTTATCCTTCCACAATTCGGGTTGTTTTTCCTTTCTTTCACAGAGTTTAGCAAGAATGTGAAGGTGGTACTGCTGATTAATAGTTTAACCTTCAGGAACTCAGTAAAGGTACACAATTCCATGAATATCGAACGAAAAAACAATCTTCATTTCTTTGAATTTTGATTTGCTCATTCGAACTTTTTTGGCTCTCGGTGAATTTGGGCTCTTCCAGTGCATGGATTGGCGCTTCGTTTCAGGATCATAAATAAAAAAACACGATTCGTCACATGTTATTATCATTTTGAATAAGTTTGGGTTATTTTCAATATCATTCAAATGTCAATGTCAGTACAAACATTTTGCGAGCTTCTTGTTGTTCAAAAGTGAGAATTTTAGGCACCATGTTGGCATACACTTTTTGCATGTTAAAATTGTTTTGACAATTCCTACAGTTTCAGTAATCGCACGAATACTCAGATCGATCAGGTCTATTAGGTTAGATCGAACCAGATTACCGATTTTTTCGATATTGTCATCCGTTTTTGACGCGGAAAAGTGACCCGGACGTGGATCATCTTTAACGTCTTCTCGACCATCTTAAAAACGCTTAAACCACTCAAAAACACGTACAAGTGATACACATTCTTTGCCATACACTACTTTTAATAAATTATATGTTTCAGTAGCGGTTTTTCTAAATTTCAAGAAGTTCAAGAAATTTCACAACAATTCATTCTGGCGAAACAAAAAAATAACTCCAAAGTTGAGTCCAAACTAATAAAATTTAGCATGTGTATTGAATTTACTGGAACAATTTGTTTGAATTATCTGGTAGAAAACATGTGGATAGTGTGCGTGCTGTGCGGCGACAATATTTATATGTGACCTTGTGTGCTAGAGCATCTACATTGTTGCGCACGCACACTACATACAACACATACAGCCCGCACATCGTTAATTTTTATTGATGTGGACTTAGCTTAATGCGAACGAAGGCTACGATTATACGGATTTGTTTACAGAAGCGAGAGTTACCGCATTCGAAAGAGAACGCTTCACGCTAAACAGATGTTGGTCGCTGGCTTTTGCCGCATGCGTACTTCTTCTGTGGCAGCGTCAGTCTCATTATTTAATAGCCACATCTCGTATCTCATTTTGAGTTTGCGAGGCATTGTGGCCTTTTCGAACAATAAAAGCTACAATATGCTCTATTTTTAATGATATAGAAAATTTAAAAAGTAAAACCAAAAACTCAATTTTTTCCGACTACTCGAAGAAATGTCTTCTGTCAAATAACATCAAAACCCATCAAAACATCATAAGTGCATCACTTGAGAACGGCTGAGCCGGTTTGGCTAATTAAAAAAAAATGTTTGTAATAGTCCGAATATGGTTTTTAGGGAAAGAAAAATTGGAACAGTTGCCTGAAAAATTCTGGAAAAACTGAAAGTGCTTTTTTTCTATGGGATTTTTGTATGAACTCAAGACCATAACTCACGATTCGAATAATGGATATGCGTAATTCTTTTTTTGTTTTGTTCGTTATGGTCTTGGAAAAGTTTACAAGAAAAAAAATTGAGACATTTACAAAGGAAAGTCGGAAAATTCGGACAACCTGCAAAAATCGTAATTTTGGTATTCACTCTCGTTCATAACTGACGATCGGAACGATATATTTGGTTGATTCTCTTTTTATTTTGTTCGTTATACTTCCGAGATGGAAATAACTCAGTTGAATGTTTTCAATTAAAAAAAAATCTGGAAGATCTGGAAAAAATTTGGAAAAACGCATTTCAGCCTAAATTAGAATAAAATTACATGAGTATTCAATGCACGAATTCATCTCGCATGTAAAATTTCCCATTGGCCTACTTCTATAAAATTGGATAATACAATTGGATAGTACAAATTGGATAATCAAGGCCACAATCACAAATACACATATACAATATAAATAAATATAAATACAATCACAAATACAATGATCATTAAAAAAAAATTCTCATTTTTTCTTTGTTTACAAATTTCCACTAGCTTTTCACAAATTCACAAAACGATCACAAACAAATTTATTGAAATTTTGATAGGACAACGTCTGTCGGATCAGCTAGTAGTTAACATTTATTTATATTAATATGGGAGTCAACGAATTATTGTTCCCAACATAGCAGACTCTGATCGACAAATGAAATAAAAATGTGGATTCAGGCATGTCTTGTTTCGTTCATAATCTAACAATTTTAATGTGTAGCAGCATTTCTTCAAAAATGAGTAAAGGAGTAGAAATTGTCATGTAGTACAATGTACCTTTATTAAAATTATTTCATATCCCAAGAAATTCAAAATGGTTTAACAGATGTATTATGTAATTTTGTTTCTTTGTAATAAGTGAATAAAATTGGCCTAAGGGTTTAAAATCACTTTTAGGATCAACTCAGATAGTTGTGGTTTAAAGAACATTTAATTTCGAACATTTTTAATTCGACGACATGCTATTTAATTAAACAAGGACTAAAGTAAAATTTATAACGGAGTCTTATGGCTTTTAGTAGGAAAATTAGGTAGATACATTTTTATATTAAGAATGAGGTCTAAAAGAGTCTTTACTCGTTGGGTTATTAGAATGTCAACGGCTGGTTAAACGCGACTGAGATAAATTACTGTTTATGTAAATTTGCTAATAATTATCATAGATAGGGAAACATTTTTGAAAAGACTTGGAACGGAGACTGAAATATGAGTTTATTAGTTTGATTCAGAATAAAATGTTCATAGTATGAAATAGGGGCGTGAGATTTTTACAGGATTTTTTTTATTGAGGACAAGATAATTCACTAAATCACAAAAGTTACACTTCAATAGTTGCCAACCACACCGCTTTTGAACAATCTCCCTATTCTCTACATAGTAAAAAAGGTTAACTTGAACCAAGAAAAATTACATTTTCCAAATTTTTTTCTTGAACAAAAATATAATCGTTTAAATTTATTTTAAAACAAAACTATTAAATATATTGAACAAAGTACTCGTTTGATTGAAGTAAACATATTTTTCTTACCAAGAAGTACGTTTTGTCATCCAATAGAAATTTTTTCTTGGCGAAAGAAAAAAATCTCTTGGCTTATAAATCTTTAGTTGACAAACTGAAGAAAAAAATTTCTTGGCTTATAAATCTTTAGTTGACAAACTGACAACAAACTGACTTCTTGGTTTACAACAATAATAATTTTTAATTCTAAATAATAAATTAAACTGCTTAAATAATAATAATAAATATCTTTTATCGAGATAATAAAATTTGCACTGTGAAAACCTTTATTTTTGATGGAATAAAAATTAGTTATTGATGGAAAAAAAATTGGATTTGATGGAATTTTTTGCAGTAAGAATTGTTTCCTATTTAAGAAAATGAAGATTTTTATTATAAGTTTTTAAGTACAATTATTCAATGGATAATAATTTATTGACGCTATTTTATTTCGCAATGAATTGAGAACTCTATTGACTAACTAACTATTCACTAAATAAAATTCAAGTTGCAAAAAAAAAACAAATTTTAGGTGATTTTTGTTTCAAGAGACAATTTTCATGGATCAAATAACAATAAGAATTATAGCTCTTGCTTGAAAAAACAAATTATTTATGTTAAGAATTAATAAATTTTCAAGTGAAAATATTAGCTTTGATTTAAGTGTGAAATTTATGTCGACTAAAGGAAAATAAAATTGAATTATTAAAGAAAAATGTTTACTTCATTGAAGACAAATTTGATTTTCCTTACATATGCTCTAAAATTTTCTTGAGTCCAGCAGTCGTGACTGGCATAGAAAGCAACGGATTATTTTTCGAATGCATACAAGCTTCATTCCTTTCTTTCTGTCGTAGGTACAAAAACTCATAAAATTTCCTCATCTATAGTTATTATATTTGAGAAACTGTATTTATGATAAATATCGTATTAAATTGTAGAAAATACGGACGGTACAATTATCACTTGATTATTTAAAATGTCAGATGAACGTGATCATATCAAAGCTATAATAAGTTAATTTACCGAAAATAACTTTCGACATGAGAATCTAAATGTGAGAAAAATTTTCATTTCATTTATTGATCAGTCCACTGTATTGGCTATATTTGGGACAATAATTCGTGAACCACCTTATTATTATAAGAAATATTAACTATTTGTTACTATAAAGCAGGAATGCAAGAAATAATATTTGATGATAAACCAAATTTGTTATGATTTTGACACATCTATGAAACCAGCCCAAAATTCCTTATCCGACGATCTTTTTACACTCCGCAATCCTATGGGTCTTCCGGGTTCTGCAAACTATTGATTTACAATTACTCTAGTGGTAAAGACGCGATCTCTTAAAACCAACAGCCTCAGAGGTTGATCTTGGCGTTCTGTTCTGCTTCTGCATGCCGGACAACATATTAATACACTGAATAGACTTTTCGGAAAAGAGAGATCAGCATTTCGTAGTCCAACTATCCTTCCTCTGTCAAACTCGGTAAGCTGGCGAAAGTTTACATTTCTTCGCACACGATGATATATTTACTGCAGCTTCAAATTTAACCTAATGCCCATTCAGCGCGAATAACAAAAACCCTCGTAAAAAGAGAAATTTCAAATTGATTAGATTGAGAATTTAATCATATTTTGTTTTTGCCATGGTAAACATATACCCAAAATATTAAAATTAAATAATGTTTACTCTATATTCGGATTTTTATGTCACCTAGTATATTTTAACCAAAAGTCACTTTCTGGGCCATCGACCGAAGCTGATGGCAACGAAATATTAACACTAATTGAAAATAATCGGTATGGAACAATCGCAGATATATATATATATATATATATATATATATATATATATATATATATATATATATATATATATATACCAGGTGTCCCATTAAGGATGGATCGCGGCCGTATCTTGAAAATTATTTATCCCACAGCGGGGAAAAAAATATTGTACTAAAACTGACCGTGAGAAATTCACCAAAAATATTTTTAAGCTTCTAAAACGACCGCAAGAGGGCGTGACGAGCTAAACATTTTTAAAAATCATTTTTTGTGTATTTTCAAGTGTTAACCGAGTAAGAAAAATTCTCAGTTATAATTAGCAAACTGTCTCCTACAACTTTGTTTTATGACATTTTGTCGTAACTTCGCGAATAAAGAAGTGGAGGGGGGGGGGGGAGTTTTACATATTTAGATAAAAAGTCGTCTAATGTCCGTTTGCCTAAACCAATTTTCCTCAATTTGGATTCATTTAAAAGGCAATTGCTGGGACAATCAGATAATCTGAGAGATAAATTATTTAGTTTATAAATGAAACCGCGAGGTGGCGTTACATTCAACAATAGCTTTTTGGAAGTTTTGTTCAGTTTTTTCAAATGGATTGATACAGCTTTTATTACATGGCTAGAAAGGTAATTTAAAGAGGAATCATCCAGTGAAAACCCGCAATCGATATCTCTGACATGTCAAAAGATATTTCGATTTTTCTGAAAAAAATCACTTATTATTTCAGTACTACCTGTATTAAGTTAAAAAAATATTAACCTAATGTTTGCCTTTCTTCACACTTTACGAGAAATCGAAATATCTCTTGACATGTCAGAGATATCGATTTCTGGTTTTCACTGAATGATTCCTCTTTAAATTACCTTTCTAGCCATGTAATAAAAGCTGTACCATATTAAGACCAATTTTTAAGTTAATATTACGGTAAAAATTAAAACTAACTGATTTTTTCAGAAAAATCGAAATATCTCTTGACAGAGATATGATTTCAGGTTTTCACTGGATTCCTCTTTAAATTACCTTTCTAACCATGTAATAAAAGCTGTACCATTCCATTTGAAAAAACTGAACAAAACTTCAAAAAAGCTATTGTTGAATGTAACACCACCTCGCGGTTTCATTTATAAACTAAATAATTTATTTCCCAGATTATCTGATTGTCCCAGCAATTGCCTTTTAAATGAATTCAAATTGAGGAAAATCGGTTTAGGCAAACGGACATTAGACGACTTTTTATCTAAATAGGTAAAACGCCCCCCACTTCTTTATTCGCGAAGTTACGACAAAATGTCATAAAACAAAGTTGTAGGAGACAGTTTGCTAATTATAACTCGGTTAACACTTGAAAATACACAAAAAAATGATTTTTAAAAATGTTTAACTCGTCACGCACTCTTGCGGTCGTTTTAGAAGCTTAAAAATATTTTTGGTGAATTTCTCACGGTCACTTTTAGTATAATATTTTTTTCCCCTATTTTCCCCATATTTATATATATATATATATATATATATATATATATATATATATATATATATATATATATATATATATATATATATATATATATATATATATATATATATATATATTGTCCAGGTTTCACTTCCGTATGTCATAACGGGTAGAACACACTGATCGAAGACTTTTCTTTTCAGATAAAGTGGGAGTCTGCTCTTAAACACTATGTTGAGCCTGCCAGCCACATTTCACACGCCGTTCCACCTTCCGGGCTATATTCCCCTCCATTGAAATCATCTGCCCAATATATATAAAGCTGTCCACAATCTCTAAATCCCTTCCTAAAACCGAAATTCTTCGGTTCTGAGCGAAGTTATTGAACATAACCTAGCTCTTTTTCAGGTTTATTTTCAAGCCAAATGGTTCCCCAGCCCTTTGCAGTTCTTATATGCGTCTTTGCAGCTCTTCTGGGTCTTGTGAAAGGAGAACAATATCATATGCAAATCTAAGATGGTTTACGTTTGCACCACTGATCTTTACATCATCCTGTTCCCAATCCAGTTTACGGAATACTTCTTGAAGGCCAGGCCAGGAAAGAATATGCGATATTGCGTCACCCTGCCGTATACCTCGTTCTACATTAATTCCCACTTCAAAGTCATCAAGGTGAATTGTGGCTGTAGCTCCATCATACATCGATACTAATAGGTTTACATATGCTTTATCTACCCCTTGGCTAAGCAGTGCATCCATTATCGCATGCTTTGAGATGGAGTCAAATGCTTTTTCGTAGTCGATAAAAGCCAAGCACAGGGGCATGGTATATTCGTTGTGCCTTTCTATGGCCTACTGTAGAACCTGGATGTGATCCATTGTACTGAATCCACTTCTGAATCCTGCTTGTTCTCTTGGTTGTGCGTCATTCAGTTTTTTAAATATTCTTTTAGAAATTATCTTAGTAAAAACTTTGTACATTACTGATAGGAGGCTTATTCGACGGTAGTTCTTTAAATCTTCCTGTGCTCCTTTTTTATGTAAAAGGATCACTTTTACATTTTTCCATAAGTCAGGTACTTTTTGTTCTTTGAGCATTTTTTTTGTTCTTTTTATTCTTTTAGCATTTCGACAGTTACACTGTCCTTTCCTGGAGCATTGCCGTTTTTCATCTATTCTATAGAATTTGTTACTTCCTCCACTAGGATATCTGGCATTTGTTCTTCCGTGACTATTGTTGTCTTTGATTGGTTCTGATCTTCATATAACTGGGAATAACATTTTCTGACAACCTCTAACATTAGCGTACGCGCCCTGCATACTGTACCATCCTCTCGCCTTAAGGCATATACAATCAGATCGCAATCAATTCAAAAACTTCGGGTAGCACAGAGGGGAATGGAAAGATGCTTGGTATTACAAGACGAGACAGAAAGTCCTGCGCATGGATCAGGAAATAAACAAAAGTACGTGACATCATTGGAAGAGTAAAGCAATTGAAATGGAGATGGGCAGGCCATATAGCGAGGCGATGTGACGACAGATAGACCAAGGCAATCCTGGAGTAGATACCGCTTGATCGCAAATGTCCGTGAAGAAGACCGAAAGCACAATGGGTTGATGACATCGTTAAGTATATTGGACTCGAGTGGCAGAGGAAAGCCCAGGGCCGTGAAAGTTGGAAGCATGCTGAAGAGGCCTTCATCCTGCAGCAGTGGATCGACACAGCCTGTGTATGATGATGATGATGATGATGATGATGATGATGATGATATATATATATATATATATATATATATATATATATATATATATATATATATATATATATATATATATATATATATGTATGTATATATATATATATATATATATATATATATATATATATATATATATATATATATATATATATACAAATTGACCAAAAATTATTCTTCTTTTAACACTTCTCAGGTTCTTTTAACACTTTTTGCATCAGTGGGAATTCCCATTTAAAGCATTTTGAAATGAGGTTGCAAACAAACTTCAGAGAAAACACAGTTCAAAGGATATGAAGAAGAAAGTAAGCATCCCACTGGAAAATGAATCAGAAATGATAAGGAGAATAATTTTCACACATTATGGTGTAAGCAACAAGAGTTTCATATAGTCTAACGAGTGTTTGCACTATATAAAATAAATTTCACCCAAGAATAAATAATAATAATAGACAACTTTTTAGTGCTATCCTTGGATAAGCTAGTACATAAATTTAAGTGCAATAGATGCAATACATATATTATGTGCAGAAATAGAACGATTTTAAGCGATCCCACGTCCCAAAAAAGCTCCCGATTATGGCCATGTCAGGCCATGACAGTCAAAATTTTACATGGAATTAACAAAAAAAAAGGCAAACTGAAATTTGACATATCTCTATCACTGTTCTTACTCAGTTGCTTTCTATATCCAAGCCAGGGAAAAATTCTAATATGTGAACATCTACCGGCCAGCAAGTTTCCTACCAATTTTTTTATAGATGAGGTTCTTAAGATGATGTATGACATCTGACATAATGGTAAAACTGCTTTTCGATTTTTTAATTATGGCACGTCCTATTACTTCATCCAATTTGGTATCCAAGTAAAATGTAATTAAACTAAACTTTCATTTAACAGTAACACTTCGTTATGAATAATACCTTTGTGATTCATGCTCACGGAGAACATAATGTTCATCCGATCATGTTTAGGTTATTTACCTTAATTATTCGTTACAATTTATTATCTTTTATGGTTTATGTTTTTATAGAGCGTGAGATTGATGGGAATTTACAAGAGCAATCTGAAGTAATAACAATCTGATAATATAACGACTGCAATGGGTACAAATGAATTTATAACAATTGCTGGAGTCAGACAAGGATTTGTACTGATCTCACTTCTGTTCATCCTATTACTAATACGCAAAATACATAAATTGAAATGCCTGATATTATATTTTTCATTTTAATCCAGTTCTCCGAACTTTTTGTCTCCCCAGATAAAATTAATTTGGATCTGATTTTCATTTTTTTGTTCCATTGTTTTATTATTTGTCTATTACTCTTCTTTGTGTTTCTCTATAAATATTTTTACTTGCGTTTGTTTTGTTTGTTAGATATATCTGATGTTCTTTCAATTTTTTTTCTATATCTTAATTTTACTAATATGTTTTTTTAAATTTTTCATACATTCCAATTGCTTCTCTAGCTCATTTGTTATTACATATTTTAATATATCGTATTATTATTTAATATTTGTTGGTTTATGTTGTCGAAGGCTATTTTTAATAGATTATCCATTAGGTGTTTACAGAGTTCTCCTACACTTTCCTGTTTTAGATTACTAAAGTTATATTTGAGCAACTGTTGTTCTTTGGGTTCATTTCCTTTTTTGGTTCCTTCCCAGAAAGTATATATTTGCTGTTAAAAGATATTGGTCGCTGCAATAATGTGGTATCGCGGAATAGCCTCGTCTTGAATTTTTTGCTTAGTTTTTGCCTAAATAATATAAAATCTATCCATATCCATATATATTTATATATATAGTTATATGTAGATATATATATATATATATATATATATATATATATATATATATATATATATATATATATATATATATATTACAAATATTGAATTGACACACAATTTGAATGGACACTGATTTTTATTCGAAGGTTCCTTCTTCTAGATGAGTTTTCGTTTCTAGACTTGTAGAGCTTCATCCACCCGACTTACTGAAATGCGGGTGGTATTTCTGCTCGTTCGAGGCTTTCTTCTGCTCGTCATCTGAGAATGCCATCTCTAAAGGTGTCAGGTTCCTTCGAGAGAATAAGTCCAACATTATGTTCTAAATTGCATTCATTTAATATATCACCAATACATTTTGAAGAACTACACTTTGGAACATGTTATATCAATGAAATGAGGTTATACCACACACTTATTGTCCATAGTATATAAAATATATTTTGGTAGGATCTTAAGTACCGTAATGAAATTAATTATTATTAATTATTAATTAACATCTTTAACTCTTTCACGAATACAGTTAGAAAGAAAATTAATGAATAAGTTAAATATTCAGATATTTGATGCTAATTCGTAGTGACAATGGAATTGTATTCATTTCTTCCTAGGAAATAAATACTCATAACAAAATCACAAAATAAAATAATGAATTGATACTAAACGATGAAAAATTTTCCCACAGTAGCAAACAATATATCTCGACCTTGAAGGTGCTGATGATAAACTAGCAAAGAAAGTCCGCCTTCCTCATAAGGAAACTGAATTTCGCAGAATGGTAAATAAAACGAAGTAGAAGAAGAGGACGACGAATGTTAAAAGAAGAAATCGAACGCGGAAATGACGGACGTCAGGTAATGGAGAACAGTTAAGAGCGAGAACCCAACAAGGCCAAGGACATCCACATAAATGCGCCACAGTGCAAAATGCATGTAGTATTTCAGAAAGAAAATGAAAGGTTTTTAAGCGACGTACTAAACAATTTATGTTACAGTCGATGCGAACAAATGTCGCTTTCAAAATAAAGCAATAAAAGTAACTTGGTAATTTTTAGAAACCGTAAACGTAAAATGTATAGTTTATGTGACAATTTAAGTTGTCTTTTCGGGCCACAGATACTACGGAAATACAGGGTAGGGATAAGTAATTGACGGACGTATATGATTATATTAAAACAATTTCAAATTTTAATGTTTGGCAGTAACCCGCATATAATAGTGAAGTAAATTTAAACGTGAATTATTTTGTTTATAACCAAAAAAATCTATAGGATTTGAGCCTAAGATCCATCAAAGACCACTAGAGCTTCGCCTAGTTTGTATCTGTTATATAGAATTTCTTGTGAGAATATAAAATAATTTAAGAATAAGAATATATTTTTTTATGAGAGATTCAGATTGCTTGAGTGTACTTTTACTGAAGAAATGTTACTATCTACTGCTTACTACTTATCTATTGATCTTACACATCAAAAATATATTAAAATGTACTGTTTAGTGGTAAAAAAATATGTGCTGGAATATTTTTTTTAGATTTTTTAGTTCATAAAAACAATTTTATTTAAAACAAGCGGTACATTTTTCGGGCAATAAATGGATTCCACGTTTAAATAATTCAATATTTTTAGAAGCAATCCACCCAATTGTTCGCTTCCTCGTAATTTATAAAGTGTTGTTCCAATAATTCGCTTTGCACAGATCGAAGCAAATGGTAGTCGGAAAGGGCAATGTCTGGTGAATAAGGCGGGTGAAGCAAAACTTCTCAGCCAAGCAACTGTAACATTTCTTTCACAATGTTTGCATTATAACGTCGAGCATTGTCATGAAGCAAAATCAAGTTCGTGTGCCTTTCAACCCATTCCGGACGCTTTTCTTACAATGCTCGATTCAAATTGATCATTTGTTGTCGGTAAAGTTCAGCAGTGATAGCATCATTCAGTTTGAGAAGTTCATAATACACAACACACAACACCTTTCTGATCCCACCAGATAGTACTTATAAAGCTAGATAGCACAGCATAAATTTATCTTCATGAATATCGCGTTTCGGCGTTGATGTCGATAGTTCACCTGGCTTAACTATTGCTTCTCTTCGCTTAGGATTATCATAATGAATCCATTTTTAATTACCAGTAACAATTCGATACAAAATTAACCTCTTTTTATGTCTTTCAAGCAGCATTTCACATGTGGTTAAACGCTTTTCTTGTTGTCTTTCAGTTAATTCATGCGATACCCAGCTTCCTTCTTTCTGAATGAATCCAAGTTTGTGTACACTGTTTTTAATAATCCTGACAATGCTTCAAGCATTTGACACGAATCTTCATCGAGTAATACTTTCAATTCTGCATCATCAAATTTTTTTGGTTGGCCTGGGCATTCTGTCTTTCACATCAAAATCATCACTTTTGAAACGTTTAAACCAATTTTTGCAAATCTTTTCAGTAGGAGCATGTTCTCAATAAGCTTCTACAAACAAAGAATGACTTTTAGCAGCAGTTTTCTTCAAATGGAAGAATAAAATTAAAGCTTCCTGAAAATACTGTTTATTTGGTATAAATTTCAATATTTTCAACATAGGAATAAGGAATAAGGAATAGGGAATAAAAACATATGATATTTACATGTGAACCCACACACAGTTAGCACACAATAGTTTCAATATTACCATGTGTGTAAAAACATATACTTACGCTATCTCATGTAAAATCGAAAAAAAAAAAATTCGGTACCTTATAAGAAATCTAATAAGTGTAAGACATTTGGTTCGTCTATTGTTATCAAAATGGCGCTTCGAGAAATAGAGAGAGATGCAGTATCTAGAACAATTTTTAATATAGTTCTAGAAAAGATTATCCAAATTCGATAAGAGTTTCAATAATAAATATAAATATTCAACTGCTCGTCTATATTGACGATTTAAATATCATAGATAAATCAAAATAGAACCTTACTGGAGTGTTCACACGTTTGCAATAAGCTGCAGCAGTATGGATATACATAATGACAAACTCAGCAGATTGCACAAAAACTTGTTTATCGATACAGACCGCTCTGAGAGGCTCTAAGATTTTGTATTATTATTACTATTATTATTCTATCATTCTATGTTAATGATACAAATACTAAAGATGGCAAAAGGATGAGGTTTTTCGTCAAATATACAATATGTCGGAAAAATAACGGAACTTTTTAAATAAAAAAAAAACAGTTAGTTGGCCAAAAATATTTATTTGTATTCAGAATACATCTCTCTTCATTAATACACTGCTGGGCACGTTAAACCAATACTAGCATAGAATTTTTTATGTAATTTTTCGGAATTGCCCAGTGACCTTCGTCAAGGCTTGAATTTGTGTAACAGTGTCATAAAACGTTCCTTGGATGGTCTGTTTGAGTTTCGGGAACAGGAAATAGTCACATGAATATAAATCAGATGAAAACGGAGGATGTTGAAGCACACATAATTATTTTTTCGGCAAAAATTCACGAGCAGCGATGGTCCTGTGAGATGGCGCATTATCTTGCAACAAAAACAAACTTCTCGGCTGTCGATATTCGGTTCTCACTCGAACGATTCTGTTCCACAAACGCTGCATAACACCTAGAAAAAATTGACCAGTGATAATATTCATTTCATGCACCTTTTCCACCAACTCATCGTCTTGAGCAAGTTCAATGGCGTTTTCTAAAGTATCTGCCTTTTAAGCTGGATGGTGCCTACCCCTGCACGGGTATACACTCATAGCTACACTACACTCATAGCTACACTCTGTTATTGGATAGATCCTTTTGTCAGTCCCTGAAAGATAGTAGAATGTATGCTGCTCAACTTTTCCTACTAAAGCTCTGCCATGGCTTGATTGTGATCAACTTCTCAGTGAGACCCGAGTTCGAAATACTTTCTGCATACCCACCACCAGCATCAACTGCTCTAACGCACCGCTCTTTCGTGCATGCCAAGACCATAATTGATATGTGATTAGCGGGAACGCTTCTGTGTCCTTGATAGATATTTTTCAGTCTCCGCTTACTCAGTATAAATCAGCTTTCTAGAGGGTGCTGAAAGATCGTGCTGTGCTTTGAAATAATTTTTGTAATGATCATAGAATTCATTTTTAATTTTGTATAAATATTTTTATACCATTGTTAGGTTAAGTTTAAATTATTTTTGTTATATCTATTTGTGTTTTGAATTGTCTTTTAATTGGGCAGTAACCTGTGAGACAATAAAGCATCATTCATACATTCGATTTTTGTTTTTTGGCCGGTCTGGTTTTGGGTCATCTTCCAAAGCATCACGACTATTCTGGAATCACTTATACCACTCGAACACACGTGTTCCAGATTAGCAATCATCACCACACATTTTTTTCATTAATTTAAATGTTTCTGCAAAAGTTTTACCGAGATTGAAACAAAATTTAATATTGGGTCTTTATTCATTCATGTTTTTGCGAGGATGTGATAAAAGGTACTGTCACTTTTAACGCTATAATTTGACAATCCGTTGATCGATTCTAATAATTACAATCTTGTTTATAGATAAGATATACAGATTTTAGAATATATATTGCTTCAATAGATGGCGCCAGTAGTTTGTTTTAAATTTAAAAAGTTCCATTACTTTTATGACATACTGAGTAGAATGGCTAATATCGTGTTTCGTAGATGTATAAAATATATTTTGCAAGTTTTTTGAACATTGTATATTGAGTTTCTAAAGGGAAATAACACTACGCCAGTTACAAAACATCTGTGAAGTGTATCCAGAAGTGTTAGATATTTATTCAGAAAAGTTTGATATTCGTAGATACCAAATGTTTGGAAGACCACCAAGTTTAGATCGGGAAATTTTTAACCTGTCTAATTCAGGTGTCTAATTGAGAAACAGCAAATTAACCTCGTTCAGCAACATAAGCATGTTTATAGAATATTGATAATTTTAACAGAGGATGTGAATGTCTTCCATAGAGTCTGTTACTAGTAAAAAAACCACTCATATGTAATAATCGTATGTCATCATATGCTTTCAATCGTACGTATTTTTTTTGCAACGGTAAAACGTTGAACTATTTCATCATAGTGTAGTCATTTCAGACGAAAAATGGATAGTTATAATAATCTTAAATGCAAAAATCGCTGGCTCTTTCTAACCTAAACCTCAATATCCATTCTAAAAGCAGGTTTACAGCCTAAATAGGCCTTTTGTGTTTGCTGGATTATTTAAAACACAAGGTCTTTTGAAGGGATAGAACCAGGTTGAACCATAACTTCAAATCTCTATTAATAGGAGTCCATCACTGGTCCATAGAATGGGGTTATTATATATTTAGGTCTTTGTAGCAATTTGAAAAATTCCAAAATATAAAAAGAGGTCAACAATTTTTTTTTATTTTCAAAATAAATTATTGATACGAAGGGTGGTTGTATTATTGATCGTCTATATATATATATATATATATATATATATATATATATATATATATATATATATATATATATATATATATATATACCAGGTGTCCCATTAAGGATGGATCGCGGCCGTATCTTGAAAACTATATATCCCACAGCTTTGCGGAAAAAAATATACTAAAACTGACTGTGAGAAATTCACCAAAAATATTTTTAAGCTTCTAAAACGACCGCAAGAGGGCGTGACGAGCTAAACATTTTTAAAAATCATTTTTTTTGTGTATTTTGTTAACCGAGTGTAGTGAGTAACCGATTAAGTGTTAACCGAGTAAGAAAAATTCAAATAAGGTGTAGAATAGTCTAATGTAGCATATATTTTCTGTTATTTTATAATTAATATAAATGTTCAGTATAAGAGGTGGATCACCGAGAAAGTGATATGAGAATTTTCGAAATAAAAAGGAAACATCTAATAGCATGCCAATTTGTAATGGTTAGATGTTGAAAATAGTGTAAATTAAGTGAAGGCTATTCTGACAGTTTTAATTTTAAAATTCAACTCAAGAACGGATGTTTAATTTTGTTTTTTCTAGCATTTTTGGTCGATTGTTTGGCGAATTCTGATTTTACTATGCTATATTTGCATAAAGATGTATCTTTACATCTTTGTATGAAATACTTCACATATACTTTTTGGAATTCGCTATATTGCATATATACTCCGTATTCTCCGAGGTTCCACAGTTCTATCAGAACCTGATAATTTCCTCTTAAACCCCTGTTATTAGTTTCTCAACATTAACATGTTCTCACTTAACCTCACCTTGTGTTCAACAAATCTTCCTCCGCCTCTTCACTGCTGCTTCAGTTAATAATGTCGACTTTGCTAAGAGATAGTGCTACTAATATATTTGTTGGTATAGACCAATGACGTCTATGACGTTTTGGAGGGTAAATATACATCAAAACCCAGTTCGTTATTAATTGTGCAAAAAACATAGTTTTTCATAGCTTTGAATATTCGAATTATGTACCAGAAAAAAACGTTTTGCGGGAAAGTTTAATAACCTTTGTTCATTTGAAAAAAACGGCTGCTTAAATTTATCGATTGCTGGTTGAAGCTTATAGTGAACATGCTTTAAGCCAAAAAAAACAAAATTACTCATATTAACAAAATATTTTTTGGATCTTCTACCAAAATCAGTTTTTCAAATTCGGCAGCGTTGTCACGTTTCGCATCGTTGATCGTAAAAGAAGAAAAACAAACAGGCTGCCATGCGGTAACTTCAGTCAACGCGCCATACAGTGTCCATTAAAGACCGGCTGAAAAACCACGAGCGTCTGAAAACGGAAACGCGCCTCGTTGCCTGAAAAAATGTTTAAAAATAAGGAAGTAGGTCGAATGCAGCACATGGTTTGGATGGCTTTGCAGTGTTCTAATTTTGTTTCCGTGTCGCTCGTTCATTCGGTCGACAGTTGCTTTGTCTATACAGTCTCGTTTAGGCTGAGTTAAAAATCAATGTAGGCTTTATATCACATAGATGAAAGGAAGATAAATCAATTGTAAATGTATTAAAAAATTAGGCAGCCTACATAGAAAAAAAAATGACGCAATAACTTAAAATACCTAGACAAATTTCTTTGAAACAAATATCACGTACATATGTTAGAAAGCTTTCTTAGTAGTTTTTTGAAGAATTATTATCTATAGAGACGTAAAACAATTTCCTAACCTCTAACGTCCAACTTTTCCCACTATTTCCTCCCTTTTGCACATTTTTGTCCCTCCTATGATTATCTGGTGCTAAAAAAATAATAGTTCTATTAGAGATATGTCAGGGGAATATAGATAGTGAGGTAGAATTTCTCATTTGGACAATACAATGGTTTTTTGACGTTTGAGGTCTTGTATCGCTTTACAAGAATAACATTTCTTTTCAGTTAGAATATCTTGGTAGTTTTTGAAGAAACCGTTCCCAAGCTCTAATTGTTTACAGAACACCTCAGCCCTAATTGTTTGCTTCCTGCTGAAGACCCTAACCATATACTAACTATATTATTATGCTTTATATAATACGTGGATTTGCGTGAAATCTGGATTTCAAGGACAGATTTAATTTTTCATCACAAATAGAAAAATTGTAAGAGGTAAGAGGAGGAGGAGAAGAAATAAAAGAAAAACAAATTGTTTACCTTCGAAACTTGTTATCCATATATTTAAATTTCTTATTCTGAAGATTTCTGATATATTTACACTGGATTTCTAAGGTGCGTTGATATAGCTTTTACAACGGCAAAAATGACTGCCTATTAAAAAAAAGTAAAGGAAAATAGAAAAATTTATGATTAGAAAAGAAAACAGTTAGCATATAAATATACAAGGTGTGCAAATAATTTAGCGAGACTAATAACGTAACGTCCGATCTGACAACACTGTGCATCTCTGTGCCATACCTGATGTATCTTCACTGCGAGTTTGAACTCCCTTGGTGGTTCGTAGCAATTCTTTTCGTGAACCTGATTTTTAATGTGTGTTCTGTGTGTGTGTGTTGTCACTCATTTTACATGAGTGACAACAGTTTCGAGCAAAGTTTATTTTCAATCTGCCTCAAAAACTGAAGACATATTTCCCTCCTGTTGTCCTTTAGACCCTGCAAAATGTTTTTCGGAACCATGTTCGTGCAGCTTTTCTTCATCCCCAATTTAGTGGTGAAAATCTGATGAACGGTTGTATGAGTCAAATTCAACTCTTCCTCAATCATTCCCACCATCAACCGATAATTAGACCGCATAAAAATCCAAATTCTGTAAACATTTTCATCTCTTCTTGCCGTGTGAGAACGCCTAAACCACCTTAAAACCTGGTCCCTTGACAAAACACTGTTTCCATAAAGCTGTTGAAGTTTAGTAGAGAAGTTTAGTAATAGAGTTTAGTTTCCGTTACATTCTGCCGAAGTCTGAAATAAAACTTGATAGCGCAGCGTTGCTGAAAATCATTAATTTTCAGAACGCACGAGGAAAATCCGGTTTACGAAAAAAATGGTATTGGACACCAAGTAACTGTAGGAAATTCAGACTCGTGTTGAAGACGCATTAGATATTGTCGCGCTCTCTCTCCGGCTTGAGGGCTAACAGTGCTGCCAGATCAAACGCTACGTAACCAGTCTCATTACTTTATTTACATACCTAGTACTCGAAACAGAAAATTAATTATTTTAATGTTATATAAAGAAAATGAAAAAAAAACAAGAATAAGAATTTTTTATAATTTTTAAAGAAGAAAAACGCAAAAATGAAGAGAGATAAAAAGAATATTTTATAGGGTTATTAAGTGTGGGAATAAAAGAAGAGGAGACATATTACTAATGGCAGGAAGTCCCAATAAACTTGTACTAGTTGAAACAGCTCAAGTAGAACTTTAAATTACTAGAAAAAGAACACGAACATGAATTTAAAGAATATATGGGAGCAGTGAGAAGAAAATAAACATGTGGGAAAAACACACTAATGAAGAACTCAGAGCTAAACAGCGGCGGTTTGTGGGGGAAAAAATAGGTGGGGCACGTATAACCAAAAATTTTACATTTCTTAGTATCATACACACACTTTGCTGTGTAGAAATACGAGTGTAACTGTCAGACATCAAATTTTCAAATACGTGCCTAGATAATAAAATTTTGCTAAACTCACCATAGGACCATGATTATTAAATCTGTTTGTAGTTGAAGTTTATCACCTTCACTAGTATAATCGTTCAAAACATTCACTTTGCAACCACTCGAAAAGTCGAAAAACGCGATGGCGAACACACCTGACTATTGGGAAAGGGGCAGCGCTCAAGATATGACGTTATAGATGCGTTTAATCTCCGGGTTACTAGCAAAGCGATGCTTTGCTCTTTTTGTTTTTCGTACGCGATAGTAAAAAAAAAACAGTAGCGGCACAAACTTGTCTATGCCCAAAGCACGAGTTCTTTAATCGGTGAGCTTCGGCAACCCACGACCTCAGCCCACTCAAGCCACTAACCTATTTCGTTAGTTTAGAGTTAGTGTTAGAAACTGGATGACATGAGGCAGGAGGAATTTGAAACTACCCTTCAAGCAATCAGTCTGAAAGATCTGCAAACGTCATCAATTTTAATGGAGCTCTTGCACCAGGCATTACCTGTATCAATGCAAACGGGAACGCGCATTGTTTTCAACTAGACGTTCTTCAAGAATATTTTCTGTAGTGACGCCTGCTGAAATGTTTGTCGCCATCTACTGAACTACAATTTCTTTAGATCTACATATAAAGAAAATTCAGTTCTTAATAATACATTTTCATAACACTTTTATAAATTGATATGTTGACATGTACTTTCTCTATAGTCTATGGTCTATAAATTGGCTTTATTAAATACATTATAGAAGTTCGTAACTCTACTATCTAGTACTCTATATAATAAAGTTTATTAATAACTGCAGTAAAATAAGTTTTAAAATTGAATGTACCATATATTTTATTGGCATCAGCGCCAGCAAAAACGTAAAATAAATGTTTGGAAGGTACTAGGTTCTCGGGTAGAACCGCGTTTTAGATTTGTAAAAGCTGGACGTTTCGGCTTCTAATTTGAAGTCATTTTAAAGAGAATCTAGTTGATTTACTCCGAGGCCTTAATCTGCCTACTCCCCAGAGTTCATAACTAGAAAAGAATTTGGACGGCGCGACCTGTGGTGGACGATTGACTGAAAGGGTTTCGGATGGGCCATTTAAAAATGAGCGGTTTCCATGTATTTGGAACTCTAAGACCGTCGCCACTCTTGTTTAAGCAGTCTGGACGTTTTTCGATCTCAATTGTTTCATGAATTATGTGGGGTTTGTAGGAATATATAGGTGCGATTACTTTGGCCTTGTCGAAATCTATTTTCTGACCTGTTTGGATATGATGTTCTGCTAAAGTCGACGAGAGATCCGATTTTCGGATGGCGAGAGAATGCTCGTATATGCGATTTTGGGTACGTCTATTAGTTTGGCCGATATATGATTGGAAGCAGCCAGAACAACGAATCTCATAGACACCATCTGACTCTGGTGGAATATTATATTTCACTAGTCTAAGGAAACTAGATATATTTCTTTGTGTTGTAAATATCGTTTCGATATTACGGGATCTGAATACGTGGCCAATTTTATCAGTAACTCCCATGATGTATGGCAGAAAAACTTTGAGGTTTTGGGACAATTCTCTAGAAGATTGGCTGGTATGGCCAGTTACCTACACTTTATTAATATGCCTATTTATTTGATGCATACCGTTTTTCTTAAGTTTGTCGGACACATAAAACGGATGAATTCGAGTAAGCTAACTAGACAAGATCAGCAAACATTACATAAAGTGAAATTCAGGATAAAAATTGTTTTAGACACAAGGTAAACGTTTGGGCGGTTGGCCAGATAGAAAAATGTAGGAAGACCGAAACAACTTGGTCTGACGAAAGGAATAAAAGCTCAAAGCTTGTTAGCTCAGGAAGGCTAACAACAACAAACATATCTAACTGTACTTCGCATGCTCCACCAGGCCCCATATATGAGCATTTTGTTGATTGTTTGACTGGGGAAAGGCCCCACCAGTTGGGTGTCTGATGACACTCAGCATTGTTGTCTCATTGAACGCAGTCCAAAGAATTCTAATACTGCATATATTTATATATATATATAGACTATAATGGTTATTCAATTAAAATTATAGTGTCTTAGCTATAAAAGGAACCTCTTCCAGCATCTTGTCTGAACTTGTGACACCAAAATACATGTTACAATTATTCCCTAAATACTTTTAAGGAACGGATATTATAACAATAATTGTAAAATCACTAAAATACCATAAAAATATTTCCCTGTTTTAAAAGAAATATAAGTGTTTATCAACGACACAAAAGAATATAGTCAATCTTATGAAGATATATTATAACTTATTTTTGCTAATTAAGTTCTTTAATTCTATACTTATATAGTTGTTTTTTTTGTTTGTGGCCTATTTTAATAAAAGGCATATACTATTTATTATAATGCAAAGTGAGCCAGGCAGATAATGATTAATGGTATTAACGAAACAGCTATATCAGCATCCTAGTCGAAATTATACTTGTAAAGCCGATCTTCACGTTAGTGCTAAAACAGATTCAACAGTCATCAAATGTCAATGTTTAAGACTGCCACAAACCTTAGCTATTGAACTACTGTTGCTTTGTTTTAATTTCAATTAACATATGTTCATAGTTTTATTTACCATGATAAAACTGGCGTTTAATTATGCTATTGTAATTAAATTTCATTCTAATTTAGACTCTCTGGATAATTTGTTGGGACATAAATTAATTGATATTATATGTTCATTAAAAAATATTTTTTTCTTAAAATAACTTGCAATTTTACAGGTGCGCTTGTAACTTGTATAACCATTTTATGAACACTAATAGTTTGGTTAGAACATTGGGATCGATGGTCAGAGCCGAACAACTGGAACTTCTCAAGTTAATATAACATTATATCATGTTTCCACATAGTGTTTAAATTTCCTCAGTAATTAACATGAAATTATAGATTTGCTCTTGCATTTTTTATCATTTTTCAGTGTTTTCAAAGATCATAAATTTTATGCCATGCCCAAAATCTGATTTGGAATTTAAATTAATTATACTTAATGGATTGCATAAGTTAATAGAAATCTTTAGACTGCGCCTTTGATGACATATTTAAAGTAATATAACGAAATAAATATTATATTAGGTTGATAAAAAAGTTTGTGCATTATAATTTATAACTAAACATGTTATATATTATATATATATATATATATATATATATATATATATATATATATATATATATATATATATATATATATATATATATATACGTACCTTATTGAATCCCATGATTGTAAACAATTTCCGTAATAAAGGATAATTTTTTATAATTTTATTCATTTTATTTTATCTTTGAAAAATGCACTAAAAAAGGGGGGACAACAAAATTATTCTTAAAAAACTGTCCTGTAAGTATTATCGACGTATCCTCAAACATCTTATTAGTTGCAATTACAAGCTGCTGGATCAGTCTTATGCCATTATAAAAGTGGTGAGAAGCAATGTTCCATTTCCAAACGTTTAATGTTCTCTAAGTCGGTAATTTCGCGAACTATACAAAATCACGAAACCGGAAAGACCGTGAAAAACTACTTTACGAATAAATAAAAAATATATTACTATAAGTTACGCGGATCCTTTTAAAAGCGCTGCATGTATAAAAGCAGATTTGGATGACATGAATATTTCTACAAGATTATATGAAGGAGGGTTATTTGGACGAAGACCAGCCACAAAACCCTATTATCTAAAAAGAATAGAAAAGCCCGATTGAAATTCGTCATGGAAAAAAAATGTCGTTGTAAAGACTGTGAAACACGGTGGAGGGAACGTTAAAGCATAGGATTGCTTCTCATATGGAGGTATTGATCCAATTCATAGAATCATCGGCATTATGGATCGATTTGTTTATGCCAATATTTTAAAAAATGTTATGCTAGTCTTTACCGAGTGGTAAAGTGTAGCACAATGCTAAAGTGGGTTTACTGGTAAACCCACTTTACCTAAAGTGGGTTTACTAGCACTATAATGACCTGAAACATACTTTAAAACATGTGAAACAGCACAACATTAAATTATTGAAGTGGCCAGCTAAATCCGCGAATTTAAATCCAACAGAAAATTTATGGAAAATCATGCACGACAAATTTAGGACGATATGTTCGATGGTTTGAAAGAAATTTGGCAATCAATAGATTCTTCAGTGCTCCATAACTTAATTGACTCAATGCCAAAACGATGTCAGGAAGTCATTAGAAATAAAGACTATTGGACCACTATTGATTTAATTAATTTTAATTAATTTAATTTAACTTATTTTTTTTAAATTATTTTAACAATGTTCATTGGTGTATTGGTTAAATAATAAGTAATTGTTATTTACCAAATATGCTTTTACCCGTATTTGCTTAAAATTATCATTGTTATCATAGCCTTTTGATTGGTAATTTTATAACTTTACAATTTTATTTTTTTATTTTTGTTGTAAGGTTCGGGTTCTAGGTTCAGGTTCTCTTTTATAATATGGTATTCTGTGAGCAAGGCCTCGGTTCTACGAATTCAAAGAGTAGATATTACTTAGTAAGGATAGCCAGTAGGCAGGAGTTGGTCTAATTGTTCGGGTGACTATGCGCATAGTATTGTTAAATTGCGCATCAACTAGGTTGGTATCGCAATTGTACAGCCACACTGGAGCACAGTATTCTGCAGCTGAGAAAATCAGCGCGAGATATGATATACGTAAAGTCTCCATTCAAGGTTGTACCACACAGTTTTTGGATGATATTGTTTCTTGTTTTTATCTTGGCAGATGTATTTTCAAGATTTTTATACGATACAGTGCGATCCAGCATGATTTCAAGATATTTGGGGTACTCGTTATGACGGAGAATGTTATCGTTAAAGTCCACCTGAAGTTTAGTTCAGTCGTTATGTGAGTGTTCTCTTCGTTTGATCAAGCTCTTTCGATCTATTTTATATAATGTTTTTAATATTAAAAAAAACTTATGGGTTATGGTTATTAAATTGCTTATAGGTACCCTTTATAAATCTACTAATTTTTGTCTTGTATCTGTTTTCTTTAATGGCGGCCATATAGCTTCTTCAGACGTTTTCCTTCTTCTAGTATATCACTTCCACTAACTTGTATATCATTAAGGATTATTCCTGTATGTTTGCAATCTTGAGAATAATTAAAGATGCCCAAAAATGTTTGAAATTATTGCATCAATACAGAACAGAAATAATTGATTTTAATTTTCACACAAAAAAGCGGAATTAATTTCCGAATAACCCAATAGACTAAACTTGTAATTGGCGTAAAAGGAAAAGTAATTCGATGTTGAAGACGGGAAACGAATGATTAACCCAGATAAATTTATAAAACGTTACGTAAGAGCATTTTTCACGACATAACATTCAAAATTGTTAATAATTAAAACAATCGTCGGTGCATTATTATATTTTTAGTTATTAAATCGGTTACAGTAAAGGCGATGATATATTTTGTTATATTTTTTATTTCTAGATTTGTTTGGTTATTTTGCTGACGTAGATGAAAAATAAGTTGTATTACTCTGTTTCATAACAGGCTTGCGTCAGATTCTGGACTATGGAAAATAACCTTAAGGTACAGGGTAGGATTTGGATGTTAGGATTGAAAATATAATTAAGATGTGTTATAAGTTTTATAATGCTCAGCTGATGCAATGATTGAATAGAAAAGAAATATAAAATAATGTGAATGATTATTAAGCTTATTACAAATATGCTAACAACTGTTATACTGTGCTAGTGTTGTAACTTCAGTAGCTATATCAACATTGAATTAGATATTTTTAAGTAGTTAAATGTGTGGTATATTAAGCTAAGCATATTAAAAGTTCGTGGAGCGAGAATGATAAAACAAGTTTGTAGTAGAAAAAATTACTTGATTTTTCTGTATATAATCCCTTAAGCTTAATACATTTATCCAGCGGTTCTCCAATTCATTTATTCCATCTCTGAAGTAATTTTCTAGAAGTCCTTCAAGATACTCATCTACGGCTGATATAACTTCTTCATTTGGTGAAAAACGCTTCTCACGTAGAAATTTTTTGAGATTTGAGAATAGATGCAAGTCAGAGACTGCCAGAGCTGGTGAATATGGTGGATGCTTCAACAATTCGTAGTGTAACTTCTTCAATTCGGCTATTGCAAGAATACCTTTGTGAGCTGGTGCATTGTCTTGAAAAAAATTTTTTTTTTCTTCGCTAAACCAGGTCTTTTTTCACGAATTTTTGCATCCAATTGATCCAAAAGGTTTCAGTAATATTATACTGTTATTGTTTTACCAGTTTGAAGGTAAAAAATGAACAAGACTCCTTTTGCCTCCTAAAAAATGATGCCATAAACTTTTTGGTCGATTTTGAGCACTTTGGCTGCTTCGGAGCTGAATAACCGGGCTCAGTCTACTCTGCGGTTTGTTGTCGTAGTTCAGGATCATAGCGGTAAACCCAAGACTCATCCATAGTTACAAAACGACGTTTAAAATTAATTTTATTCTTTCGAAAAATATCCTAATATTGATTAGGAACTTCTACTTGTAGTCGTTTTTAATCAGAATTTAACAAATGCGGCACCCATCTTACACATAATTCATTCAGTTAAGATATTCCATGGCCTTAACAATTTCACTCAAAGTCATAACCATATCATGTACAGAATTAATTATTTGTTCAGTGGTTGCAGTTATTGGACGTCCAGAACGATGATCATCATCCAGGCTTGTACGACCACAATGAAAATCAGGTGATTTTCGGTTGCCCACTTACAAACCATTATTTTTGAAAGAGTAGACTCTCTTAATATATTTACCATTTCACCATGAATTTCCATTGACTTTAACCTTTTTTTTTACAAATAATTAATCACTGCACGATTTTCAATATTTTCTATTTAAAAAATTAAAACTGATATGTTTACTTTAAGCAGTTTTTGTACGAATGAATTAATAGATCGACTTGAAACTTCACACATGTTCAGATGAAGGATGAAATTTCAAAATGTAGTAGATTATATAGCCCTTTTATAATATTATATCTTTATATTATATCTCTTATATTAGATCTTTATTACTCTATAGGTGTCGCTCCACGAACTTTTCAATTAGCGTAAAAGAAAACAGTCACTACCAGACATTGCTTATCTTAAGTTCTTCGAAACCGGTCAATTAGGGGCTTAATTGTACCCCAATGCTGCTGTAGTAAACATCTAAAAAAAATGGGTTTCCATTTGTTTATAAATATAAAGATTATACTATCTTCAGAGATTTAATCCGAATTCAACTTTCTACTTCGATAAATAAAGAATCCTTCAATATTAAAGTGATTTCACTATATAATATTCAGTCAACAGTTTTTAAAAAAATCTTAAAGACTTTCAACGAAATTAGAAATATTCCACACGGTGGTTAACTGTCATTTGCAATGCATAGAAATGATGCCTTAGAAGTGTGGAAGCATCTGTCATACTGTTTCTGTAGCAAACCACGCGTAGGGTTGAAGTATGTAAAAGTGTATGTTCCTCGACAACTCCGCTGATTATTAATTCATTAAAAGAAAGTAACGGGCAACTAGCTCTTCCGGTACCAAGACAACAACGATTTGTCAAAAAGGTCATCATGCGTTTTTGGGAGAATTTTAAAGGAATTCACTTTGAGTTTATTTCTGATAGCAGGGTGATACATTCAGACCTCTACTGAACACAAATTGAGAAAGTGCATGCTGTTCTAGGCGAAAAATATCCAGCTTGGGTCAACCACAAAAAAGTTCCCCTTTAGCAGGAGAACAAAAACTGGTATATGTCGAGTTTCTCGCCTTCAAAGACTCATCGGAGTACCGACAAGCTACTGACTCAAACTTGGGTTGATGTCATCGAAAACAACGGGCCTGTATTTTGAGGCATAATCTTCAGGTATAAATCTTTTAAATAATGAATAAATAATTATACTTTTGCTACACCCTAGTATCAAAACATGAGTTGATTCTAATTTAAAAACGTTGGTGTCTGTAATTTCATAAAGCGACTGACATCACGATGTCCATCTACCAAACATAATTTTCAAAAATGCCATCAATGATATCTGACTTATATAGATTGTATAGTAACCTCGCACAAAATTGTGTAGTAACCTTCGTAGAAGGTATAGATCCATGAAAGAGTGAGAAACTAATTTTTTATGTGATGTCAGTTATATGACTGTCATTCTTTTGTGTTTTTAGGGTATAATGAAATTTGTGTATAGAATTTAATCTAATTAATTATGTATTGATCATGGATATTTATGATTTCTTCATACATCTTCTAAAGCCATAACGCAGCGTTCTGAAAATGTCTTAGGGTTATCGACATAAAAATTCATCACCAATAAATAAAATCTCCCTAGAGATTGTTGACAGCTTTTAGTTAATATTCCTCCATGAGATTTTAGGCAGTAAGTTATCGCAGATGATTTTTAATCCAACTTATCTACGTATCCTAGCAAAGATGAAGGAGTTTTTATACTATTAGACAGTATTCCAAATTCTGTCCTATTCCTGCTTTGATTTGGAAGGATTTTTATCGTCGAACTCTTTGAAAATACTTACATTTATCTTGATGAGATGATCGGAGTGAGACATCTAATATCGAAACCTTCAGCAAAATATTTTTGACATAAATGTTCTATTAACATATTATATTAATATATACTGCATATCTTTAAAACTGCTGTTGGTAATTTCATATTTGCAGTTGGTTTTGTCCATTTTTATTTTATACAAATAAAACCGAATATAACATATTTGTAATGAACACGTAAACAAAACGGACGATGAAGAAAAAAAGGAATAATGGAATGGATACCAATAGCAAAAAAAGAATATATGAAGACCCAGTGAACACTGGAAGAAAGCTTTAGTTAATGCAAGGTTGGAATGATATTTTTGAGAAGGAAAAATACTGGACTGAAAAAGCTTAAGGTAAGGAAGAAAAAATTCTTTACAATTATCGTTAAACCGAACATGTAAAACAACATAAAATGAATAAGAGTGCCTCGAAAAATCGGAACGAACTTAGTTTCACTAACGAAATATATTGATGGATTGATGGATGTTTTTAAAACTAAAATCTTAACTCAGATATATTTTTTATATATGCGAGTAAAGCTATTTATTATCACATTATCAGATTTGTGATAATATCATTGTGATAATAGATATTGCAAAAAAGTTTCTATGTTAGAATTTTCTACTTGAAATTTTGTAGCTTTTCAATGTACACTGCTAAAAATACATGTTAATCAATGTTTCAACTCTATTAGATACGGTAATGTTTTATTTTCTGGAGGTTTTTTTTTAGTAATTGATGGTTTAAGATTATTTTAACTTTCTTGCAATATTTAAATATTGAATCTTTGAGAAACATTACTAACATTTCGGCGTTTTGCTTTTTTTATAGATGCTAATCCTTAAGCCAAAACGTTCATTCACCTTCTTACATACGTATTTGTGTTTCTATGTCACCAATGCCAGGTCAAATATTATTCTTTGGTTACTGGATATTTTACGATTTATTCTTATATACTTTCGTTAACCTAACCCCAAAGACATCAGGCCAAATTGGCAGGATATTAAATTGCAGGATATCGGCGAACAATATCCATCCACATTTAAAACGAGATGATGTTCAAGAATTTTGGTATGTAATAGATCAATTGATGCACTGTATATATGCTCAATCTGCTTCAATTCTAGCAACAAAAAGTTGATCCTAACAACAATTAATGGGCAATATCTTGGTGCTTTGATCATAAATGCATTGCCAACCTCATTTCTGAAAAAAAAAATGAAACCAGTTATTCCACCCGGCCATAAATTACAGCTAAGACTAATTTTTGAGGATGTAATGGTAGTTTAGCAATCGGCTTTAGATTTTTCTCAGCCTCATATAAGCTAACTTTGTTAACGTATCGTCTGAAATAAAAATTACCTCTTAACGTTATCGTTTAATGTTAAGAGGAGAAAAACACCTGTCAGTTATGTGTTAGGCTAGCTGTTGAAAAAAACTTCTTGTTTAACAATCCGTTACACGAGAATTGCTTTATGCAATAAATTTAAATAATTTCTAAATTCAATAAAATATATAATTCTTTACAGGATTATTAGACTAAAAAGTTATTGTTAAATACATATGTTTAAACTAACTACTTCTTTCTTTTTCAATTTATTTCATTAATTAATTAATATTCTTATATAATTTATTAATTATTATGATATCGATCACCTTCCGGACGGCATTCCCGCCATGGAAACCCTCCCCTTTTTAAGCCATATTGTTCACCAGCCCTTTACCGCTCTTGTATGCGTCTTTGCAGCTCTACTGGATTGGATCTTGTGAAAGGAGACCAATATCTAACTGCGAATCTAACTTATGATGCCCCATTATTCATCATTATTCCTCCTTCATCTTTATATCAGCTTGTTCCCAATCGAGATATCCATATATATATATATATATATATATATATATATATATATATATATATATATATATATGCGTCATTATGGCGGAGACGCAGGTTGTTGTGTGTTCCAGATGAGAGTGGAATCCAACGGTCGGGTGTGTATAACTCCTGACTACTGTTGTGTCTCGTTGGACGCAGTCCAAAGAAGTCAAAAAACTCCATTTATAAGCCATCCGACGAGAAGTCGGCGAAAATATGGGTTGTTTGTGGAGGAGGACTCCCAGTTCTTGGCGAGAGAGCATATGTCGGTACCCTGATGAGTCTAACCACCAACAGACGAAACATGTGCCCTCCAATGTGAGAGATGGGTGGGGCTTCCTTCCGGTCAAGCAACTAATCATTGCTCATATATATATATATATATATATATATATATATATATATATATATATATATATATATATATATATATATATATATATATAAATATTGTAGTATAACCTTTTCTGTTTTAGTTTTGTTGTTACTTAAATTAGAGCTACGGCAGCCATTCGCCGGAGCCTGTGGGGTCGTAGGCCATGGATGGATTGCATCGGCACTTCGATAAGGGCCCAACCCAGTTATTCGGAATCGAATAAAATTAAAATAAACCTGTAAACTGGGAAAAAGATTTATATATTCTAAAAACCACAAATTCAAGAGCACAAATTAATAAAACAAGCACAAATTCAGAGAGAAACAAACATAACAACGGGAAAAAAGTGTGGTGCTTACAACTAATAGGCAAAGTAAATAAATTGAAAATGGGTTAGCCAGCGTTCTTGAAACTCAAAAATGTGGCAGACAAATAGTGATTGAATAATAAGTGAAAATTATTGCTGAAAATAATAATAAAATAATATCTGATCTTTATCCGTTGTGGTGCAATATCCGGCTATTGGTAAGTTCGGTTACTAAGATGGGCTATTGCTGACATCTACGAAGTCCAAAACGTTTGTAGTCTAAAACGTTTGGATCCTAAAATGTCCGGAGCCTATAAAATCTGTATTCTAATATATCTGGGGCCTACAATGAGCCATATCTAAAATCCTTTCTATTGGAGGGATTATTTTACATCGACTATTAGCGATGTCAACTACTAGGTCACTGTCCATATTGTTGGTATGGAGATAAATGTTCAACATGAGGCGAGCTTTTCAACTTGGCCCCCACTCACCGCGGAATATACAGGTGCACTTTAAAGTAAGATATGCGCAAAACAATAGTACTTGTAGCGGCCGATAATTTTGACACTATATATATATTTATATATATATATATATATATATATATATATATATATATATATATATATATATATATATATATAAAATATAAAGTGTGTCATGGTAGTTTTAAAAGTCTTTAAAAAGAGTTCCATTTATTTAAACTTCGATAATAGAATATCAACATAAGGACTCAGATTGGTTGAATTAAATGATTGGTCAATATCACAAGTAGTGAGAGCGCAATCTTAAGTCCTGCGAATTAAACTCGGTAAAACCCTCCTAAATATCCAAATCATATTCCCTAGCGAAACTAATATTCATATATTCCAAATCATAAAAATGAAATAAATCAAATAATCAAATAAATTCCGCGATTATTTATGAAAAATTAAGAATAATATATAAATTATAGCCAGGAAGGATCAATATCTATTGAATGTTTTTGAATCGACTAAATTGGTTATAAACGAAGGTATATTTTCCCCAAATAAAACTATTTTCTAAACAAAATAACTTCTAAAACAATAACTTTCTGAAATAATTCACATCATAATTTTGAATGGAAATGTAGGGTTTAAAAAAACATTATATGAAATGATACGTTTTTAATGAAATGGAGAGGTCTACAAACAAAACTGCCGTTTATAAGATGAAGAAAAGAAATACTATCTAAATACCATTTCATGTGCGGAGACTGTTTCGTGTGATTTGTGGCTGTTTGGTGAGATTTATGATCTGAACCGTTGAGGTCGAGTCGGACTATTAATTCGAATACTGGTCAACTCAACTTTTGAATGAAATAAAACAGTAAAGGGCAATGTAACATAAAACAGTCAAATCCAATATTAGTATTATCAAGATTATCCCATTAACTCCAGTTAATGAATCAGGTTTACTTAATTTGGGCTTGAAATGTTTTATTTTCATAGCGTTACCATTAAAGGGCTGTGGTCTTACGGAACGAAAATCAACATTATATGGCCGGATTTGGAGCAGGTAATTAAAAGGCCTGAAAAATTCATCGTTTACATGTTTTCGTTTTAAATTGAGATTGAGAATGGTTACCGATATCCTGCTCTTGGACTGTTTTGGTCTATTTTCGTTGAGGCTATGGAATGAAGCGATTTATAATAAAATTTACCAAATGATCCAAGAGCTATAGCATGGGATATGCCATTGATACCATAAATGTACAATTATGTGAAAACGTCAATGAAGTTTATAACCAAACCAAACCAAATATTACTGTTGCATAGTACGCTATTACTTTAAAGTAATGTATATATATATATATATATATATATATATATATATATATATATATATATATATATATATATATATATATATATATATATATATATATATATATACATATATATATATATACATAATACAATAATATATAATAATAATAATCTTTAAGCTGAAATTTGTATCCCATTTATAGTAAAAGTTCGATTTCTGTTTACCCTAATTGATTTAATGGAGATTCATCTATAATAAGTCATAAGCGATATTTGAAACTATCAAATTGGTCCGGATCTGTTTAAAACACAGGAAAGTAATTATATATAAAAGTTATCTTCTTGTAGATTTCATGAGGTCACCAGCAGAGCTTTGCGTGGGGTCTGAGCTGTTACTGGTCAAAGAATAAACATTATATTTATAGATGGTTTTAACATTTGACTTTTCATCTTTTTGACATGTTATACATATATTTCTTTAAATATTTGATAGTGTATACCATGTGATTATATTATCTATAGTTTATTATTGTTCTTTAATATATTTTCTGGAATTCCAGTTATCAATTGGATAAAGTGATATCAAGATATCTACAGGGAAATGCAATTTACTTATATTACTACCTGGGTAAAAAACGATAATAGAGCATCACAGTTGCATAAAGATAGTACAAGAATTCAACAGCTTATAAGAAAGATTTTTCCGAGAGACACATTTTTAGTTGTCTCAAAAAATTGAAAATTGCAGATCGTTCTCTGGAAACGGATTCTCGTTTTTCGATTTCGAATAGTAATTTTTTATGATATGCGACAAAAAATCCCACACATTTACGGAGGAAAGAAGGGTAAGAAATTAATGGAACTGTTCCAAATTTCATTAAGGATAAGATTCTAATGCAGACGATGGTTGGAACTTGTGGAGCGGAGGCCTGGAAAATAAGGCCAGAAGAAAACATCTGACGGGCAGACTAACTAATAGGAGGAAGAATGTAAATCAATTTTAAATGTCAGAATCTGGGAAATAACACCAAATAATAAAGGAGGATAGTTTATTAAATCTTAGACTTGCAGGACTTGTCAAATTATTGTTTAAGGATATAACTTTTATATAATAAACGTAATATAACTTATAAAATAGATGTGATATTAGGGCGCTCTCATTCAACGACCACGCTTATTACAGTAGAGATCTGATTACCTGGTAATCTTGGCTTCAATATTTCACTTCCTAGTATTGATAGGCTTAATTTTACCGGCAATTAAATTCATTTGTAAGTATTCCTTTTAAGGCCAAATTATCCGTTTTTGTATATATCTTTAAATTACTATTTGATTTTGTTTTTGAGATACTCGAGATAGTTATAATCTATGACCAGAATCAGAATATACCGCAAATTTAATTTTGATTCGAGACAAATTTATTGATAGCTTCAATATCGCGAGATATTCTCAAGTTTTAGCAGCGGGTCTTCTGATATGTCCAGTGAGTAAGACCTTTACTCATCAGAAGTACTGGCTTAAAATCTAGGTCAATTCTCGAATCAGTGCAATATATTATAATTCAGAAATATTTTCCATGAAAAATTCCCTATTTCTAATCTGATATTACAATATCAGGTTCTTATGAATTAGTGAATAATCTTTTCACACAAAGAAAAATGAAATTTGTTAGCACATAATTAAGATTTAATGGACATTTTATATGCTATATTAAGGCTCATGGAATTATAAATATTAATCCAGGTCCAACACATTTTATAGGGTTATATTAGTAATTAACAATTATATAACAATGTATTCATCAATCGCCAAAAGCCAAAAAAATATTGATACAATGGCTGTAGATAATTTAAGAGGAAAATACCACACAGAGGAACAAAAATTTAGAAAACCTTAAGATATTTTAAGAAATTTGGGGATTCACTTTTTAAAAGCAATGTTTTAATCTACATCTTTCTGAACTTTTCTGAAATTTGCCGGTACTTAAACAGTCGATAAACAAGATTCCTTAAATAGAAAAAATTGCCAATATCAATAAGGTTCACGTTAGTTTCATGAGTACAGGCCATAGGTGACACTCAAAAGTGTTTCCATTGCATATAAGGCCGTTTTCTGATTTATAATTTGTCTTTAATTTATGGCTGGTATAAAGAATAAAATATTCTCAGCTGTACATACAAAATAAAGTACAAATTTAAAGGGGCTAATCAACGATGCAGTGCATGAGAAGAAAAGTGAATAGTAAATTTTTAAAAATTGCTGGATATTGCAAATACTGAACCGATAAAAATTTACAGAGCAAACATTTTGCTGTAGAGTTCCACGATAGTAATACCAGATAACAATCATTGAAAAGAGATATCATCAAAAGCTAATATCACTGGAAAAACAATGTGCGAACGTGTGACTGGTTACTATTCCAGTTAAAACGCTAGACTGATCAGGAAATCTGATTGTTGTATGTACGAGCTTGACACGGTTTAGATATATTGAATACAAAAGATTTTTTTGTAAAAAAAGGAAAATTTGATAAGTGAAACTGAAATGAACAAAAAAATAAGACCAATATCTCGAGCCGATTATAAATTACCGGGAGGCGTTCTAAACCTTTAGTCCGGAACGAATTCCCAATATTTCATAACGTTACGTAAGTCCGGCCGATAAACGGCCGCAAAAAAGACAAAAAAGAAAACGACAAACAAAATAAATTCTAGATGTCCGAACGGTGTAAAGTAGGCCATGCCTCGGTTTATTCAAAACGACAAAATACTGGCCGAGCGCGCTCTCCTATTGGTCGGCACGCTGGGCTAGACGCGAACAAGTGAAAGTGCAAAGCCGACCTCGATTTCACTTTCGTTTAGTAGGACGATCGAGTCCCACGACGTGTCCGATTTCGCAACTGTTTTTGCCACCGAGAAGAACGTTCCATCTCTGTCGTTTACCAGATAAGTCATGTATGCGACAAAGATGGCTATTGGTCGGGTGAACGAATCGTGCTAGAAGACATCGTGAGCCTAGAAACCATCGCGAATTGGGACGCGTACTTCTTAACGACTGGGTTGCGTCACGAATCGACTATTATGCGACGGATGAGATTCTTGGGTGTTTAACGATGGTAGAAAAAGCAGGAAATTAAAAAAATATACGTAGCCATTCGTTTTTCAACGCTACTATCCAAAATATCATGTTATGTAATCGAAACAATAATGAGTATTCCAATTGAACTATTACATATTGCAGTTTTTATTATTTAAGTCTACTTTGTGTCTGTATTGTGACGCCTAGTAACTGTAACTATAATACCAGCGGGAAAAATACAATGTCATGAGCTTAAACACATTTTTCTTGATTAGGTATATTTTAAATTAGACAGCATGAACTTATTTAAGTTGTCTCCCATTGATTATATATACATTCTGACAAAAAAGTACCAAGATTGTCAAAATTCTTTTTATCGCTAAATTGGTACAACTGTCTTCTATACTCACGCGGAGTTTGAACGTAATCTGTCATTTAGTTTGTATACAGTGCTCGATTTTGTTAGTTCATCTCAAGTGAGTTTTGCGATTTTTACAATGGATGAAAATATCGAACAAAGAATTTGTCTTAAATTTTGCATTGTAAATGGAATTTCGTGTACCGAGTCGCTGAAAATGTTGCAGAAGGCTTACGGTGAATCGACTTTTTAAAAAACACGTGCATATAAGTGATACAGAGCATTCAAAAGTCGAGATGTGGTGGAAGATTTGCCTCGCTCTGGGCGTCCATCAGCGTCTTCAACTGACGTTAACATCGATAAAATGAAGAAAATGGTGACTGAAATTCATCATTTAAGTTTGAGAGAGATAGTCGTTGATGTTTCCGTGTTTCATGAATCAATTCGTACCATTTTAAGCGATTGTTTGGGCATGAAACGCGTTGCCGCTAGCTTAGTGCTGAAAGACCTAAATTTTTTTCAGAAAGTCAATCGCGTAAAGGTCGCTGAAGACACGTTAGAACGAGTCAATTTCGACTCCACATTCATAAAACGCATTGTAACTGGTGATGAGAGATGAGTATACGAGTTTGACATGCAAACCAGTAAACAAGCTTCGGAATGGCGCCTTCCAACTGACCCGAAACCGAAAAAACCACGTCAAAGTCTATCAAAAGTTAAGGTGATGTTGACTGTTTTCTTTGGTTATCGCGGTGTTGTGTACTCTGAATTCTTGCCAGAAGGTCAGACGGCAAATAAAGAATATTATCTGAGCGTTATGCGTCTTTTGAGAGAGCAAATTCGTCGAAAAAGGCCAGATTTGAAGAAAGAAAACTCTTGGATTTTGCATCTCGACATCGCACCATCTCACAAGGCTATCATTGTGAACGAATTTCTGGACAAAAACTCAACAAACACCATCGAACAACCACCGGATTCCGGAAAATCCGTTTAAAAAATGTTTTGACAATTGGATTATTCGTTCGCATAAGTGTATTATTTCGAAAGGCGCCTACTTTGATGGCGATACAATAAACTTGGATAAATAATAAACATTTTGTGCTTTATTGACCAATTCCTGGTACTTTTTTGACAGAATGTAAAATTATTTCCAGATATTCCTTTGAATAATGCTATTAAAAGTTAAATTTAATTTCTCCCTGAAAAATCAATTTACTTCAACAAATAATTAAATATAATAAAAAAAAACTATGTTATTTAAGAGTTAATACAGTTTAGTCTAATATATAATCTCCATTGTTATTGATAATCTTCGCCCATTTCTCCGACAAACTTTCTGTTCCCTTTTTCTACACTGACTGTCCTTTTGAAGTAAAATATTTTTTGAATGCAGTTTTAATACGATTTTTTTCCACAAAGAAAATGTTCCATAGATCTGAAAGATGCTAATCTGACGGTGCAACATCAGGAGAATATGGTGGATGAAGAAGTACTTCCCTGCCTAATTTGTTGATTTTATTTTCGTAATTCTGATAAACTATGAGGACTGACATTGTCACGCTGCAGAATAACTTTTTCCGCTAATCAGTTTTGAACCTTATTGTATCAAAGCCTTGTTTAGTTTATCACACTGAGCACAATAAGATTCACCACTTATGGTTTCACTAGGATTCAGAACATCATAGTGAATAATTCCTGTAAAATCCGAACATAATCACAGTAACCCATTTTCTAGGTAAAGACTTGGTTTTGGAATCTACAAAAGTGGTTGTCCTGGAGTTAACCATTGATTTTTCTTATGTGAATGGCTATATAGAATCTTTTTCGATTGCTTGTAGTTTTTTATAGCGCCGGTAGTATTCAAATAGCAAATTTTAATTCATGCAAATATTGGTTTAAAAACTACTTTGTATACTATGACATAGTATACAATATATTTTTTTTTTGGTAATATATTCTTCCTTTTAGGAAATCTATTATTGAGTGTATAGTATAGCATCGTATGACGTCCTGTCTCAAGCCGTCTTAGGTTAATTTTTATTTTTCTGTTCGTATATAATTTCTTGTGACTCCATACAACTTTCTACAGTATTCCTCACTTTTATGATGCATATATTAGTATTTACCAGTTTTTCAATTCTTTGCTGTAAAGTAAATATTTGGAGTACCATTTTTCCAAACAGTGCAGAGAATCCTCAAGTTGTATTTATTTTTCTACCCCTTTAATAGCTTTTCATACACCTTTGCTTCTTTAATGAGCAACCGTATTCACCTATAGTTTATACATTCACGTAAAACATCTATTTCATTCCTATTTTATTGATGGGGGACAGTAGGGTAGGGTGGTGTAAAATGACGCACTTTTGAAACAATCGGTCATAAATAAAATAAAAATCAATGTTTCAAATCAAGTCTATATATTTTAAATCTTTGACTAATTGGTAACTAAAAAACACTTAAAACAAAATCACAACTTTTATCTTTGGGTTAATTTGTACAAAATCTAAAAAACAGAAATGCGCACTTTTAAACAACCCGTTGGGTAAGTTGGCGCAGCAAAGCCGATAAGATGGCGTAAGTTATGCGATGTCATATTTACAGTCTTCCGTAGTGGGTTATTTAAATATTTCCATCCAAGACCATAATACATCCAAGATTTTTGGGTTTTGGTTCAACTTTCTGCTTACTTGCTTCTTCTAATTTGATTTATAAAGTGAACTACTAATTATTTCAGATTTCATGTGATTTCTTTTACTGTATATTTTGTCTGAAATTTAGGAAAAAGTTTAATATTTTGTATTTTATCAGAGATTGGCACATCGTGTGACTATTCTACAATTGTTGAAGTAGAAGGTTGCGTTATATCCGTATTTGTAGTTATAACATAATCAGACTCGACTGGGACATCAACAGTGGTTGCTTTAGGATAGAACGTAGATACTTGAATGACACTAGGATTTTTGGCTTTGGCTTCATTTAATGTTGAGATGTTTGCTGCAGGTAAGCCGTGGTGAGTGGCGACTGTACGAGTTTCAAATACCATTTGTAGTTCAGTCCTGATTGATTGAGAATTATTTTCGGTCTGATCAATCACTTCTTTGTTTGAATGAGGATCTTCGTGATGTAAGCCTGGCTAGTCGTTTGTACCGTGTTTCCTGCGGAATCTTCTGGATTTATTTGTTCTGTGACAGTACTTGTCATAAAATCGGCACCATTAAAAACATCTGGATTCCAGGGCCAAACTTCTATGACTCTGAAACTTTTAACAGCACATTCAATATTCGCAGCTCTGTTATAGACAGATGTAAATAAAAATGATATCTGGAATATTGTTATCGCCCGTCCTGGATGACTCCTCAACCTTTTCTCACACTCCTCAGCGTAGTACTTCTTAAGAAAACCTCTATCAAGGGGCCGAATTTTATGGCTGCTATGTGGTGGCAGAGTCAGTGCAACAATATTATTTTTCCTGAAGAAATCCACAGCTTTAATTGAATTTAGTATGATCTCTGAAATAACTTAACCAATCAATAAAGAGATCGGCATTAATAAAGCTAGAATCGAAAGTCATTCCTATTGATTCAGCAGGTTCTCCATCCAGTAAATCAGATTTCATACGTTTCCTGCCGAATATAAAAGCTGATGGAACAAAGTGACCAGTCGCAAACATCGCATTTACAACACTCACACTTATGCCTCTCTCAGCGCTAGCAATTTTGTTGATTGCTTGTTTTCCCTTCATTGTAAGAACTTTGGGTGGCCTGTTAGGTACTGTGGATAAACCAGTTTCATTCATATTATAAATACGATGTGGTGGAAAGTTATATTTATCCAACATCGCACTCATGATAATGTAGAAGCGTTCGCATTGTGGTCTGTTAAAACCAACAGCACGTGTAATGCTTGTTGATGTTGCTTATCTAATTGACAAATCTGGATGTCGTTTTAAAAAACCATGTAGCCATTTTTTACCTACAGTCTCTGTTTCTCGATCGAACCGATGTGGAATATGATTTTTTGGCGAATTCATAAGCAAGTGTCCTAAAATCTTTTGTGGTCATACCATATAACATTGCATCTAGAGTCGTCAAATAATCACAGAAGGCTTCTTCGACCTCTGTTGAAAAGGTAATGTCATATCCACCAACTAAACTTATATAGTGTTAATATATTTTTTATTAATACTTTATAATAAAGGAAAATTTATTAAATTCATAGCTATTTCATCATAACCTGCACTACAATTACTGTTCAATTTTTTCACACAGTGGACAACAATAAAAAAAGGCAACATTTTCGAGTGTCAGCACTTCTTGATATAGCCGCAGCCAGCTGCTTCTTTCTACTAAAGATTTAGGATATCAACAAATTTCGATAGTGTAATATACCACTAATTTCCCTGAAAATTTCCTAGTGCTTGTTCTGGGACTGAAGAAAGAATGTTTATTTGTCAGAACGAAAAATTGAAATCGGATTAAACCTCAGAGGAATGAAGTATAATCCTTTATTTATCAACAAATGAAAAAACACAAATACTTTTGTTACATTGAAGTAAAATAAAATTGAATAAAATAAACTCATGAATTTCTTTATTTCCTTCTTTTTGAGAATCGAATTTGATAGTGTAATACTATCAAATTCGAAGTAAAATATGTATAAACATATTAATGTAATTTAACAGAAACAGTATAATTTGCACGCACAATAATACTCAAACATTTAAAACTCTTCTTTTGCTTTATTGAAAGTCACAAAATAAGGAACATATTAATTACCTATACTTTTAAAATTTAACGACATCACTGAACGTAGATAATTAAAATTTTATTAACAAATAAATTGGTTGAATTGCATTGTAATACACATCCGACTTTATTACTTCATCAGGGATTCAGTTAATTATAGAAAAATGTTTCTCCTTTCTTACATTCGAATCAGATTTTCTCACAATCTATTTTTAATATATTTTTTTTCTAAAATATATCATATTATATAATTTATAAACTTTCAGCTGCTTCAATATTAATATATTTGTTAATTAAAATAGTGATTTTAAAATAACTGTTAAAAACATGAAATCGATTATAAGATTTGCTTATTTTGTATAACTTGTTAATCAAATATGCTTAAAACATATTTGTGGTCAGAGTGAATAAGGTGGTAAGTCGAAAATCGCAACTTTTCAGGGCAGTACTTTTTTACTTTTGAACAATTCCTATAAATCCATTTTTGGGAGAAAATATATTTTGTTGATAATGTAATAATATATATAATATATATAATATATATATATATATATATATATATATATATATATATATATATATATATATATATATATATATATATATATATATATATATATATATAAATAACATATGTTACATCTAATATTCAGGGATGGTAGATAATGTTTCTAAATCATTCCGGGTGTCGATCCGTTCATCGTCGAGACAAAGCTCTAGAGCTAATTTCGACGAACGAAAACTTTCCACCATACGCGGGGGAACTCTCCGAACACTGCTTGAAGTATACATATTTTTCCTTCAACCCGCAGATCTACAGACAGACTGACGGTACCCCAATGGGATCATCCCTATCACCCGATATAGCTCACCTGTTCATGACAGACTTCGAAACAAAAGCATTAGCCAACGCTCCTTTCAAAACTAAACTTTGGAAACGCTACTTAGATGATATCTTTATGATATAGCCCCACGGAAACAAACTTCTAAACAACTTCCAAATCCAATTAAAAAAAATCTTCCCCAGAATACAGTTCACCCAGGAAGGCGAACAGGATAGGAAACTGCCATTTTTAGATCTCCTCACAAGACAACTTTTTGGATCCCTCGAATACACAGTGTATAGAAAACCAACTCACACATATCGATGCCTCAAGGTTAAATTCCATCATCATCCTTCTCAAATCCAAGCAGTAGTGAACACCTTGATTTCCAGATCCTTCCAACTAATACTATCAGATACATGAAACGAGGAACTACCAAAAATATCCACTGCACAGCCCTTAAACAAAATGAATATTCAGAAAATTGTATCAGGAAGGCCATTCACCGTCAGAAACCCAACCACGAAGAACAATAGAGGATCAGGAATCAAATGCACCAAAGGTCCTGCTGCCATACGTAAAAGGAATCACTGATAGGCTAGGCAGACCACTAAAAAAACATAGATTAGAACAGCCTATAAGCCGCATAAAACTGTCGCAAATATCCTAAAATACTCCAAGGACAAAGTTAGACAAGCCAGACAAAGTTATCTTGTTCCGACTGCAACAGAACATACATAGAACAAACAAACAGACGAATCTCGGCCAGAATACAAGAACATAAAAACAACTTAAAACACAAACAAATCACTTCCTCTCTGTTCCAGCACCATCTACAAAACAGGACATAAAATCAATTTTGAGGAGCGAATATTGAAAACTAAGAGGTCGGAACAATCAAAGAAGCTCTTGAAATAGAAGATAGGAATGAGTTAAATGCGCAAAACGACGCTTGCAATATTCTAAAAGTATGGAAATCGCTTCTGAAAAAAGAAGAAACACGGCAACGTGGCGACGAGGAAGAAAAATTAATAAGCGGACGCCCGATAGCGTTGCTGAGCACCGCGAATAGTCCCGAACTACCCCTATACAATCTACGCAGTCGCCGGCCGCCTTTAAGAGTGAGCGCAACGATTTGTGCACGTCAGTTGGATTCTTCATATATATATTCATTCTTCATATATATTCTATATATATATATATATATATATATATATATATATATATATATATATAATATATATATATACATTTTTCTTGGTTGCTTGACTGGAAAGAAGCCCCACCCATTCCTTTAACTGAATGACATATGTTTCGTATCTCGGTGTTCAGACTCCTCAGGGCGCTGACATATATTGGACACAGTCCATGAAAATCTTACAATACATACATATAATATATATATATATATATATATATATATATATATATATATATATATATATATTATATATATATATATATATATATATCATCATCATCAGCCTGTATCGCCATCATCAGCCTGTATCATCATCATCAGCCTGCAGGCCTCTTCAGCATGCTTCCAACTTTAACGGTCCTGGGCTTTCCTCCGCCACTCGGGTCCAATATACTTAACGATGTCATCAATTCATCGTGCTTTCGGTCTTCTTCGCGGACGTTTGCGATCAAGCGGTATCCACTCCAGGATTGCCTTGGGTTGTAAAATATTAGGATATGAAAAACTTTCTACAAGCGATTACACAATTGACAATAAACACACACGTGTGTCAACTTCAAAAGAAGAATAATTTTTGGTGGGAACTGCTGACGAAACATGGATTCATCACAGCACACCACAGACCAAAGAATAGTCCTAATAGTGGGTTTTTCGATACGAATCTTCGCCAAAGAAGGCTAAGGCGACTTTATCCATGAACAAAGTCATCTGGCTGCAGTATTTTGGGATGTATGTGGCATAATTCACGTCGATTGCTTGGAAAAGGGCAAAACGGTTAATGGCAAATATTATATCAACTTACTAGACCGTTTTAACAATGCTGCAAAAAAAAAATTAATTTCCATCAAGACATGCATGCGTGCACACTTGCGTCGTCGTCATGGCAAAATTCCATGACTTACGAATACGAATTTATTTCCTATTTTTCAAATATGAAAAAATGACTCGGCGGAAAAAAAATCGATTCTAACGATGAAGCCATTGCTGGAACGAACACTTATTTTAAAGGGTTAGGTTTGGTTATTATTAGATTTTATATAAAAGATAGAAAAGCGTTGATCTAAGGTGTATCGAACGGAAAGGTGATTACGCTGAAAAAATAAAATAAATTTTACACATAAAAATGATTTTTCTTGTCAAGTCCAGGTACTTATCATACAACCTTCGTACCGTAAGAGGACAATAAAACAACAAACTGATTTTTCGTAACAATTTGCAATGTTTGCCCCTTGTAAGGAAAATAAAATGTGGTTTTCGGTGGAAATGGTTGCATTTTGGATACTTGTTTTAACGTTGGTTAAATTTCCGAAAGTTATTTCCCTTACACCATGTATATTATTCTATGTCTCTAGCCAATCTCATAATGCGTAACTGAGAAATCTGTAAGTAACAACCAATGAGCTGAATTAAAAAGTGTTGGAGTTTCATTTCACTCTCAATTTATACAAATTTGAGATTCATATGGAATGTGTGTCTTTTATATTAAGTTGGCAACAATACTCACGCATTATCATTATATTATTTTTAAGCAAACGTGCTGACAAAAAACACGACAATATAGTATGAATATGCATTTGCATTCAGTTTAATCAATTTTCCATATATTTATGCTATTAAAAAAAGTTTATAACAACTTTTTCTATATTTAGAGACATATATTTATTTATTTTTCATATTTAGAGACAAAGTAATCATAAGGTGATAAATCACGATCATATGGTGACGAGAGATCAATTCGTTGTTATATTTTTTTAAGTCATGAAATTTCACGCCATCTATCGGTTAGTAACAGTACAGCATTGTAAAACCTTTCGTGATGGCAGGGTTGGGCAAATTCTACGTAGAGCACGGGAAAAAAATCTCTTATTTTTTGAATATCAATGTTCTAGATATATAGCAACAACATTACCATAACTTAAGAAAGAATAAACAATACTGTCACGACGACAAATGAGGTGGTGGTTCACTTATGGTTTGGACAGCCATCGGATTTTTCAAAAAAAACTTATAGTTTTCATGTAAAATCGGGGTGGACGCTGAAAAATATAAAAATTTGCTTGAAGTCCATATGCCATGTTTTGAAGATTTTAGCAGGACCGAAGTTTGTTTTCCAACAGGACAACGCTATAATCCACAATGTAAAAGTTGTTAAAGGATTGGTTTCGAACCGTAAATATAGATGTTCTGAAATGACCAGCCATTCTACACATTGAACATAATGGAAAATATTCCAAAGCAAACAAGATTTAAAAAGTGCAGATAGTGCAATTTTAGACGCCTGGCACGAAATTGACCAAAAGCAGATCAAACGATTGCTGGAATCATTTTTGAAGTAATTCGGCTTAAAATGTATAAAGGGTTGACAAATTTTGTTCTCTTTTAATTGTTTTTAATTTAAATTAAAAACTTCTATTTGTCGCAGTGCGAAGCAACAAAAAAAAATTAACCTGTTCAAATCTATAAATTATAATTTTCTCACGCTAACCAACTCGTGTAATGGGCAATTAGTAATAAATATCTCTACTTAAAGCAAAATTGAGAAGGTTCTATCAAAAGATATATATATATATATATATATATATATATATATATATATATATATATATATATATATATACATATATATACTATATATATATATATATATATATATATATATATATATATATATATATATATATATATATATATATATATATATATATATATATATATATATACATATATATATATATATATATATATATATATATATATATATATATATATATATATATATATATACATATATATATATATATATATATATATATATATATATATATATATATATATATATATATATATATATATCATCATCATCATCATCATCAGCCCGTATCGATCCACTGCAGGATGAAGGCCTCTTCAGCATGCTTCCAACCTTCACGGTCCTGGGCTTTCCTCTGCCACTCGGGTCCAATATACTTAACGATGTCATCAGTCCATCGTGCTTTCGGTCTTCTTCGCGGACGTTTGCAATCAAGCGGTATCCACTCCAGGATTGCCTTGGTCCATCTGTCGTCCCATCGCCTCGCTATATGGCCTGCCCATCTCCATTTCAACTGTTTTACTCTTCCAATGATATCACAGACTTTTGTTTGTTCCCTGATCCATGCGCAGGACTTTCTGTCTCATCTTGTAATGCCAAGCATACATCTTTCCATTCCCCTCTGTGCCACCCGAAGTTTTTGAATTGATTGCGATGTGAGTGTCCAGGTTTCACTTCCGTATGTCATAACGGGTAGAACGCACTGATCGAATACTTTTCTTTTCAGGCAAAGTGGGAGTCTGCTCTTAAACACTATGTTGAGCCTACCAAATGCCTGCCAGCCACATTTAACACGCCGTTCCACCTCCCGGGCGGTATTCCCCTCCATGGAAATCCTCTGCCCAAGATATACAAAGCTGTCCACAATCTCTAAATCCCTTCCTAAAACTGAAATTCTTCTGTCCTGAGCGAAGTTATTGAACATAACCTGACTCTTTTTCAGGTTTACTTTCAAGCCAAATGGTTCGCCAGCCCTTCGCAGTTCTTGTATGCGTCTTTGCAGCTCCTCTGGGTCTTGTGAAATGAGAATAATATCATCTGCAAATCTAAGATGGTTTAAGTTTGCACCATTGATCTTTACCCCATCCTGTTCCCAATCCAGTTTACGGAATACTTCTTCAAGGCCAGCCGAGAAAAGAATAGGCGATATTGCGTCACCCTGCCGTACACCTCGTTCTATATTAATTCCCACTTCAAGATAATCAAGGTGAATTGTGGCTGTAGCTCCATCATATATCGATTTTAATAGATTTACATAGGCTCTCTCTACACCTTGACTAAGCAGTGCATCCATTATCGCATGCTTTGAGATGGAATCAAATGCTTTTTCGTAGTCGATAAAAGCCAAGCACAGTGGCATGGTGTATTCGTTGTGCCTTTCTATGACCTGCTGTACAACCTGGATGTGATCCATTGTACTGAATCCACTTCTGAATCCTGCTTGTTCTCTTGGTTGTGCGTAGTGAAAACTTTGTACATCACTGATAGGAGGCTTATTGGACGATAGTTCTTTAAATCTTCCTGTGCTCCTTATATATATATATATATATATATATATATATATATATATATATATATATATATATATATATATATATATATGTATATATATATATATATATATATATATATATATATATATATATATATATATATATATATATATATATATATATACATATATATATATATATATATATATATATATATATATATATATATATATATATATATATATATATATATATATATATATATATGTGTGTGTGTGTGTGTGTATAATTTCAAAACTATCAGTTACACGAACTTTTTCAAGCAGCGTGCATTATCTAATTTATGAGTTCGCGATAAATCTTGTCCCAAGCCCATGATATTCAAAAAAAACAACGTCATCAGGTCAATTGGGTTCAGTTCAATATATTTAATTTTATCCACAAATCGCAAGGATTGTCAAATCTAGTTAACTTTAATTTCAATAGAAAAGCGTAAAAATATTAATTTTGATATACAGTGGATAATATTCGGACATCCTATTAAAATATAAAATATAATTATATAAAATAATTATATAAAATATAATTTATAATTATATAATAATAATTATATTTATTTTTTTTTTAAATATAATTATTAAAATATAATTATATAAAAACAATCCAGCATTTTTCCAATTTACGCAAAAAGGGCAAAAAATATTTCTTTCCGTATATTTTGCGGTTGTCACTTCCTTTTAATTTCTTGTATAACAAAAAATTCTTTGTTCAATTTTGAAATTCTAAGACACAAACATAAATATTGCTTGTATACACCTCAAAAATATTCGAACGCGCAAACAAAAAATGAATCTGTATTATAAGATAAGATAAGTGGTAATAGTGGTGATATTATAAGATAAGTGGTAATCTTCAAATTTTGTTAAAAAACAAATAGTAATTGGCAGACTGGTTTCGAAGAAACATCTTAAAATGGGATGGGTCGTAGACCAAATAAAGAAAACATTAGTTCTGAAAATGGGCTATTAGTGTTTTTTCGTTATGAAAGGATAAATTCCTACCGAAAAATTGGGCAAATGTTTCAGATAAGTATAAAGTAAGGTTGAAGATATCGTGCAACGCTACAAAAATGAGTACCAATTTTTTTCCAAAAAAGCAAACATGCCGTCCAAAATTATTAAATGAAAAAGACCAACGCTTCATTTTAAAAGAAGTACATAAAGAATCCTAAAACTATTCTCAAAAAGTAGTCAGCACCGAAACAATACACCGTTGTATAGAAAACATGGATTATCATGGACGTGTGGCCCGGAAAAAGCCTTAGATAAGTAAGAAAAATAATAACACTCCACTTGATTTTGCTAAAGAGTACATTTTGAAACCCGAAATGACGTTATTTTCTATGATGAGGTTCAATTCAACATTTTGGTTCAGAAGGGCGTCAAATCGTGGTAGCGAAGGGTTAATGAAGAACTATATACAGAAAATCTTTATCCAACTGTCAAACACGGTGGGGAATCGGTATTGGTATGGGTGTATGTCATCAGAAGGGTTGGTCATTTGGTGTTTATTGGTTTTATAATAGATAAAAATAATTTATATACTTTAAGACAAAATCTGAGAATAAGTGCGGAGATCATGAACATTACAAAGTCATTTAAATGCTGCCAATACAATGACCCTAAACATAATGTAGATATAGCTCGCGAATGGCTATTATACAATTGCCCAAAAGTGATTAAACGCCGCATGTCACCTGAGCTTAATCCATTAAAAACGTTTGTCATTATTTGGAAACTAATATAAGTAAACATAAAATTACTAATAAAGAAACTTTAAAGAATAAGTTATAGAGGAATCGATGTAAATTATTTAAAAAATTGGTGGTATCCATGCCCAAACATTTAGGAAATGTGATTAAGGTCAAAATGTGGTCATACCAAATACTAAGTTTTTTATACAATTAATTTTAGTTAATACTAATCAATGTTCGAACATGTTTGTTGCTCTAATTCTCCTTCGAATGGATCTTTCATGGATGTTTATTAATAAGAGGATATCAGCAAACTCACCTAGCTTCAGTGGGCGAACATTTAAAGCGATATTACAGCCGCCTACTTTTTTTACTGTTAAAAACGAAGAGAAAATAATTATTTAGGTATATTCACACTTATTCAACTGTAGCCCGTCAAGACGCATGCATCTATTGAAAGGTTAGATGCATGTATTGAACGAGAGGTATGCAAGAACGCAAGAAAAAATCATGACTCCAAACGTAGCGCAGCGACTTCCAGCGATATTAGGTATCTTGCGCTTTCGCACTTCTTGATATAATATGGAAGTTTTTGCAAAAGTTTTTGCAATTTAATTTAAGATCAAGTAGTTTAATTTTATTAAATTAAATAAATATATTAAATTATATATTTAACAACAAAAAATAAATATATAATTTTGAAAGTAATAATTTTCTTTTGGTAAACTCCAGGGCAAGGCGAAGTCACAGCAGAAATGCTGAAATATATGGGAGAAATAGTAAAGGAAGAATATTTGTCAATATTAAACACTATCATAATAGAAAAGAAAGTACCAGTGGACTGAAATATGGGCATAATATTACCCTTGATTAAAAAAAGGAGTTATTAAAGAATGAAAAAACTATAGAGGGATCACACTAACAAGTTTACCCCGAAAAATATTTAACAGAATAATAGAGCATAAGGTGAAGGAAAATTAGAAGCAACATTTAAAGGAATAACAGCAAGGTTTTACAAATGCTAGAAGCATACAAGATCTAATATTTATAATTCGATAACTAGGAGAAAAACTATTAAGAAAAGAAACCGAAATCCATATTTGTTTCATTAACCTGAAAAATGCATTCGCTAGAGTAAAAAGAAGGGGTGTATTAAAAAGTCTAAAGAAAAGAGGAGTAGAAGAGGGAGTAATATAAATTATCACGGCCTTTTACAATTAACAACAAGGATAAAGTAAGAACGCATAACGATGAATCCATAGAATTTGAGGCAGGAATAGGCCTAAGACAGGGCTGCGTACTAAGTTTAATGTTATTTTCAGTATTTATTGACGATGTTGTAAAAAATAGCAAAGCGAATTGCAAAAATACAAAAATAAATTTTACACACAAGAACTGCTGTTCGCTGATGATATAGTCCTAATGCCAGATTCTGAAAAAAAACTACACCTACACCTGCGAAAAGTAAGCATGGAAATAAATATTGACAAAAGCAAAACAATGGTAAATTGCAGCCACAATGGTAAAGGCAGAGAATCTTGAACCTTAACAAAGAGAAACAAAAGTAGAATTACAACTACAGAAATGAGATTCCTAAGTAGAATAGAATTGCAAAAAGAGATAAATTGAGAAATACGACAGTAATGGTATAACTGGAAACGAAACCAGTAGAAAGAGCTATTGTAGTAGAAAAAGACAACTGAGCTGGCTAGGAGACGTCCACAGAATAAATGAAGAGAAATTTGCAAAACAAACCTATGAAGCGAAAACACGAGGAAAAAAATTAAGTTGGACGTCCAAGACTGAGATAGGAAGAACAAGTTCGACAAGCGGCAGAAAAACAAGGAATTCATTGGAATGAGGCTAGAAAATTAGCACTGGATAGTAACTCATGGAGGGTAAAAATAGATGAAATACCATCATGCTGAAATGTGAACTGTCAGTCTTACACCTAACGGTACAACAGACTTTCAGATTAAACAAAATTAAAAATAATTAAATTGTAAATTGAGTGTGCAAGGAATATTTGTTTAATATATATTTTCCTGTAGTAAATTGTAGTAATTATTCTAAATATCCCTTTGTCCATACATATTTTCTGTACTTATCCCTTATTTTCTGTGGTGGTGGATATAAAGGAGGCAGGCATTTTACCCTGCTCTAGGATGCATGCGCTAACGCATGCAATAAAGCAAGTTGAAAGGCAAGTTGAAACGCACGTTGAAACGTATGTTGAAACGCACGGAAAAGTTGAACAGATGTAGCGATACCATTTGGAAGAAGGATCAAATTCCTTTTATATGTTTGTTGATGTAAAACCCTCGAAAACAAAGTACTATAATGTGTATGAAACGTTACAGCACGCCATTTAACGCACTATACTTGATAAATATCATAGACGTTAACTAATTACTCAATATCGTTCGTTGAGATATCAAGGCCAATATTAAAACAGTAGTATATTTGAAAATACATCAGTTTTTTAAAAAATGCAACAAGAGCTACATAAAACATTTATTTTGATAATCGAAAACTTTTGTAAATGGTAATTTGCCAAGTTTATCCTCGAAACCAAAGTACACTAATGTGTCTGAAACAGCACAGCCCGCAATCTAACGCACCATACTTGATAAATATCATAGACATTAAGGAATTACTCAATATCGTTCATTGAGATATCAAGTCTAATATTAAAAGAGTAGTATATTCGAAAATATATCGTTTTTTTTAATGCAACAACAGCTACATAAAACATTTATTTTGATAATCCAAAACTTTTGTAAATGGTGATTTGACAAGTTTAGATCAAGAGATTGTGACATTCCATAGAGAGCTACCCAATAAGCTCAATTTACCTTGAATTAATTAATCAGATATATTTTAAGCAGATTCGTAAAGTCAACAAACATGCATATCTTATACAGTGCCATACAGTCTTATAGAAAGAAACAAAATTGATCACTCAATAACTTATTATATCTTGTTAAAGCGGAACAATTTGTCAATTGACTTTAGACAAAGAAAGTATACTTTATAGTAATCTAAAATGAAATTAACAAGGGCATTCTCTAGAACTAACATCAGTACTTACCTTAAAAAAAGTTTTACATCCTTCTTTGTATTAGGTGAAATATTCATTGCATAATACGGATTGAATTGATAAAACTACATCAAATTATAACTCCAGACTTCAATTTGAAACAATTAGAATGTACAGTCCAAGTTTAAAAAAATTGGCATGTGGTCAATAGCAAAATTCCTAATTATACAGCATGACAATGTAAGACCGCTCTCTGTGAAAAACACTCAGGACAAATTTAAAATACAGGCATAGGCGATGTTATCTTATTCACCTTCTTAGCTCAATGTTGTTTACTCAGTTTACTATTTATTGAACTCATTTGAGTTCATTTATTGAGCTCGTAAAAAGTTCAAAATATTGAGGTTTAAAATTGACTTTTTTGATGGAATGCTACTTTCATTTTGCCGATCCAAAATTAAAAATCTACCCGTTACCTTACCAAAGGTTATTGATAAATGAGGTGATCATATTACCGAACAATAATAAGAAACTATTAGATCAATATCGACAACACTTTTTGAAATGTACTATAAATATCACACAGTATTTAGTACATTATGTTAATTCACTGTGGAAAAATTCACGATTTAATAGTGTGTATATATTATTTGTATCTAAAGGGTCTTTCAAATTGAGCGTTTTTTTTAATTCTTGAATAAAATACAGATGGCGCTTTGAATTTGCTTAGGTCTAGTCTCATTTCAAAAGTGTAATGTATAATATTTATAAAAATGGAGTCGTACACAGTACAACAGCGCGATAAAATTGTTGAATTATTTTATGAAAATGGGCATTGAAAATGTTTTTAGAAAATTATGTGATATTTGCGGTTTACACAATCATCAAACTGAAAGCATTATCAATCGAATTTTTCAAAAATTTCAAGAAACTGGTTCGGTGAATAGAAGAGAAAGAAAGAAAAGAAAGAAGAGAAATATATAGTCGTAGCGGTCGTACACAAGAGCATATTGACTTGGTATGCGCAAGGGTTACTGAAGAACCAGAAATTTCCATTAGTTGATGTTCACAACAATTTGGACTCAGTGAATCCACAACATGGCATATTTTACGAAAGGATTTAGCTTTGGCTATAAGGTTCAAAGATTCGTTCAAATTGTCGTGTATTTGTCAATTGGATTAATGAACAAACAGATAATTTTTCTCAAAAAATCAGATTTTCAGATTAATGATGATTCAGATGATGATATTTTGAAATTTGTGGCTATGCTAATAAACAAAATTGCCGCATTTGGGGTAAGGTAAATTCACGATTGATGCATGAGAAACCTTTACATCCTAAACGAGTCACTGTTTGGTGTGCATTATGATCAGGAGGTGTAATTGGACCGCTTTTGTTTAAAAATACTGCTGGTGAATCTGTAACTGTCAATGGTATTCGATATCGTGAGATGATAACTGGATTTTTGTAGGCTGAATTGAAGAATATTGATCTGGAAAAATATGTGTTTCCAACAGAATGGCGCTACACCTCACTTTGCTAATGAAACAATTGATTAATTGAGAGAAACATTTCCTGGATGAGTTATTGCAAGAAACGGTGGTGTTAATTGGCCTCTAATATCATATGATTTGACACTGTTGGACCATTTTCTTTATAAAAACAATGCACAATTCCTGAATTAAAGGATGAAATTATTCGAGTTATTGGTGAAGTGCGATTGCGGTTATGCCAAAATGTCATCCAAAATTTTGACAAAAAAGTGGACATATGTAGAGCTTCAAGAGATGGTCATTTGGCAGATATAGGCTTTCGTGTTAAATATCATAAACTATGCTTCAATATATCTATATAAATAAAAACGTAAATGTTCGTTTGTTCAAAATCTTAAATTTTCGAAAGTTCTCGACCGATTGCTTTGAAATGTTGACACATCGTTGCATTCGAATACGCGCGTGTTTCTATATATCTATTATATAGATGTCACACCTGTTATTGGTAAAACATTCTCTTTTTGAAAAACAGCGCCACCCGTTGGACGTAAAGCAACACACTAGACACTAAATATTTTACGGCAATGGGAGCGCCATCTGTTACATCCGCCGTAATCCGCCGTAACATCAACACACGTATTACTAAACAACCCGCCGTAACATCAACACACGTATTACTAAACATTGCTCATGCTAGATGGCGTGCTTCTTGACCGATGCTGTCACTTAGCATTTCCATTATTTCCGATTGCATTGTGAAATTGAAGTTTCATAGATTTCGATTTATTTTTCTTTTGATTTAATTATTTAACCAGACTGAGCTGAACATCAACGCGTGGCTGTGTGCAGCTAGTTATCAATAAAAAGTTTTTTGAAATCAGCGCAAATTCTGTGTTTTATTCAAGAATTAATAAAACCGATCAATTTGGCTGATCCTTTGACACCCGTTTCAGTGCATCAGACTTTTCGAACATGGCCTGAAATGTATGCTAAACATAATGGATTTTGGCCGCTTCGACCTAATCAGAAGGATTTATGTTTCAAAATATATAAAAGTGATTTAGGAGTTACTTGTTCATCCTCAACAAATCACTGTTTGCTGCGGTTTTGGGTTGAAGAAGGTAATGGTAAATCCTGAAGAGTCTAATGGTAAATCCTATAGGAATATACTTAAAGAATATCTTTGGTCTGAACTTATAAATGTAGATATAAACAATATTTTCTTTGAAATAGATGATGGAACTTGTCACACATCTCGCCAGATAATCGATTTATAGCAAGGAAAGTTTCCTGGATGCATTATTTCGCAAATAGATCAGGTTATCTCACGCACTTGGATTATTTTTTGTGGGGTTATATTAAATATCTGGTTTACAGAAATAAACCCCTAACAATTCGTCACCTTAAAGGAAACATTCAGGCTACCATTGAAAATATACCACGTGATAAAAAATATCAAAAATACCTGTTCTTATTTAATTGTTGTCAATGTAAGTATCGTTGACATACAAAATAATATATTTACTTTCACTCGTTACTTTATATATTACAAATTAATATAATTTATTTTTTAGTTCAGTTTTGAAAACGTGGGGAGATTACCCTCCGAAACGTTAACGTTAAAAGTTTGTAAATTTTTTATAACATTTTTATATCTTTAAAATTTTGTTCGTTAGGCAAATTTATTACAAAAAAGAATCACTGAGAAATTTGTCTCCGTTTGGTTTTTTGTTTTTACCCAGTGATTCTTTCTTTAAATAAGAACAGGTATTTTTGATATTTTTTGAGTTTTAGACAGTGGCGAAAAACCCAAATAAAGGAGAAAAAATATATGAACACGCCACAATCATTCAGTGTGTCTCATTTTAAAGTTCTGATACTTTGTTAGAGGCATTGCATTGCAAATGTCCCTCGTAAATGTTAGAAACATTACGTTACAAATGTCCCTCTTAAATTGAATTTGGTTAAGAAGTACTATTTAATACTAACTTCGTACTACTCTGTGGTAGTGGAAGTGGACTCTGACTTCCGTTACACAGCTATTTTACCGCCTAAGACATTAAAAGTGATGATACGCTGTCAAGAAAAAATAAATCTGTAAAAAACAGAAGCCGTAAAACAGTTTTTGATTGTACACTCCTTTTAATGTTACTGCGATTGTATTTAAAAAGTGCGTGTCTAATATAAGTAAAAGATATAATAGTAAATTAACTCGAGCCTCGAATAGTGAATTAACTTTAAGCGGGTAGCTTTCTTGTGATACACACGTAACACTTTTATTGAATCATCCTTTATTTTCTTTGAATTTAAGAATAAAAATTCTTTATTCTTCGTTAAACTAACATAGCTATTGCTAGTAGCTACAAAAGCAATTTAGTAATTAATAATTATATCTTTAAATTAAAAGATCTAAATATTAAATTAATATTTATATCTTTTTATTTTATTAATAAGAAAACGAAATTTTGACGTAAATTGTGCTAAAAATCTCCAGAAGAAAAAACATCATTATCCTAGCGTAATCGGATCATACCAAAAGATCAAAGTGTAATATTAATTGCGAACATATTCCTATTTTTGTACATAATTAAATGAACAAGATTCATTAAAAAAATTGACGGAGAGGTCAGAATAAGGTCTGTTAATGAGGTTTAATCTAGAAATAACTGGTTATGCCAGTACAATCTCGGTTTTCTGCCTCGTGATAGAGTGACTTTTCGACCTCACCAAAAATGTGTTTTGCTTTCGAACAAATCAAAATACAAACCAAAGGTTAAAGGTTGTTTCTTCTTGTGATTATATCAGTAACAAATAGGTCAAAACACCAAGAACAGTTTGTCCTCGGAAGGTATTACCATATGGCTACGAAATTTCACAAAAGTCATTCTAATATCACTTGCATGTTACGATAAAATAAATTTATTATATAATCCACTTAGTTATAACTTTGAATTTCATATGACTGAGACTAAATTTTATAATGCCATTTATTTTCCTTCGCTTTTACCGTTTTAAAACTTACTTAGGGAACACACTAAGTAATAGTCGTTGTCAAGAAAATAATTTGATATCCATCATATCTGAATCAGAGATGGGAGAATGTATGATAGTATGATATGTTTTTTTACCGAAAATCGGTTGTTCGGTGAGGACTTTTTCAGTTGATGTGTATATTTGTTTTCGCCATGCCACTTGTTCATATTTGAAACAGAAAGAAGTTAGAGGGGACCATGTCTGGAGAATAAGGTGGATGGGGCATCAATAAGTAGCATCAATTTCGATGTTACAACGTCTGAAGAACGGGCGGGTGCATTATCGTAGTGAAGGAGCAATTTTTCTTCACCAAATGAGTGTTTTTATCAATTCTACACAAAATTTGACTAAGAATGCGACATAATACTCTCCGGTGACCGCCTTTCAATTCTCCAAATAATTAATAAATATAATGCTTTACGAATCTTCGATAGAAACGTCTTCGCCATTTAAGGGGTAAAACTGTTACATTCCTAAGATAAAACCTTCTGTTTTGATTGTTCCTTCACTTCGGTTAGTGAATCTAAGTTTTATCAACAGTTTCTCTAACCTTCACGGCGTCATGGATTAACAGATCATGAATTTTGTTGAATATTTCATAAAAAGTTACCTCACTCGTGTTGGTTCGACCGCGTCAGATCTCAGTAAACCACTTATGAATCATGAAATGTGAAGAAGCAAACTCGCCATAATATTTTCTCAACTTTATTTCGGGTTGCGTTATGATTTTTCCAAAGAAAAAGTATTGTTTAACTAACACACGAAAGTCGCTTTTGTCTATGATACCAAAAATGTCGAACTTATCGACTGTCGGAAACTCGCAAAACATAGCTAAATGTTATATCGGATTGACATTTACGAGTGTTACTAGAAGAAAATTAATTTTCAAAAAAAAATATCACAATTTTAATTCTATCCTCATGTTGTTAGTAAAGATTGCTATATCCGATACGGAATTAATCTGATCATCAGCTTCTTTCCGAGCCCCAGCCATCCCCTACATTGGAGGGCACATGTTTCGTATGTTGGTGATTAGACTCATCAGGGTGCTCTCTTGTCAAAAATATGGAGACCCCACCAACGATCAAATAACCCATACTTTCGCTGAGTTCACATCGGATGGGTTACACATGCATGCTTATACATCAAGTAGCCCATCGTAACAACTAAATAAGCTGCACAATTTGAAATTATTTTTGTTTATACCCACAAAACCGTGGTGGGGAATAGTTTTGTTTTTTCTTATCGCCCACCCTATATGTTCATCCATTTTTGTATTCTGCTATAGGTACTAAACATATTTCGTGGAACATGTCCTAACCGAAACCCAATGGTTTTACCGATATCGCCGTTTTGTAAAAAATATCTGCAAAATAGAGTCTCCAACACTGTCAGTGTCACATATCATTTATTTTTTGATGTAGGATTATCATTTTTGGTAGGGATATTAATTAATCTATGACTTAACTTTCAATGAAACAAAATTTATATACGTTATACAGGGTGTCCAGGATAACTGATATAAACTGATAAAAAAGCATTGAAACACATTGAAATCATTTTTGTCACCAATTCCCTTTGTTTTGAGAATCATCTTAATTAGTCAAAACGACGTGGCCATTTCCATTTTTTGCCTGATGCATGGCTGACTCATAATTTAAAAAAAAAATGTTTTAATAATGCTCATTAGTTTATTTGTAGTTTATTCATTAAATAATAACCAATTATTATTTGCCAAATATGTTTTTACTCATTTTTCAAGTTCTTTTTAGGATGTAAGCTGGTGCAACATACTAAATGAAAATAATTTGCAGTTTATAATAAATAGGGGTGAAATGAATCAGAGAAAAACAACTAATACATGTTTCCTTCTTCAAAGGTCAACGTTTAAATAATTCATTTATTTATTTGCACTGACTAACTTCGGGTGGAAAATAAATTCCTGAAAACATTATTGTGAGTGTATTGACTAAGCCGACAATCTAAAATCCTTTAACCTACAGCTTGATCGGTTTTTCGCCGAAAGTCGATCGCCTGCTTTTTTTCTCACGAATCCACACAAGTGTGAATGCACTCTAAATACACAGCCGGTTCAAAATGCATTGTCTGGCCAAACATACAGCGAAACAGTCTTGTTTACCTACTTATTTAATCAAAATAAATTAATTTCGCTAACGTCGGTTTTTTATCTAATCTAAATAACAGTCAGGCCAGGACTATAGCTTTTTTTCTTGTTTGACATATACTTATTATAGTTTTTTTTATCTTGTATCGAACACGTAATGTGAAACGGTAGTCGTTTGTTTTTCATGGCAATCTAGATTTTCTTCATTCCATTTTAATTAAGTTTCGAATGTAAGACACTCATGAGATATATATTTAATAAGTATAGCGTGATCTCCGTTTATGTTATTATATCAGAGACAATGAATAACCGCTATGTAATGGTAGTAGACTTTTTAATGAATAATTGTATTTTTTGTCGATAATCATAGAGGTCATATTTATAGTTAATAGATAATACACTTAATTTTTTTTTCACAATAAAAATACTATGTGTAAATACTAGTAATAAATATATTATTGAAGTACACAGTTTGAATAACCTGGGTTGATGCAAAAGATCGTCCTGTTTTTACCGCTGGATGGGATGCCGCTAAAAGGAATTTCAAGTAGTACTTGGGAAAAAATATATTATTTGATTGTTTTATAAGCAGTGGTGCGTATCCTGCATATTCTCTGTGTTTCCAGTGGTGCATATCCTGATTTATAGAAAAATGCTCTTATAAAACCAATATACAAAAAGGGCAAATCAGATGAAGAAAAAAACTGTAAACATATAGCGTTACTAAACAATGTCAAGAAAATATTAGAGAAGGCATTGTATAGATGATTGATTGGATTTTTAGAAAAGTACTATATAATTAGCGATAACCAAAATGGTTTCAGAAAAGGAAATTCAACAACTAGGGCAGTTCAGGCAATCCCGTATATATCAAATTAATTAAATGTTAAGAAAACCTCGATTACAATGGGCATTGATTTATCTATCGCTTTCGATAGTGTTAACCACAAAGTATTGTATTCCAAATTGACTAATTATAGCATAAGAAGCAATGCTTTTAAACTAATTAAATCGTATTTGAAAAATCGTACACAACAGATATTAATAAGGGATACTGAGATTAGGGCAGGCAGGCCCTGTTACATGTTACCAGGGAAAGTACATGTTTTCAAGGCTGTTCCTCAGAGTTCCTCAGGGTTCTCAGGGGATGATATGTTGAAAGAATAGATAATAATATATGCAGATTATCTAAAGCTTACATTTAGTGAAGGGAGTATTGTGATTGTACGGGCAAGTGTATGTAGGGCGTACGAGCCTTTTAATCAGTATTTTTATGCTCACGATCTCCTCTTGAATTTATCAAAAATACAGTGTATTCATTTGTTTTTGTTGTAAACTAAATACATTTTGTTTACAACAATACACTTTTTAGAATGACAGAATGCGCCTCAGTAACTAGATTAGTGATGGACCAGAGATTGGATTAGAGGGCCCATATGGAAAAACTTGCATTGGATAGAGAGATATTCATATGCTTTGAGAGATATTTCCAGAAATATAGGGACAGATGCAGCAATATGGGCGTATCATGCATTCCTTCAGTCTAGAATAGGATACGGACTGATTTTTTCGGAAAACTCACCTAAATTTCCGGTTAAAGTCCACAATTGCAGGAAGTAAAAGCCTAAAGGAATACTTGTTTATAAAAGTGCATTTGTATATATTCATTATTAGTGGTACAATGTTACCGATTAATTGATGGTTTGAGTGTATTTTCATTTTTGTTATGTTTTATATGAAGTATTTATTATGTTTATTATATTTATTACTTTATATTCACAATGTTCCGTGTCCAAACGGGAGTTACAAATGTACACTTAATGTGGACAAATAAATCTTTATCTATACATCTATATATCTATATATATGTATATATATATATATATATATATATATATATATATATATATATATATATATATATATATATATATATATATATATATATAAATATATATATATATATATATATATATATATATATATATATATATATATATATATATATATATATATATTTATCTATATAAATATATACCTATATATCTATATATCTATATATCTATATGTTTATATATCTATATATCTATATGTTTATATATCTATATATGCATTATAAATGGCAAACTACAAGAAGCATTTTCGCCATATGATGATTTTTTTATTTTCAAAAGGGCAAGAATGTTTCGTAGATTTAAAAGATGAAGGTATGGCGGCACGTTAAGGGGCCGTTGACGATGCCACGTGCCGTAAGTTTTAAGAAGTTTCGTGAAAACAATTTTAATCTTAGCGATGCAACACGTTATGAATTACGGCCCGTGGCTAATAGCAATGAAATATTGGTGCTAATTGAAAAAACTGGAAAAATCTCGAAAGATCAAAACATTTTTGGAATCAATCAGTGAGCAGTGCCAATGCAATTTTGTCAACTTGGAATGGTTACAGATGGATGGTGAGAGGTGATGAAAAATGAATTATGTATAATAATGTTAAACGTAAGAGATCATGGTGTTAAGCGCGGAGATGCCTCTTCAACCAGCAAGATCTAGTTTACATCCAAAAAAGGTTATGATTTACAGTTGGTGAAATTGAAAGGGAATCGTTTATTATAAGCTATTACCTTAAAATCAGACTATTAATTATGATTAAATCATCTCCTCATTAACTGATTAAATCATCTCTTGATGATGCTAACATGGTTAGCGAAAGGTGCGTGTAGAGCTTTAAAAAAGTGATTTGGTGTTTAGAGGTAAATTTCTTTGAGTTTAGTGTTTTACACCGAAGGTGCCAATAGAGGAATTGATCTACGATGGCTACACGGTCAGCGGAACTAAATCCTTATCGTAAGTACACTACTAAAATTAGGTTTACTGAAGCAGATATTTGTTTTCTTAAGTTATACCAGGCCAATAAAATATTTCTTAAGTTGTAAGAGTAAGAGTATGTTTGAAATTCAGGCATACAATTTTTACAAGATTAACTTTTAAATTAATGTAGAACATGAATGTTATGAACATATTCTTTTGAAATGTGTTCCTTTTGAATAAAATCACCTTTAAATAAAAAAATCTAAAAACTCAAAATAGAGCAGTCGAAAGGACATATTCCGGAAAAGAGCATTAACATAGTAGAACATTTTTCAATACAGACGTTCGACAATCCAGAACTAGATCTCTTAAATAAAGGCCTCAATTTTGCTTTGCCGGCATCCCTAGTGCTTTGGAGGATATGGTAGCCGGTATTTGAACTGGTATTAAACACTTACCGGAGTCTTCCCAAGCTTTTGTCAGAGAGTCGTGTAAATGCAAAATTACAAAAATTATTTCAAATAAAAGTCAAAATATGCCAAACATTTCTAAGATTGTCAAGCGTCTGAGAGAGAAGAATTGTTTTTATTTAAAAGCTTATAAGGGAAATAAGGTTGTAGTAATGGACAAATCTGATTACTTTGAACGCGTTGAAAAATTAATTTAAGACGGTCCATTTAAGCGATTACCGAGGAATCCATTATCAAAAATGGTCAACGGAGTCCAAGATACATTGAAATTTTGTAACAACCTTATTTCACTTTCTCTAAAACGCAAACTGCATATTTCTAATCTAAAAGTGCCAAGATTGTATGCTCTACCAAAAATTAATAAACCAGGAGAATCAATGAGACCAATTGTATCAGAAATTGATTCTTCAACATACAACTTGGCAAAATGGTTTTGACTTGACAAAGGAATTTTAAAATCTACCATACCAACTACCTTCATGTGCTGTGATGAACTCAACAAAATTCATAGAAAAAATTAAAAATTCACATCTACAGGAAGGGCTAGACAATTAATTCGAGGGCTAGACAATATATTGAAAAAAAGTGGACATTAAGTTCGTGTAAAAACCATACAATAAATTAGGAGAAGTCCTGAGTAATCCAAAAACTAGATTAACATGAAAAGTTCAGGATTTACGAAATTAGCTGTCAAGATTGTGATCGAAGGTATATTGGGCAAACAAAAAGATTATATTATATTATGGAGATATAAAGAACACATTGCCTTACATTAGATATGGGAGAAAGGAAAAATCTTGTGTTGCTGAACATGCAATCGAACATGACCACAATATAAAGATTAGTAATTTAAGACTGGTTAAAACTGTAAATAACAATAGGGCTTTGGATGCATATGAAACCATTCAAATAGAAAAATGTGAGAAAATCATGAACCGGGATAAAGGACCTATTCCATTCCGTCAACTTTTTCAATTATTAATGTAAGGCTCAGTAAACTTCACGGTTCATATTTTTCTTTGCTTTTTTATCATTTTTTACACGCTTCATTAGGTAGGTAGTACGCTTCCTAGGTAGTAGGTGAATAATTAGGATTATTATATAAATAAAACATTGCTTAAGTTTAAAATTAGATTAAGTCATCTCCTGATAATGCTAACTTGGTTAGCGAAACGTGCGTTGAGAGCACTAAAAAGATGATTTGGGGTTTAGTGGTAAATCTCTTTGAGTTTAGTGTTTCACACCAAAGGTTCCAATAGAAGAATTGATCGGAGAAATACTGTCCACAACTAAATAAACTAGCCTTATATTAACCAACAGAAAAGGCATTGCGTTGCATCAAGACATGTGTCTTTGGCTACCCGACACAAACTTTTACAGCTTGACTAAAAACTTTTTATTTCCTTGAAAGAGTTGAAATATCACTTGGATCTCTCCTTTGGTCGAAAATATCGCAACTTCTATAAACGCGGAATTATGCAGCTACCGGAGAGATGGAGAAAGATCATCGAACAGAACGGCACATACTATATTGATTAATTGAAATTTTTAGTAAATAAAATGATTTTTCAATTTTTCTAAAAAAAAAATGGGTGCCTCGAAGTGGTAATTTGAGTTTTGGAAAGAGAAAGAAGTCAGCCGGCGCGATATTAGGTGAATACGGTGGTTGTTCGATGATATTTCTTGAGTTTTTGGCCAGAAAGCAATGATAGCCGTGTGGGACGGTTCGTTGTTGTAATGTAAAGCCAAGAGTTTTTTTCCACAAATCTGGCCTTTTCGACAAATTTGTTCTTTCAAACGCCGCATAACGCTCAAATAATATTCTTTATTTACCGTCTGACCTTCTGGCAAGAATTCCGAGTGCACAACACCGCAATAATCAACGAAAACAATCAACATCACTTTAACTTTTGATCGACTTTGACGTGGTTTTTTCGGTTTCGGCTTAGTTGGAAGGCGCCATTCCGAAGCTTATTGACTGGTTTGCATGTCTCATCACCAGTTACAACGCGTTTTATGAATATGGGGTCGGAATTGACTCGTTCTAACATGTCTTCCCCGACCTTTACACGATTGAGTTTCTGAAGAAAATTCAGGTCTTTCGGCACTAGTCTAGCGGCAACGCGTTTCATGCCCAAACAATCGCTTAAAATGATACGAATTGATTCGTGAGACAAAGAAAGATCAGCGGCTATCTCTCTCAAATTTAAATGACGATTTTCAATCACCATTTACTTCATTTTAGTGATTCAGTTTAAGACGTTGATGATCAACCAGAGCGAGGAAAATCTTCCACCACATTTCGACCCTTTTTGAATACACTGTACCACTCATATGCACGTGTTATTAATAAAGTCAATTCACCGTAAGCCTTCTGCAACATTTTCACCGACTCGGCACACAAAATTTCTTTTGCAATGCAAAATTTAAGTAACAATCGCAAAACCCACTTGAGATTAACTGACGAGCCCGTCAGTATAGAGGAAAGTTGTGCCAACTTAGCGATAAAAATAATTTTGATAATCCCTTTAAGCGGGCTTTTCAAATGATCAATTACCAGTACTTTTTTCACAGGATGTATATTAGCTTCATTGATGATCACTGGTATCATTAAATTCACTATACAACTAATTTATTTGAGAAAAAATTGTTATTTACAAAATTGTAAACCGCCTTCTTATTAAATAAATATATAGTGGTAATGCCATTATCAATATTCGCTAGATTTGGTTATGTGCTAATTCCAACCGTTTTCAAAATCGAAACTGGTGATGAAAAGAGAACGTTATGATAAGATTTTGGACATCCAACAGGATCGTGACTTCAAAGGTTATTTTCCAAATTGATTACGGCGAGGGCTTCAGAAAGCCGTTTCCTTTACAGCCGTTTCCAGAATTGTAAATTAACAAACATAAAGAACTAACAAATCTGTTCAAAAAAGAGTTTGCAGTTTTAAGAGCAATCAGTTATGAAAGTGTTTGTTAAAATAATAGAAATATGTCGACATCATACGGTTCGAGATCTGGTGAATATAGAACGTGAGAAACCTAGATTATTGAAAAGATGACATCCTTTATGACATTTGATCAAGTATGAAACGTACTGCGCAAATGCATAAATTGATACTACTAGAACAGCTTGGTTAGGATATATCAACCGGTAATGCACTACACCCTACATATCCTACCAGATACTTAGGATTACGATACTTAGGATTACGATACTTAGGATACTTAACAAACATAAAGAACTAACAAATCTGTTCAAAAAAGAGTTTGCAGTTTTAAGAGCAATCAGTTATGAAAGTGTTTGTTAAAATAATAGAAATATGTCGACATCATACGGTTCGAGATCTGGTGAATATAGAACGTGAGAAACCTAGATTATTGAAAAGATGACATCCTTTATGACATTTGATCAAGTATGAAACGTACTGCGCAAATGCATAAATTGATACTACTAGAACAGCTTGGTTAGGATATATCAACCGGTAATGCACTACACCCTACATATCCTACCAGATACTTAGGATTACATTTTGAATGTGCATTGAATTAGTTCAACTATGACTTTCTGCGATTCGGGTTGCTGTATTATATCCATTTTTCATCCTCTGTAATGATTTTGTGCAATAATTTTACAATCACGCCACGAATCTTCATGGTTTTGTCAGTGTAGCTTAACAAAATCTACGTTTCATGTTAATATTATGAGGTTGATGTGTACTATGGGATAATTAACACATAAGGTAACCTCGATTTAAAGCATAAGCTCCTATTTTGTACAAATGTACAAACTTCACTTTTTACACATTTTAAGATTACGGTATTTTTCCCAAATTGATAGTATGAATCTGGCCTCAGTTTCCTTCATTTGCCTCGCGGCTTCAGGCAGGTCGCATACCGAATGGAAATCTGGAATCCATACCCATACCGGAAACAGCTGCCCTCACGGGTAATACGAGTAATACACCTGTTGGAGCGGCCCTAATCAAGACTAGTGGGGCTCCCCTCCCCGTGGTATCCACATTAAATAAGCTTCTTTATCAACGTTGTATGGGTATCGGGCCAGACTACTGTAGTGATCTGTGCTTATATTCTTAACGCTGATGCCAGTGCCTGTTGCCGAGACATACCTAGGATAAAGATGTTTGAACACAAGTGGCTGTATGCCAGTATGACTGAGCACTGATGCAGTGAATTGACTACCCAACGCCACCCTAAATCGACAGTTGTAGCTATCTCAAGTGTTACTTTTGGAAAACCAATCAGGTTCAATGCAATTCTGTTGCGATGACGTTGCCTGCTTCTCTATAATATCTGTCGTTTTGAGCATAGTATATATTTACAAAACATTTTTGAATTTGAAAAGGGACAAGCTGTGGTTATGAAAGAATAGGTTTTTAATTTTTCGTGAACTAGCGAGATGACTGAACTTCGCTGTTTCTATATTAATGAGAATATTAATAAGATGTTTTGAACATCAAAACTATGATTCTTTTATTGCAACTCTAAAAAAAGACTGTTTTAAGGACGATTTTATCGATATTTACTTGTGATCGGGAAGTGTACTTATCGTTCAAATTGGGTGTTTCCTCTTAGAGTTTACCACAAGATGCGTTGCTTAGAATGATGGTGAGCTAGAATTGAATAGGACCTGAAATAGAAATAGAAAATTGCTTTGGTATTGAGTCTAGATTTCGCATTAAAATGCCATATTGTGGTCACGGATAATGAATTATGGTATGGGGAGGAAAATGTTTAGGAAGCTAGGTACCTCTAGTAAACATCAAAGGCAGTGTAAATGTAGCCCATTTATGGTTAAGCTTCGCAGAGTTACAAGTTGTTGAAAAACTTTGCTGAATACATCGATTAATTAAAAAATTCTTCATTTTTTTAGTGTACAAACAAAAATTGACAAGTTAATCCCATAAAATACATTTTTCATGGTGATGCTTGTTTGGTTTCCAGTATACATTAATATTCTTATAAAAGTTCATTCAATGTGTTTCAAACTAATCTTCATCATCCGTAAAAGTTGTATTCCAAAAAGTTGTATTCCAAAAAAGTATTCCAATTTTTTTCAAAATATTAATATAACTTTTTCAGTCAATGATAAGTACATATTCCAACATTCACAAGCATTTTTTATTTATTGTGTCTGTTAATTCGCAAATACAATTAATTGTCCATGAAGTAGCAGTTTCAGTTCAAAAAGAATTAAAAAAGAAATGCCGAATTTGGTGAATATAGATCTTTTGTAATGATATTAGTTTAATTTTTTGTCAAATCGCGAATAACAGAGAAAATGAGAAATTCGTAGACATTGAAAATCGATTTGCATTAATTTAATACTTCTAATATGTTATGTATCAATACTCCTGATTATTATTCTATATTTGACTGATCTGAATCATGAGTTTAATATGGGGGCTAACGCCCGTAGAAGTATACTTATATCATATAATGATACTATTACATGGACCCATAAGTAATATATTTTTTTGACACTGTACAACATTGTTATTAAGACTTAATATTTCGTTAATACATCGCTTTCGATAATATTCGCCCATCTCTCCGACAAACTTTCTATTCCCTTTTTGCAAAATGGGGCTAATTTTTAAGTCAATTATTCTTCGAGTACAGTTTTGATAACTGTCAAAATAGAAAATTTTTCTTCACGAAGAAAATCTTCCATGGATCTTACGATGGTAATCTAACGCTGCCGCATAAGGAAAATACGGTGAGGGACGAAATACTTCCCAGATTTATTTCTTGATTTTTTCATGGGCGATTCTGGTGAACTAAAAGGTAATTTTTCTAAAATCCCACCACACTGATTGTAACACTTTTTTAGATTTTAGAGTGGACAAAGGTTGTTGTTCTGGTGTTAACCATTGTTTTTTCTGACTATGTTGCTCTGTGGGGTCAACTTTCCATCTCCAGTAACGATTTCTTGAAGAAACTATCTCTGCCTAACCTGGACAAACGTGCACTGCAGATGGTACACTTCGAATTTCGTTTTCAATTAAAAGTTGGTTTGGCACCCATTGTATTGTGGACCATGCAGTGTTAAGCTTTATAGCTAATTCTTGGATGATTTGTTTGAGATCAGCTTCAATTTCAGCTAACAACATATTCTTATCAAACCGAACAGGTCTTCCAGATTTATACCGTCGAAAAAATCACCGTTCTTAACTGTTTTAAACCAGTGCTGATACATTGTGCTAACCAAGGCACCAGGATAAACAACATTAATAGTATTTGTGGCATTGTTATGTTTTCCAAACTCAAAGTCTCAAAAGTCTCTCAAATATCTAATATGGAACTTATCCACGCTTTGCTCTTCCATTCTTATACAGTTCAACTATTTTTTTGTCAAATTATAACAACAACCACACTAAATATCAATATATTTTATAAGAATGTAGATTATGTTATATTAAGTTAAATTATTGTTAGTAGGCCCAAATGTTTCTTAAAAAAAAAAACGATTTTGCATATGGGATATATCAAGAGTAATAACAGAGGAATTAAATTTAATCTAAAATATATTTAATTTAATATAACTAATGGCAGTATTACTAACCATAACATTTTTTCCAACTTGGCGTTATATGACGGTTTTACTAACAAAAATCGAAAAGTTATTATTCATAATGACAATAAAAAAACCTCACGAATAGATTGGAATAAGTAGACATGGATATATAAATCACCTCCTATGACATGGTATTTTGTTTATTTACTATTGTACATTAGAAAGTATATTTTGAGCTATTCAAGCCAAAATAAATAATTACACTACTGAGATAATTATAAATGGTCATAACGTTGACATGAAATCAACTTTCATATGCAATTAAGTTAAAAATGTTCCCTTATGTACAGTACATAAGCAGATCCCATATCTTTACTAATATTGTCTTTTAACAATAAAACATACAAACTCATTCAGGTACTGAGAAAAATTATTGTATCAGTTTAACGAAATAACACATTTTATTTATTATTTTGATTTAATTGATTTTAACCATTTTGGGCCAATCCGAGAAAATATTCGAGAGAGTAGAGCTTAATGTCACCAACAGATCATTTAGCCGTCATAGAAGCAATTTATGGCAAAGAGGTTAAGGGTTAGGTAAATATAAGCTAAAATATAAAGTGTAAAATGTCAAATGAGTCGTAATTTACAATATCACAAATGAGTTGTATCACGAGTGGGAAGTCTCATAGATGGTTATATCACAAGTATTGTTATCACAGAAATGTAGATTAGTTTGCTCACACTTTGCTACGATCATTGGAGTGAAAGCAAAGCGCTTGAAATGACTATATCCTGGTATAATAATGTATTTCTTTTAGATAAGCAATTGTGTTACACATGTTGACGGAGCAAAAATTTTTAGAAGGGTCTTAACTCAAACTAAAGAAAGATCTGAGAGGAGATAAGTCAGTGCAGTCAGTTAGAATGTGTTTGACTGTTAGAGGATCATTGCAATATTCACAGAGGAGAGGGCCTTCTCGTTTTAGCAGAAATTCATGAGAAGATCAGCAGTGGCTAATCATGAGTCTCATTCAGTCGCTCTGGAGGGGATCGAGAGAATGAAGGTTTAAGGACCCTCAATTTGTTAGGTCTCTCAGGATGGGCCCAATATGATTGCATTGAGATTTGTGCCAAAGTTTTTGCACAAGAGAGATGGTTCTTTAGGTGGAAGTTGCGCCGCATGTATGGCAGTCGCTGCTGTATTGAGCCTTTTGCGAGTTGATCAGCTTCCTCATTACTTTTGATGTCCTTATGACCAGGACACCAAACGAGAAGAAGAGAAGAATCCTGAGAGATAATGTCTCCTACAAGAACTGTAATTTGCGCAATAGTTAGATGAGAAATGAGGCGATTTTGAATCATAAGTAGAGCATTTCTGGAGTCAGAAAACACAATCCAGGAATTTGCAGGGTTTAATCTCATATAAGAGATACATCTTATAGCCACTAATTGAGCAGTAAGTACACTGGTTGAAGCCGGAGGTTTGAATCCTGAAGAGGTTCTATTGTAAACAAAGCCGCAGCCAACTTCTTGGTCCATCTAGATCCATTTGCAAAAATTGTTTGACATGGGGAATGAGTTTCGAGTAAGATATTTATACTGGATTTATATATGGAAGAACTCGTTGATTCCTTATCATATCTTAATAGTGAAGTCAACCTAAATAGGATGTAGCAACCAAGGAGGTGAAAAAGTAGGACGAACTGGAACAGGGACGTGCAGTTGTATGTTTGACTCTACTGATAGTTATTGAAACAGGATTTTAGGGTCGAGGACCAAATTGTGAGTAGTTGGAAAAGAAAGGATAGCGGGGGATGGAAAAATGTCTGATAGCCAAGGATGAATGGTCTCTGCCAAAGATATGTACCATATTTTAAGAGAAGGTAGTTCCTTCTGGTGGATAAGAGCTCTAAACTCATGATACAGTGTAAGCTAGGGGTTGGACTGGTGGAGAATGCTCCAGTTATGAGTCTTAAGGACGTGTTCTGTGTGACATCCAGAGAGCGCAGGTAAGACTTAGGAGCCGTTGCGAAGATTATGCAGCCATACTCTAACTTGAATCTAATACAGCCTTGTATAATTTACGGAGAGAGTGATTACGCGAATCCCAAGTATTGTTTGAGAGCATTTTAAGTATTCCCATATCCCGAGCACATTTAGCCTTCAAAGAGTGACTGTGGTCTTTCCAAGATAGTCTATAATCAAATGTGAGACCTAAGAACTTGTGACACAGAACTGTGGAAAACAGAAACTGTAAGAGTTGTATTTATAGAACTGACGTAGTCAGTCCAGGAAGTTCTCTTAGCATTTAGAATTGTCCTACAAGCTTTTGCACGGCATCCCTTGTACTGGATGAGATTTTCCAGGATAGGGCAATGTTTAAAGCGGTTTATGGCTGACTTTATCTCTCTCTCTGATCGCAGACTTGTATTCATCATTCCTCCAGAGGACTAGAGATTTATGATGGAATATTTGACATTGAACGAAACAAAGGATTCTATTGTTAGATCCTCATCAAGGGTTTTTAAATTAGGAAGAATGAAGTCATCACGAAATTTGGACCAGTCTGCTTTGGAAACATTATAGGTTTTTCTGGGCAGTCGTGCCATCCAATACGGGCGATTTTGATTGGAAAATGGTCACCACCATGTAAATCCTCCATGATGTCTCATTGCAGTAACGACATTATTTAGGTCTTGAAGGGAAAATGGAGTGGATGGAGGAATATACACATTGCAAATGGAAGCTTTCTTGCGACAACTTCCATATTTGAATCTATTTTGATGGTGGAGAAGTCTAAGACTCGTGTGAAAAGATGGCGATTGCACCCGATGATCGTAAGGCTTGTTCCTTATATTTTTTTATTATGTTATAATTTTTGAAGCTGGAACGAGACGATTCCTTGAAGTTTGTTTCTTGTAATAAGATTATGGCAGGCTAAAAATGTGAAGCCATCAATTTCAGTTTTTCGAAGTTTTTATAGAAACCATTAAAATTCCATTGAAGAATGAATGGATTGAATGTGATGTTTGAGAGGTTTAATTAAGTCTGGTGATAGATTAAAAGGAGTAGATACTACCTTCTAATGTTAGATTTTCGTGAAATTGACTTGCTATATTTTGTCTTCGATAACGACGAGCAATCTAGATCCATATCTTCCATAGTAGAAGAGGATTTATTAGAAGATTGAGATAGCGATCTTTTGTGTTTCTCTTTGCTGGGAAAAGATTTTGAAGGACGAGTAGTAAGGGATTTTAACGAAGTAAGAGTGGAAGAAGAAGGAGGAACGAAAGGTTTGTGGGGAACATGTAGGGAAGATTTAAAGATAGGAATAAGAGGGGATAAGAGGGGAATAGAAGAAGGGCCGGTGGGGGAGGGAGAGGGAGTGAGAGGGAGAGAGTAGACAGTCACGAGGTGTGGGACCTAAATCACCTTAACAGGTGATTTAGGAGAACAATGAATGATGTTGAGGTCACATTGAGTGGAAGTTGACGCCATTGTTTTGCTGCGACTTGCTATGGTTGCATAAATAGACATATTTGAGGCAGTGGAAATTTTAACTTTCGCTTTAGCAACAACGTAGGGATTTTTTTCAGAGACTTTGAATGATCACCCTGACAATTGAAGCAAATTGGAGAAGGGAGACATGGGGAATCATTATGAACAGTTTTACCACAAGTCGGGTATAGTGGAGAAAAGGTGCAGTTCAGCGAAATGTGGCCGAATCTTTGGCACTGATAGCATCTCATTGGATTCGGGACATATTGTCTAACTTTAAGCGATAAATAGTCAGCTCTAATTCTATCAGACATTGAGGATTTTCTGAAGGTTAAGGTTAGACTGCTAATTGGGACGATTGAGCGCTCCTTTTTGATGAGTATTCGCTTGACTGCCTCAACGCCAAATTGCTTCAGGCTATCTAAGATTTTTGACTCTTCACAATTTTAAAGGTCTAGACTAGAAATGACCAACTTGCAATAGTTTAAAGATTTATGCGGCTTAATCTTGACATCATATGTATTAATTTTTTTAAGATCTGGAATTATTTTTGCTTGTTTGGCATTTGAAATTACAGCTAGCAATGTTTTAATTTTTTAATTGATCAAGTCGCCTACATTTCCAAGAATAGTTTAATGAATTGTGAATGGAGAAACATTTTTTAATGAGCCTTCAGTGTTTTTAATTATGTAGTATTTATCAAAACCAGAACTATTGCTGTTCCTTTTTATAGGAGACGCGATCTGTGGTCTCTTTGACCCTGAAAATGGGGGAAAAGTTGAATTATTAATGGACATAGACATCCTACGAGCTTGGAAGAAAATACGTCAACTGTAACAGTATTCACCATTAGGCCAATAATGGCCACACAAACACATGCCACACAATACATCAAAAACAAGACTTTACACATCTAAGACATAAATATTGTTGAAAACGGCAGAGATAAGAATATTAACTCACGAGAAGCACTTCTGTACTTTCCAATTCAGGAGCACATTGGTATACCTTTGATTATTAATATCTTTTGATTAAAAAATAATAGTATTCCTAATACCATCGAAAAAATCAACAAAAATAAAAAAATGTTAAAATTAGGTGTTCTATTCAAACTATCATATCTAGGCGAAATTAATAGATAAAACCTTTCTTCCAACGGCATTTAAAAAGGAGACTTAATGAACCTTCAGATACTTAGTACATAATTTAGCTTTATTTTAAAAAATATATTTATTTAGTTAGGAAAAATTCACTGGTATGATGCTCTTCAAAAACCGATTCCGTCTCGCTTTCACTCTCTTTGTCGTCGAAAATATCAGCTGCCTTATATAACGCTTCTACTTCAGATGTATAGCGAGTACGAGAACGCATGTTTATTTTGAGCTAAATAGAAAATGAAAGAAACCGATAAATAAATGTAAAACATTAAAAATCAAACATTAAAAGTTTTGAATAAAAATACCATAGAAAACATAATATTTATGATGTACTTGCCACAAACTGTGTCAAGATCAAAAAAGAATACACACTATTTGTGCAAAAAGTTTATATAACGGTTTTTATTTATTGATAGAACACTGACACAAGCACAACACTGGGTGGCGTATACCCATAGACTAACTACGGTCGCTTATATTTTTGTTAGTATTCATATCTTAAAATGACTATGGCGGGAAATCTGTAGTGGGGATAATAAAAAAATTTCCCCCGCTTAAAGTCATCCCCTCAACGAGATTATTTATAAGGGAAAACACTTTTAATTCATCCCTGGGTATCCCTTATCCAGTGCTTCTCTTAAGGGTTAAGAAGAATGAGTGAAAACATGTGCAGGGATCGAATTAGAAGTGACGACCTCAGGAGGAAAAGTATCATAGAGATATAAGTAAGTTAACTCTGAATAGGAAAATTTCTATAGAAATAGAAATAGAATTGAATGGATCACTTACGAGGATAGTCTTAAAAGTTTCCAGCTTCAAAATGAAGATATCGTTACTCGTCAAAAATATTCTGGTAATATAACTACGCATGCATTGAAAGATAACCTTGAAAATTTCAGTCAAATTAGATGCTCAGTTGTTTAACAGTTATTTATGTCAGTCGATGTTAGTGTTGGAAATGGAAATGGAAAAATCGAATATCGAGTCGTTGTTAAATTCTTGCATTTGAAAGGCAATACGCCCACACAAATTAAAGCCGAGAGACAAATCATCTTTATGGCAGATGTGTAGGACGTAAAAGATGGAGTGATAACATGGCGTTCGGGCATAAACCAATCAAAAACAAGACCGAGAAGAAGAAGAAAAAGAACTTTAATTTTGCACTAACAATAAATAACAAAACTAAGGATATTATCTCAAGCAAGATACCTGACGACATCCTCAGTCATGCCGGTATACATGGCAGGTAAGGCAAGATGTATTCATTTGTTAATACAGCAACCTAGCAGTGAATTACTGCTACTAGGGACACAAATTGTCAATGCGACTGCCAATGCCAGTCACTTGCTTCAAAGTGAAGTGAAAAGTCTTCTTATCAAAGTGAACTACATTGTATATTTAGATAATGTTCTTCATAAACCTGTTTTGACAACCCATTTGGCATTCTGTATTACCCACGAAATTAAGCCCATGATTATTAAATTTGTACTACTAAAATAAACAAAAAGCAGTTGTTTATTTTCTCTAATATATAGGATTTTTGATTATTGTCAATATTTGTATGTATTGAATTTATCAATATTTACATAAACTGAATGTTTACCTTTTCTAATATATCTAACTTCTGTATTATTAGCTCATGTTTTCACTTTGGTTGTTTTAGATACTATTAGTTGTACCCAGTGAAAAGTATTGTCGTATTTTTCAAATTTTAAGAACTACTCATAATAATTTAACTTAATATAACATAAGCCATATTATAATTAAATATATTGATATTTAGTGTGCTTACTGTTAAATTTTGAAAAAAATTAGACGAACCGAATAAAAATAGATAACAACCCAATAAAGTACAGATAAGTTCCATAACAAAAATTTGATGCTTTATGAATTTCGAAAGCATGACAATGTCACTAATGCCACAAATATTATTAATGTTGTTTTGTATAATTTTCATCAATTCAACATGCTGTCAGAGTTAGTTTAAAACATTTTAAGGTTTTAATCTTCTCGACGATATAAAGTTGGACAAACTGAAGCTTGAACATAGGAAACCTTAAAATTATAAAACCGTAAAAATAGGAAATAGCCAAAAAGCTACAAATTTCATGGTCCATAATACAAAGGCGTTTAAAAGAACTGAACAAAGTGCAAAGAGACTTTATGTGTATGCCATATCAACCTTCAATAGAAAACAAAATTCAAGCGTAACTATTTGCAGTTACACTGAGTTAAGTGGTAACTTAACTTCGTAAGGTAACTAAATTATTTGCTCAGGTTTGGCAGAGGTCTTTTTGGTTATGGCATCTCTCGTTTTGGTGAACATAATTGGCCGCCACGATCCTACGATTTAACACTTATTGACAAACACTGAAGACCGAAATTGAAAGCTGTATTAACGAACTACCGCCACATTTATTGAAAATTTTGCCAGAAGAGTAGGCCTGTGCTACCACCAGTCATGGCGGTCATTTACTGGATGTGTTGTTCCATACATAATTTTCAAATTTCTATATTATAAGTCAATACTTTGATGCACACATCTTGAGCTCTTATTGAAACACCCTATATATGTATATGCCTTTTAAGGCCGGTACTTAAAGTGAGTAGCTTTATGATTTCTTAGTCGTATGTTTTAGAATAAATTTTTTAAACAGTTCTGGTATTAATTACAACATGTGGGTGAGTATTATTAAGAGTGAATAAAAAAAATCTTTTATATTCTTAAACCGGCTCTGTAATTAGCACCGACTACTTATAAATAGTAACTATTACAAAATTAACTCCTACTAGTCGAGATCCTAGGAAACAAATGCAAGCGTTTATTCGTTAATTATTTGAATAAAATTAGCAACAAACAATGAATTAGTTAAGTGAGTACCACACGCTTATGCCCGTTTTAGGAATAGAAGCGAAAAATCAGGGCCGTGCGTGGGGTGAACAAACTTGCAATGTGAATGAACGATAGATAAAAATAAAATGAACAATTTTCTGCCCGGTTATCACTTTTTATTATTATTATATTATTTGCAAAAACTGTAGATTATGCATTGAAATGCACAAAAAGTAAATAAAGGTGCAGAAATATCGTCAGAAAAATATTACAGTATCCATGTGAATCAATTCATTTTTAAAATGTATTTGAGATACTAGGGTGTAACAAAAGAAAGTGCATTTTTTCCTTTGTTTATTAATAAAGGATTATACTATACCTCAGGGGTTTAATCCGATCTCAACTTTTTGCTCTGACAACTAAACATTCGTTCTTCAATAATAAAGCGATTCTGCGAAATATTCTGTAGATGGTTTTAACAAAAACGTTAAACTGAGTGAGAGTTGCGAATTTAATGTAATTTTAAGACATAATTTTAAAATAGGCTTCAAGGTGACTAACGCCTCTCTTGAGATTTGCGATGTAGCGGGGTAACGGTTTCCCCAATCAATCCTCAGCTCAGCTCCAAAAAGTTTCAGTTGGGAGAAATGAATTTTGAAGATACGAGGGATGCTATTTATGTATCCGGGATGCTATTATATGTATCCGGAATTGGCAACAATGGTATTGCTAGATATACATCGTAACGTTTGACATTGTTGACTGTATACATACTTCTCAGTCAAAAAATGGAATATGCTCGTGAGAATTTTCGTGCGAAAGTTTACTTCTACTTCTCAACAACTGTGCATCGATCAACTGACTTCGCCTTTTGGCGATGAATTACCATCTAAAACAGTGTATATTATTGGTTTAGTGAAATCAATCATGGCCGTCGTTCGCTCACGGATGAATTTAAAGAAGGCCGAACAACTCAATATTTAATGGGTCCAATAATCGAATTAATTGGTCATCCACCGTACAGTCCTAATTTGGCACCCAATGATTTCATTTGTTCCCGTCCGTGAAGAATAAACTACGTGGTCGACGATTTTCAACGCCAAAAGAAGCAGTTGATGCCTTCAAAGTTCATGTTTTCGAGATACCTCAATCGGAATGGAAAAAGTGCTATAAAAATTAATTCAACGTATACAAAAGTTTATCGATCATCGCACAGAATATTTTGAAAAATAATAAAACTATATTTACTAATAAATATTTGTTTTTATTTATTATGTGGGATACATAAATAGCAACCCTCCTACAAGCATCCCCAGTAAAAAAACGCAAATATATCTTAAAAACGCAAATAATGTTTTTACACCCTAGTATCTATATATCTGCTTGCTTTTTAGGTAAATAACATTGCTATTGTATCAAATGCAGTTATAATCACTTGATTTCGATTTAAGATATAAAAATAAGCTGAAGCTGAAGTACGTACTTATTAATGCATATATCATTCTCTAAGTCAATATTTCAATAGTACGCAATCTAAAAATTTGCAACTTTTAAATTTTAAAATCCGACCGATATCGGATTTCGATAAACCCCCATCAAGGTTTAAATAACAAAGGTTTAGAGTGGCTTTGGTGTCGGAAAGACTAAAACTATTTTTGAATATGCTCGTTAGGCTCGTTCTAACGGTACATATATTTTTTGAAATGTACATGTAGTTTTCGAGATATGATAGGTGATGAAAAAATACGATTATTTCATATTTTTTACTTTTTGTTACACAATTGAACATGGAGAAAGCTTCTCTTTCGCAATTTCTTCGAGTGAGTTCGTTCCAGAACTCATGCATAATACTCCAGCAGCCATCATGTGTTCGTCACATCAACCCTGGTATCTTTCTTTTAAATTTTTAGGTCCTGATAAAATCGCTCTCCTTGATCCTCACTGTAATAGCCAAGGTTGTCCAAAAATTTGTCCAAATTATTTTGGTGGTAGTGAACTTTGATGCTCATGTTACATCCAAGGTTTCTGAAAATTTCCAGCATGTTTTGCACCAATTCGCGACAATTTTCGGACTTATAATTCCATAGGACTTTTTTTTCAACATTGACGAAAGAAAACCAGGCTAATTATTCTATATCATTCATTAAATACACGAAATTGTTATCATTCATCAAAAGCCTAATTTGCGGTCCATCGAGAATTCGATATATAATTAAAACAAGAATCATTTTTATCCAATGTTTTGATATACTGTTTCTTTAGTCCCAATTTTATATGCAATGGGGGCAACATTATTTTCTCTCTAGTAACTAACGCTGTATTTTTGATATTTTGTTTCCCAACTGTCAAGTCTTTTCATTCAGACCACTTTGTTTTAATCCAATAAGAAAACATGGATATTTTGTGTAGGCGCTTTGTTGACCCAATAAAAAGTTTACCATTTTTAAATCAGCGCATATAACCCACTTATGATCATGGTACTTGAGTTTAGTCGGTACAAGAGATAGAGTTTTATACTCCTTTTATAATTTAATGAATGAGCACCATGCTTATTGCCATTATGAATCAAAACACATTTGACTGCTAGTTGAAGAAACCCATTTTTAATAAAAGAAGAAAATAAGAAAGATTTTCTTAACAAAAAAACAGAGGCAGTTTTTTTTCTCGAGTACAGTAATATATAATTTTTGTACCTGATTAAAGTAAATTCCTCGTTTTGAGTTTGGATGCCAGCAGTTCTGATCTTACTTTAGTATCTGATAAGGTCGGGGTTTTGACGACGTACCTTCAAAATGATCAGTTTCTTCGCTAGAACAAGCTTGTTTATCTTCGAAGGTACTACATTTTGTATCTGAAGGATCAGACAAGCCACGAAAAGTTGCAACAGGGACGTCTTCTGAATGAGAAACAGGTATTTTAGTAGGTAGATACCAGAACAAAATAGGTAGTTTTTTTCGGTTTATGCCATGTACTTTGACTAGGCACAGGCGGAGGCACACCAAACTTCAGTTAACTTCTTTTACGTACATTGCCTTAAATATTCACCGCCCACTTTGCAAACATTGTTTGGAATTCATGGTTTATAAAAGTCTTTGATTTTCAAGTTAAAGTTAGCGAAATACCGTATACCCGCCACAAACGTAACAAAAAGTATCCTGGTCATTTAAACACGGTCGTTTTGATGGCATCTTCCAGATTTTATTTACTAACTCTTTTAGTTGAACAAGTTACATGGCTACTGAGAAGAAAATATTATCATTGTGAATAGAATAAAAGCTGTACGTACTTTTAATAACTTAATGTTATTGAGAGTGTTGCTAGATATATACTATACTTTAAAATTATGTTTAAATCTTGGTGGCACCATTTTTTTAGTTTGTAGACCTGTGTAATGTTTATTTAGCGCAAGTTTACTTACTTTCTACTTGCAATATAAACTAACAAGATCTGATTTTCTACAACTGCAGATAACACAGATATTTTAGCAGTCGGGACTAATATATACATATGGTTGTCCAATAAGGGTGTCAGAACTTTAAAATGAGGCACAATAATAAGTACAAGTGATAATAATTGTTAGTAATGTCTGAATGATTGTGGCGTGTCCATATATTTATTCCTTTATTTATTCCTTTATATTTTTCCTTTATTTGGGTTTTTCGCCACTATCTAAAACTCAAAAAATATCAAAAATACCTGTTCTTATTTAAAGAAAGAATCACTGGGTAAAAACAAAAAACCAAACGGAGACAAATTTCTCAGTGATTCTTTTTTGTAATAAATTTTCCTAACAAACAAAATTTTAAAGATATAAAAATATATATTTTTTGTTTTTACCCAGTGATCCTTTCTTTAAATAAGAACAGGTATTTTTGATATTTTTTGAGTTTTAGATAGTGGCGAAAAACCCAAATAAAGGAAAAAAGATAATAATTGTTGTTTATCGCTAATTATTGTTTTATCTTGAAGAACAAATAATGGCATTATGTTTTTAAAATACTGTCCTTTAAGCTACCCCAAGGCACTTCGTTTAATGGAATAGGTTCTGAAACCCAATTTTCGATTATACTTTCACATATATTTTCAATGGCGGCCTGAATGTTTCATTTAAGATACAGAGTTGTTCGGATTCTATTTCTATAAACCAAAGATTTAACATAACGCGACAAACAATAACCTAAGGGCGTGACATCTCATGATCTTGGTGGTCAGTTAACACAACCATTTCGCGAAAAAATGCATTGAGGAAACTTCTAATAAAAAAGTATGAAAAGTCGTACCGTTTTGTTGAAAATAAAACATTGTTTATACACACATTTATTAGTTCAGGCCAAAAATATTCTGTTAGTATATTCCGATACCATTTACCATTAACATTAACTGGATTTCCATCATGGTCTTCAAAAAAATAAAGTCTGGACTAGATAATCACTTGAGGAATTTGATCAATCAAATCCAGTAGTAATGTTTGTCACAATGTCCGCTAAATATTTCTTTACAACTGCTATCGTTTCTTGATGCAACTTTAATTTCGTGCTAGCGAGGTATGTTTTTAAGGTTTGGGAACAAATGAAAATCAGAAGAAGAAACGGTGTAACATATTGTAGGTAAGAGAATTGTAATATTGTAGGAACCTTTGATCATCTGGCAATCCACAATATGCGAAGGACCCGTCTCCAGTACCAAGTTCAAAAGAATTAATGCGCTTGAGGTTTGTTTTTTAATGGAAAAAATAAGCTTTTTTACTATCTGTTTCTTTGTGTTCTGTGTTATGTTATGGATTCCTCCTTATAACCTTAAATTGACCTATTTAACTGATGTTGAATGTTATTTTAACAGTTGATAACACAGGCCTACAAGAAAAACAATTTTTTTTGGTGCTTAAGATTATAGAACTAATTTTAGCTCTATTTGGGGCGCTAAATCTAAATATGAAATCAGTTTTCCTCTGTCAACTCCTTTTTTTAGATACATCCACTTATCTATCAATGTTTTTTTTCAATTCACTAAAATGCAGTAGCAGCTCGTGAGGGAGTATAGGGTTACAATAGCATGAAAAGTAAAAAGGGGGTAGGGGAAAGCAAAAAAAATCTTCAGCAGCGCTATTTTCTTCTACGCCCCCCCACTTTAAAAACCCACGAGCTACCACTGCTAAAATGTTACATCTTAGAAATTTCTAGGCAAAAATTAATGCCATATTTGAATTCCCGCCACCAAAACAACTGTTAACCTGTGTAATCATTATTTTTGTTTTCACCTCGTTTGTTTATAGTCTGTAAAGACGGCTTTCATTCTTTATCTTATTAATAATCAAGACCAGTTCCTCGGCCGACCTCTCAAGAAGATTAATGTCATCGGCATATCAAAAATTAGTTATTTCAATGCCGCCAATACTGACACCACCCATCCTATCCTCGAGAGCTCGGCGCATGATATATTCATTATAAATGTTGAATAAAATTGGCGATATGATGCATCCTCGTTTGGTTCCTTTATTGACCCAAAACTCATCAGATGTTCAATCTTTTATTTACACCAATTCTCAGATTTTTTTTTTGTTTAGATGACAAATTAAGACAATCGGGTGATCTGATACTCCCATTGCTTGCAGAATTTGTCATAATTTCCCCAATTTTAGGCTGTCAAGGTTATTTGACGAATGTTGAGTATCTGTTCACACTGTGTATCTCTCCCTGAAATCAATCCAGCCTTCTCTGAGTCAATCTGTCATGATAAATAGAATTATAATGGTTTGTTGATAATGTAAAGTATTTTACTTGCATGTAGAATGAAAGTGATAACGGGGCGATCTTCGCATTTCTCTCTAGATCATTTTTTGTGTATAAATGTTGAGATCGACCAATTTTCTGGCCACAATCCGATGTTCGACGCTTTTTGGATGATGCAAAATATGTCTACTCCTACCCATTGATTTAATTATTTATGCGTTTACTCGATCCAAACTTAAGGTCTTATCGTTTTTTTAAATTGCGTATAACATTTTTGATTTGTGTGTTTTTTTTAAATATTAGGTTTACTGGTTTCCAAATTAAAAATGATGGGATTCTACCCGTCACTTTACTGCAATTGTGCTTCCATTCGGTTAAAATGCCATAAATATATCATTTTTTCGTATTGTGCATTCCGTATTATCCATGTACGTGGTGTATATTATTTGTTATTTTCTACACAGCTTTATAGAGATCTTTAGTGTCGTTTGAATTAGCATGTGACTGTAGTTCGATATCATCACCTCCATCAAAAAACTTCAAGTATTCGTTTAAGTTGTAAGAAGATAAATATTATCGAAGATAATGACCAGTATTTTAGATATTTAACGTGTGCTGTTTTTTTGTTTATAGATTAAAAATTTAGCGCGAAAATCATTATCATGTTTTCTTTTTTTTTATTTCAATAATACTTAATTTAAGTTTCACCAAATAAAATGACAGTTTTATCTATGGTAAAAATCAGTTTCTTTTCCATTTCATGTACTTTTCTTACTGATCAATCAAGTCAAAGGATTAGTTGGGTCTATATATAAAATTTTCCTTTTTATTAATTAGGGTAATACGTGTTATAAATACAAGTTTTGAAATTTTTAAATAAGTTTATAAACATTGATAAAATAATGTATTAAATAAGCTACCTGACAGAAAATGTCATGCTATAGAAATGCTATGACATAGAACTACCCAATAGATTTCTATCCTGAATTTCACTTTGGGTAATATTTGCTGAGCTTAGATCCTCTTTGATTGCAGCAATCTATATCATTGTTTCAATTTTGGCTCTACTCCTACTTTCATAAAATTCAAGTATTTGTCTAGTTAGCCTACTCAGATTCATCCGTTTTATGTGTCTGTAAAACTTAAGTCTTCTTTTTTCTCATATCGCTATGTATATCTGTGTATTGTTTGATTTCTTGGTTTTCTCAAAGTCGGCATGTTGTGCTATATATTTGTTTGGGGCCTAAGATTTTTCTCCATCTCCTCGATGTCCTTCTTTCTATTCAATATAAGCGTTTCTGGGCAATATAGACATTCTGGCTTAATAACGGTGTTGTTATGTCTCAGTTTTGTCTTTTTAGATATGGATTTTTTGTTATTACATATTTTGTATAAGTCTCAATGCAGTTTCCATTTTTTGACATCTACCCTTATTAGCCGTTTGTTCCAACCCGTTTTCCATGATTATTTCACCCAAATATTTTAATTGAGAGACTCGTCTGATACCATAACTTGTTTTTAGAAATGGTGCTCTTAGTCTGTTGCAGGTACTATTGTGTTTTTTCAAAGGAAATTTGGAGTCCTACCTTTTCTGCTGTTTCTTTTAGGACTTCAATTTGTTTTTGAGCCATTAATATATCTTGAGCTAAAATTGTTTGATTATCAGCAAATGCCGGACAATCTATTTTAATATTGGTTCTCTCCAATTAAATGGGCTGGTCAATATATATATATATATATATATATATATATATATATATATATATATATATATATATATATATATATATATATATATATATATATATATATATATATACAGTATACCGTTATACAGTGTGTCGCATTTAAGTTGAAGGCACTTCCATATTTTTGCAATTTTTGCGCGGTTATACCGGTTAATGGAGAGATTTTTAAAATAATCAACTGAAATTTGAACTTTAAACTCAACCTACTACGAATTCACAAACACGGTCAATTCTCGATATTTTGCTTCGCGTTAGGGACATTGAAAAAAGTTATAAGAAAGAGTTGATCAGAATATTATTTTAACCCCACATACCGAGTTGCATGACAAAAATTGCATTTTTATATTTTCATTAATTTGGTCTATACACAAAATTATTAAAAGTTTATTTTTTAATTTGATAATTAGTGTGCAATGGAAAATAATAATTTGACATTTGTGTTAAAAGTCAGTCTGATTACACTTTGAGTTTATTGCGTTAAGTTCTAGTCAGTGATCACAGAATTATAATGTCATTGACTTTAAGAGAGAAAATCGAAATAATCCGGTTGTTTGGTTGCTCGTAGCAGCAGAGAAGTTTCTGCAGAGTTTAACATGAGACATACCCAACGTGCTCCCATTACTCATGGAAAAGAGGCCACTGTAAATGCTCTTTTCAATGAAATTGGCACTGTTATTAAAATCCATCAAAAACGTCAACCTCGTCGAATAAACCCGCATCCTGGGAATAACGATATATTAGCTGCAAATTGAGCAAATGAAACATAATATTAGCAAGGATATCAGAAAATGTTTCGTTCGTCACAAAATCAAGCCCTATAAATACACTGAAAGAAGGTGATGATAATAAAAAATTAGACTATTGTTATCGGCCCAAGATAATTTTTTAAATGACCGATATTTCCTGAAGAAGATTATGTTTGCTGATGCTACCGTGTCAAAACTGTAGATACTGGGCCAGAGGTAATCCTCACTGGGTTATAAATTGTAAAGGTCAATATTCCCAGAAAGTCAATGTCTGGTGTGGGATTTTAGGAAACCGAATAATTGAGCCTTTTTTCTTTAACGAATTATTGAATGCTGGTCGTTTAGTTAACTTCTTCGACGGAATATTTTGTGATGTAAAACTGCAAATGCAAATCCTGGCGACAGATTATGTATTCACAGCTACATGATGTGCCCATCCACAATACAAGGATTGTTAGTCAATGGCTGAACCAAAAATTTCCTATGCACTGGATAAGAAGAAACAGCCCTTTTGAACTGTGGCAGGTTTCCCGATATTACACCCTTCGATTTTTATTTTTGGGTAATGGTCAAAAATAAAGTTTATAAAACAAGGCCCAGAAATTAAGATGAACTTTGTGCCAGAAGAAAACAAGCATGTTAAAAAATCAGCATGCTGGAACTTAGACGAGTAGCTAAACAGGATCGTAAAAGAACCGAAAAATGTATTCGAATAGAAGGAGGACTAATTGAGAGAGGTTATATTTGATAGTTAATTATTTGTATTATGAAAATTATTGTTGTATACTTTTTTCTAAATTTAATCAATTATCAAAACTTGTTTTCCCATAAGAATAAAATAATTATTCCTTTATCAGTGCTATTTATTTTACTGAAATATTTGAATACATAATAATATTAAATTGACAATGTGTCAAGTTTTTACTTTCCATGGCACACTAATAATAAAATTAAAAAATAAACTAGGAATAATTTTGTGTATAGACAAAAATAATGAAAAAATTAAAAATGCGAATTTTATCATAAAACTCGGCATGTGAGATTAAAATAATATTATGAACAACGTTTACCATACGATGGCAGTGCTGCATGTGATTGCAGACACCATTCGACATGGCCGATTTACATGGTCATGGATCTAGTCGTTACCTTCATCCGCTCTCCAGGCGTTCAGCTGATGACGGCTTAAGGCCAGAAACCGGTCCTTGGAGACGCTTGCTGGCACTTTGGATGGCGGATGGGGGAATGACAAAGTGCCAACGTGGAGCGCAGGTGTATTTTCTTTGTTTTTAATATATATATATATATATATATATATATATATATATATATATATATATATATATATATATATATATATATATATATATATATATATATATATATATATATATATATATATTATTATTATTATTATTATTATTATTCACGTATGGGCCCTGGTGGATCACGCGAATTAGAGGCGCTTGTTGTTGTTAGCCTTCCTTTGCGCCCATACTAATTCATTCTTTCGCTATGAGCTTTTTACCTTTCGTCAGACCAAGTTGTTCCAGTCTTCCTACATTTTTCTCTATGGCCAATCTTCCAAACGTTAACCTTGTGTCTGAAACAGCCTCTATCCTGGATTTCACTTTGTGTAATATTTGCTGATCTTAGGTCTTCTTTAATTCCAGCTATCCATTTAATTATTTCTACTTTAGCTCTACTCTTATTTTCATAAAATTCGACTATTTGTCTAGTTAGCCTACTCGAATTCATCCGTTTTATGTGTCCGTAAAACTTAAGTCTTCTTTTTCTCATATCGCTATGTATATCTGTGTATTGTTTGATTTCTTGGTTTTCTGGAAGTCGGTACGTTGTGCTATTTATTTGTTTGGGGCCTAGGGTTATTCTCATGATTTTTCTTTCCTTCTTTTCAATGTCCTCGATGTCCCGCTTTCTATTCAAAATGAGCGTTTCTGCAGCATATATACATTCTGGCTTAATAACTGTGTTGTAATGTCTCAGTTTTATGTTTTTAGATAGGCATTTTTTGTTGTAAATATTTTGGGTAAGTCTCAATGCCGTTTCCATTTTTTGACATCTACCCTTATTGACCGCTTTTTCCAACCCATTTTCCATGATTATTTCACCCAAATATATATATATATATATATATATATATATATATATATATATATATATATATATATATATATATGTGTGTATATATTTATATATATATATATATATATATATATATATATATATATATATATATATATATATATATATATATATATATGTGTGTGTGTATATATTTATATATATATATATATATATATATATATATATATATATATATATATATATATATATATATATATATATATATATCAGTGCGTGCTGTCTGTTTTAACATATGGAAGTGAAACATGGACACCCACATCACAATTCAAAAGTTCAAAAGCTTCGGGTTACATAGAGGGGAATGGAAAGGTGTATGCTTGGAATTAATTGGGTAAGTCTCAATGCCGTTTCCATTTTTTGACATCTACCCTTATTGACCGCTTTTTCCAACCCATTTTCCATGATTATTTCACCCAAATATATATATATATATATATATATATATATATATATATATATATATATATATATATATATATGTGTGTATATATATATATATATGACGACAGATGGACCAAAGCAATTCTGGAATGTATACCGCTTAATCATAAACGCCCGCGAAGAAGGCCGAAAACACGATGGACGAATGACATCATCAAGTATATTGGACCCGAATGGCAGAGCTGGCAAAGCTGGAGAGGCCTGCAGTGGATCGACAATGGCTGCATGATGATGATGATTGGTTACCCTTTATATTTAATTTTTCACACCAAAAGTTCCAATAAATGAATTGTTTCCTAATTGGGTTTTGCAAATTTACTTTGGCTAGAATTTACAGTTCAAAAACACAGCTCATACAACGAAAAAACGCAAAACCAAACAAATCACCTACAAGACAAATTTGACTACCAGACTCCCAGCAGTTATATGCTAAAGAAACACTTTCAAGATCGGTGCTAATCGTTAAAATAAAAAGATTGACGAGAGAATGGATTTTTTCCTTATGTACCGAAAATCTAGATATATGGACGAATAAAAATGTTCCAATCACCCCAGTTTAATTTTATGTAACGACCTATAATCATAGTTAAGTCCTAAATAATAACTATTATTTAGAAAACAAAATTATTAAATATAAATGAGTATTAGTTTTAATTTTAGGAAAAAAAACAACCAATCAACAATTTGAAGACCTAACTTATCGTTAAAGTTTATGATTTTATATTTTAGGAAATCAAGAACTAAAATAGAATAGAAGTATGATAATAAGATATCGTCCTTGCTAAACAAAACACAAGATAAACTCACTGAACCTTAGCATACCAAAACAGGATTAACTTCTCGAAAACGAATTCCCAATAACTAAAATAATGATAAAATTTTAAAGAATCATCTATCCGGTAAATGATTATCTTGGGACAATTATAAAACTAAACGTCGCATATATGTGCCAACCTCATGATTAACGATAAATGGTAGTAGATAATAATTAATTTTAATTTTTTTAGATTACAAGATAATTTAGGTTCTTCGTGTTTCGAAGCAATTAAAATGTTTTAAATGTGACCTGCTTAGAATAATTACGATTATGCAAATATTAACACATTGGCATTAGTAATTAACCAGTTTCACACAATTTATCAAAATCTGACATTAGGCAATGACTTTGGTAGTTAAACATTTTATCGGTCAAACTAGTTTAAATTAATTCTACCAATTACCATCGTTGATATCAAGAAATAAATGTACCAAAATAAGTGATTCATTCTGGTTTGTCAGTATATTTTTCGCACGAAAAATATCAAAATAATCTAGAAAAATACTGGTCTAATACAAGGGTTGCTATTTATGTATCTGGAATTGGCCACAATGGTGGCCAATCGTAATCGTACATCGTAAAATTTGATATTGTTGAATGTATATGTAGGGTTGAGCGGGGCTTGTTGAGCAACTTTTCGCTTGATCTCCCATAACTTTAAGAATATGCATCGGATATTATTAATTGTTACTCCGTTAGGTTCGTAATTTACTCTTTTCCAAAACGCCTAGCGGTGTACAAACGATTCTAGTACAAGTTTAAAAGTTATTGTCGGAAATGCGAGAGCGCTCCAAGTTGCTCAACGTGCCTCGCTAGTGGGGCTAGTTGAGCATGGGTATGGGGCTAGTTGAGCAATGGCTGAAATGGACTTGATGACTGTATAAAATGATCTGAATATAAAATAATTGTAATCAACAAACAAATATTTATTTATTATGATTATTACATACTCATATTGTTATTATATCTCTGGAAAAATAAAATTAAAATGAAACAAAATTAAATATTTCCATTCTTCGGATTATTATTACACTTTTTATATTTAAAATTATACATTTAAGAATAATTATATCGCAAATATATATTAAATTAAAGTAGTAACTAATTATGAGATCAAGAATATTGCTAGATGATAAATAATCCCAAATTATTAATCATCTTCGTCTCTATCACAATTAATACAAAAATATCTCTTTAAAGTCATCCTGTTAATATTAAATTGTTTAACTGCATCATTTATACTCCTTTTTTCCTCCTCTACAGCTTTTGCTACATCACTCAATTGTTGACTAGTAGCTAAACCTTTTGAAGTATTTCCTTTATATGTACGCATCCTAAAATATAATAATACTCATTAATACAATTATCAATATAAGTAATTTTAATTAGTAAACTTTGTGTAGAATCGTCACATGCACAAATTAATTGATGGTTATTAATTTATTAAAGTAAAATTTGATTTCCTACGATGAACATCTAGTGGGGCTAGTTAAGCAAGCATTGAACGTGCGTTGCTCAACTAGCCCCAGTTCAGGTAACAAAATAAATATTAGGTTATAAAAAAATCATAAGAGTTAAAAATAAATAACCATCTATAATCGAAAGAACAATAATTAAGTAATCTTTAAATACTTATGTGCTCCTTATTAAGTGTTTTTATACAAGTATAGTAGAAAAATTATGATGACTTGTAAAATTGTTTTTGCGCCGAAAAAAACCATTTTCTTACTTTATCGGAGCACCGGACAGCAATTGACAGTCGTGCTATGTATTCCATAACCCCTTCTTTTCGCCATTTACTTTTGTTGTGGGTTGCTTAGTTTTTGAGATATTTCGGTTGCACAACTTGCCCCTTTGATCAACTAGCCCCGCTCTACCCTATTCAGAACGTTTTGTCATATCGACGTTATTTGTGTTGTATAGTGACTTGAAAATTTCATCTCAGTTTAAAAAATGGAATTAACTCGTGAAAATTTTTGTGCGATGATTTACTACGACTTTCGACGAAGGATTATCTCAACAACAGTGCATCGATCAACTCACTTCAACTTTTGGCGATGAAGCACTATCTAAAACCACTATATATCACTGGTTTAGTGAATTCAATGCTGGCCGTTGTTCGCTCACAGAATTTAAAGAAGGTCGTCCAAAATCGGTTGTTGTGCAAGAAGACATCGATACTGTACGTGAACTACTAAAGCAAGATCGCTATGTGACATTCCGTGATATTAAGGCATCTCTGGGCATTGCCATTAAAAGCATACACAATATTTTACATGAACATTTTGCCGAGAAAAGGATTTGTGCGCGGTGGATTTCCCATAATTTGACAATAGCTCAAAAAAAGCTCGTGTCAATTGGCGCAAAAAAAACCCTCAAAAAATACAATCGTGGTGCGTCAAAAGTCATGTATAACATCTACACAAGTGACGAATCTTGGATATATGCATATGAAAAGAAAGAAATACATAATATTATTTATCATATATACAAAACGTATATATTTTACAAGTACATAATACATTAAATTATAAAATATATACTCTAATACATGCACAATCTATACAATCAATTGATGATTACACAAGTCTAAAAAAAATGGTGCCACATAGACTTAAACGTAATTTTAAAGTATAGTGTCTAGCAACACACTCACTAACATTAAATTATTAAAAGTACTACTCACATTGATAATATTTTCTTCTCAGTAGTTAAACATTAAACTTCTTTATTTTTGTTATTTGTTCAATTAAAAAAGTTAGCAAATAAAACCTGGAAGATGTCATCGTCAAAACGATCGCGTTTAAACTTCCTGAACACTTTTTGTTACGTTTGTGGCGAGTATATGGCGAAAAAGTTTCGAAAACCTATATCGGAATTTTTGCAAAATGCCTATTTCGTTTACTTTAACTTGAAAATCAAGGACGTTGATAAACCATGGATTCCACACAATGTTTGTAAAATGTGTAGTGAACATTTAAGGCAATGAAAAATGGTAAAATAAGTCAATTGAAGTTTGGTGTGCCTATGTATTGGAGGGAACCAAAAAATCACTACGATTATTTTTTATTAGTTTGTACTTGTACATGGTATTAACCAAAACAAAAATAACCTATCCCGATCTGGTATCTGCTAAAAGACCTGTTTCTCATTCAGAAGACGTCCCTGTTCCAACTTTTCGTAGCCTGCCTGATCTTTCAAATACAGAATGTAGTACAACGGAAGATAGGCAGGCTTGTAGTAGCAAGAAAGGGATAATTTTAAAGCTGTCGTCAAAACTCCTGCTTTTTACCTAAGACATATTAAGTGACATTATAGGAGATCTCGTACGGTTGGAGACTGAAAGAGAGCAATTTGCTTTCTCCGGGTAATAAAATTACATGTTATCATACTCGAAAAAAAGAACTGTTTCCATTTTTTTGCTCAGAAAATGATGTTTTTTGTAATGTTACCGGTGGTCTTTTATCAGATAGGGTTTCTTGAACAAGCAGCCAAATGAATGAAGACTTTAAATAGACAGTTCCAAGCGGAGTTTGAAATGTGTTTTGTTACATAATGGCATTAAACATGATGCGGTTTCCATTGCTCATTATGCTCATATCTCTTATGTTTACAAAACTCAAGTACCGTGGTATATGCGTTGGGTGCATGGGTTATATGCATGGGTTATATGAGATGATTTAAAAAATATTAATTTTTTATTGGGTCAACAAAACGAAAAAGTAAGGAATAAGGAAAACGATTTCATCAGGACCTAAAAAATATGGAAGAAAGATTCCATGGTCGATGGGATGAATACATGATGGCTGATTACCGCTGAAATATTATGCGTGACTGTCCGGAAGGAACTCACTCGAAGAAATAACGAAAAAGGAACTTTCCCCATGTTCAATCATGTAACAATAGGTAAAAAATACGAAATAGTCGTATTTTATAGACACCTATCATATCTCGAAAACTACACGTACATTTAAAAAAATATATGTACCACATAACGAGTATTTTCAAAAACTGTTTTAGACTTCCTGGCACCAAAACCACTGTAGTCGTGTCTCCCGCGACTGGTTTATGTCTCGAATGAGCAAATTTTTGAGTGAAGCACGGAACAAATTTCTTTGTCTTAGAATATTTATAATATTCTCTACGAGCCCACTATGCAACTTTTGAAGCATATCTGGTACCTAGAGGGGACCTGGGCGGGTCACGAACATTTTTACACGGAAGTACTGGTACGGACCACGCGATGGCATGATCTGCATTTGATAACAGACTTTTAAAATGATATGTTACGGGTATTGGTTTTGAACTTCTCCCTCGATAACTAAATTGATGTGTTTTTATTTGGAGCTAATTTACATTGCTAAAAGAAATAATGAGAGTGGCTACTTTTGAAATGGTTGGATTTGTTGAATTGGTTAATTTTCAAATGGTTTTGAAACTTGGTTTTCTTCTTACTTCAAATGCATATCTCGCAGCTCTTTTTGAAACAGAAATAGCTGAAATTGAGCGACAACCTTGGTATCCATTTGGGCAATATGTTGGTACATATACAAAATGTTTCATTTGGACCTCTTAATGTTTTAAGTACATATATTGCAACTCTTGCTAAAATCCATTAAATGCATATTTATAATATTTTAATAATCTAGTTTTTGATGAAATTTTTGGTTCATACATGTAATATTGCACAATAAAGAATTAAAATTCAAGGAAAGGATGACAAATATTTAGCGATTTTACTCAAATAATCTCTAGTGTTTCTAATACGTTAATTAAAAGAGTATAACAAAGACAAATAGTACGTCTAATGTTAATTGAATTTAATGCTGAAAGTGAGAACAACGAAAGGGAAAGTGTGTAGATGGTTTGCCGGCACGTTGAATGAAGTGGCGAAGTAGGTCATCGGTGGCAAAAAATCGAAAGTACTGCTAAATATTTAATAGGTTTTTAGTTTGCCTTATGAATAAAACACCGATATGTTTTGAGGAAGCCGAATTTTTATTAGAAGCGATCACCGCCTCGTCCACGTCCGTTAATCAAGTTTAACAGTAAAATTTGCCGATTGTGCAATTCGTCCGCTAGAAAGTGTTTTTTTTTTTCTTTGAATCATTTCAAGTTTAAACGACGACTCACTCAGACAACTTTTGAAAATATACAGAAATATTCAGTTGTAGAAAATGTGAGTTAGTAGAATAAACCAAACAGGATTTTATTTCATAATTAATAGCATTAGTTAAATTTAATATACTAATCTTATAATTTATCAAATCAAATATGATTTATTATTAGAAACTTGTTCTAAAATTTACAAATTTTAATATTTTATGAGTAGCAAAAATATAGTTATAAAATAGATAAAGAATTTCAGTACTAACAGATTATTTTACACAAAATGTTTTATCAGTACTGTTCGTCTTTCCATCTTTTTATGGTTGGATATATTGTTTAAAACGTTAGTTATTAAATAACTTCGGATTAAAAATGATCAAATTTGAATAATCAAATATTTTAGTAGAGCAAGTCAATCTTTTCTTGCACAGGTTATATAGAAAGTAAACGAAATATTGCTTCAGGAACATATTACTATTAGATATTATTAGTTTTATATATTCGAAATATGGTACCTTTACAGCAGTATATTATTTACAAGAAATAAATAGTTTAAAAAATATTTTTGCTTTAGTTTTGGTACCTTTTTCAGTTTTCATTTTGTAGATAAAAAATAATGTGATGGATATATAATTAACTGTATTTTTAAATGCGATGGAGTAAAATTTGGTAAATAATTAAGTATAGAAATACACAAGTCGACAAATGGTAATATTCTTGTGCGAGATTGCATTGTCTTACATAAATATGTAGTTACCTTAAGGGCGATACACTGTCATGTAGAATTTAGCTGTAAGAGTTCTATGATAAGTACGTGGCCTAGACCAGAGATGGCCCTGCTAGTAATTAAAAAGTGATATTTTTCTTAAATATAATATTTTACATCAATAATGTCAAACTGTCAAGTCGCTGCGTGGTTTATTTTGTGAATGCCAGGCATTTAAATAAAACAACTTTTGTGATTTTATAATAATGGAAAACATGAATATCGACTAGTGAAAAATACTTGATTTTGAAAAGGAGAACAAATGTCAAGATTAAAACCAAGCTCAGTGAAGTTTGCGAAGACTCTGCCCCATCGTTATCAACTATAAACTGTTGGACAGCTGAATTCAAACATTGGCCTATAAGCATTTTTGATAAAGATCGTCCTGGTCGTCCAAATGAGGATATCACTTCAGAAATTATTGAAAAAATATCGTGATAAACGATCGGAGAGTAAAAGTGCGTGAGATTGCTGAAACGGTGGGCATCTCAATTAAGTAGACGTTGAATATTTTAATAAATCACGGATATCAAAAAGCTTTCCGCAAGATGGGTGCCGCAATTGCTCACAATTGACAATAAACACACACGTGTGTTAACTTCAAAAGAATGTCAAATTGTAATGGAAATGATTTTTAGCGTCGGTTCATAATTGTTCACACCCAAACCAAATAACAATCCAAACAGTGGGTTTTCCGAGGGGAATCTGAGCCAAAGGAGATCGTATTTTAGAGGGGATACAAGAGCAAACTGAAGAGTGATTACATTGAAGAATAAAATAAATGTTATGCATAAAAAGTTTTTTCTTGTCAAAGCCAGGTACTTATCATACAACCCTCGCATGTACAAGCAAAATATACTATTTTATAATTATTCAGGTTATTTGAATCGAATTTCATGTCCTTCCATGAACACGTAAAAATTTAAACGCTGTAATGGGAAAGTGATTGTGTTAGGCTGTTGTCACGAAACATTACTCTGCCTATTTTTACTATGGATAAAAAAATTGAACAAAGAATTTGTGTAAAATTTTGTTTTTTCAATGGAATTTCTGCAACAGATACATTGAAAATGTTGCAGATAGCCTATGGGGATTCTTCTATTTCAAGAACAAGAGTATTTGAGTGGCATAGAGCATATAGTGAAGGCCATTAGATCTTTAACAACTTCCCCCATGCCACAACTTCCCCCATGACGATAACATTGAGAACATTTCAAAAATGTTGGTCCTTGAAAATCGTCCTTGAAAATCGTTGGCATTAGAGAGATAGCAGAAGATCCTGACTTCTCTTATGGATCATCTTGTCACATTTTGGTTGACATTCTGGAGATGAATCGCGCTATTTGCGTGATTTTTTTGGCAAACATTAAGAAAATGATTGCTACGACCATTCTCTATTCTCCAATCTTGCGTTTTGACTTGATTGAGATCATTAAAAAGAATTCGCTGGAAGGCCGTTTCGGCCGAGGCGTATTCCCAGTGCATATATGATTAAAGCGCTGGCATGCATGTATCAAATGAAATAGAGCCTTCAAAATAGGCTCTTTAATTTGATACATGCATATAATATTATTTATTATTTACGTATGGGCCCTGGTGGACCACGCGAAATACAATTAGAGGCGTTTGTTGTCGTTAGCCTTCCTTTGCGCCCATACTAATTTGATTCTTTCCCTATAAGCTTTTTTCCTTTCGTCAGACCAATTTGTTCCAGTCTTCCTACATTTTTCGCTCTGGCCAACCTCCAAAACGTTAACCTTGTGTCTGAAACAGCCTCTATCCTGAATTTCACATTGTGTAATATTTGCTGATCTTAGATCCTCTTTAATTGCAGCAATCCATTTAATTATTTCTACTTTAGCTCTACTCCTATTTTCATAAAATTCGACTATTTGTCTAGTTAATCTACTCGGATTCATCCGTTTTATGTGTCCGTAAAATCAGTCTTCTTTTTCTCATATCGCTATGTATATCAGTGTATTGTTTAAATTCTTGGTTTTCTCGAAGTCGGTATGTTGTGCCATTTATTTGTTTGGGGAGTAAGATTTTTCTTATGATTTTTTTTCCTTCTTTTCAATGTCCTCCATGTCTCTCTTTCTATTCATAATGAGCGTATCTGCCCCATATAGACATTCTGGTTTAATAAATGTGTTGTAATGTCTCAATTTCGTATTTTTAGATATGCATTTTTTGTTGTAAATATTTTGTGTGTAAGTCTTAATGCCATTTCCATTTTTTGACATCTACCCTTATTGGCTGCTTTTTCCAACCCATTTTCCATGATTATTTCACCCAAATATTTGTACTGAGAGACTCGTCTGATGCTACCATATTTTGTTTTTAGAAATCGTGTTCTTAGTTTGTTGCAGGTCATGTATTGTGTCTTTTCAAAGGAAATTTGGAATCCTACATTTTCTGCTGTTTCTTTTAGGATTTCAATTTGTTTTTGTGCCGTTAATATATCTTGATTCAAAATTGCTAGATCATCAGCAAACGCCAGACAATCTATTTTGATGTTGGTTCTCCCCAGTTTAATGGGCTGGTCAATATTCAGGGCCGACTTTTTGTCACGCCACTCCTGTATTACTTTTTCTAGAACACAGTTAAATAAGAGTGGCGAGAGTCTCCAGATTTAATTTCCAAGGGCTCTGAGATGTGACCCATGAATTTAACTTTAGACCTTGTGTTAGTTAATGTGCTTTAATAATTGCCAGCGTTTTCAGATCTAGTCCTTGTTCTTTCAAAATTTGGAATAAAGATTCGCAGTCAATAGAATCATATGCTTTTTTGAAATCCACAAATGTTCAGACGAAATTTTTATTGTACAGTTTTTGATGTCTTAGGATCAACTTTAGATTCAGGATCTGTTCAGAGCAGGATCTGCCCGGTCGAAAACCTGCATGATATTCACCAATTTTAGGTTCTAATTGTCCCTGTGCTCTGCCTAGTAGACATTGAGATAGAATCTTGTAACAAACTGGGCGAAGAGATATCCCTCTGTAGTTGTTTACATCCATTCTAAACCCTTTCTTGTGTAGTGGATGGATTAGAGCATCTTTCCAATCTTCCGGAATCCGTTCGGTTCGCCAGACTTCTTGTAGAATTTTGGTTATTTCCTTGATTGTACCTGGGCCAGCGGATGTCAAAATTTCAGCAGTGATTCCATCTTCACCAGAAGCTTTGTTATTTTTAAGTCGCTTGATTTGCCTAATTATTTCATCCTCATTCGGTGGTAATGAATCTGCGTTTGTTTGTTTAGGGTTTAGTGTTAGTAATTTGTTTAAGGGCTCAGGACAGTTTAGTTATTGTTCAAAATATTTCGCAAGTTTTTCGCAATTGTCTTGGTTATTTAGAGCTAATTGTCCGTTTTCCTTTCGGAAGCAAAGATTTTGGGGTTGATGGCCTGTTAATTTCGTTTTAAATGTTTTGTAAAAGTTTCGGGTGTTATTTTTTTGGAAATCTTTTTCTATTTCATTAAGTTGATTGTTTTCATATTTTATTTAGTTTGTCTAATTAGTTTCGATGTCTCTTTTCTTACTTCCAAAAAGATGTTATAATTCATTGCTGTTTTTTGACTGTTCCAATCTTTGAATGCTTTACTTTGGCTTAATACTGCTTGCTCGCAAACTTCATCATGGATGTTTTCTACGTTTTTGTAAAGGGACCATCTTTAAGGCTGTGTTAGTAATTTTTTGTCTCAATTTTTGCCAGTTCTTTGCTGGTTGTTTATCAAGCTCTGCTGTTAGGGTTGGTTTTATTTTCGTAGGGTCGAACTTTGGTATTAGCAATCTCTTTTGAATACGTTTTTGAGGTTTTAAGCTAAGTTTGATTCTAGTCAAGTAGTGATCCGTGTCTATGTTAGCACCTTTCCTGACTTGAACATTCAAAATCTCTTTATAATTGGGGTCCGAAATGGCAACATGGTCAATTTGAAATTCACCTATGTACGTTTTCTTCTTAAAATGGGTTGACATTATTTTTAGGTTAAACTGCGAACATAGTTCAACCAATGTTCTACCATTATGGTTAGTTCATTTATAAGCAGGAAAACTGGCGACTGTTTTCCTGTACTTTCTTGCTTTCCCTAGTTGGTCGTTGAAATCACCCAATAAGATTTTTACATGGTTAGAGGGAATTTTAGAGATGGTCTTTTCCATAATTTCCCAGGATTTATTTACTTTTTCAGGATTAGATTTATTTTCTTCGTTAACAGGGAGGTGTGCATTGATTAATGTATAATTTTTGCTAGCACATTTGAGGGATAGTGGCATAAGTCGATTGTTTACTGGCTGGACTTTAGTTATAGAACCAAGAATGTTTCTTGAGATAGCGAAAGCAACACCGAGATGTGGTGTATTTTTGAGTATTCTTTTGTCCGTTTTACTTTTAAAAAGTCTGTAGTGGCCGAATTCCAAGGTGTTATCATCTATCAATCTGGTTTCTTGCAAAGCTAAAATTTGGATTTTCTGCTGATTCAATGTTCGCCCCAATTCGTGTAGTTTTCCTAGGCGCAGGAGAGAATTGATATTTACCGTTTCAAAGAAAGTTTTTGTTTTCGGTTTCAGATGTTGGCCAGAGGTCTCCGACTCCCTCTGAAAGATTTTGCGTTTAAGCCCGGACGCCCCAGAATCCGAAAGTCCGGTTGTACCAGCAAAGCTGGCAAAGGATTGTCTACCTCCTGGGGTAATTTTGTAATTACTAGAACGCTTCATCTTGTACTTTGAACTAAACATTTGAACCATGACGGTTCAGAGGTTAAGACTGGAGGGGTTAGTTCCAGAATTTAAATATCAACCGCACCACTGGTGAACAGACGCTGACCACTCAACCGCTTGTTACAAGTCAGACGCAAAGTGGATTTAGTTTTTTTTGCCTTGGTTCGGGGCTGCTTATTTTGAGATATTCGCAGCTATCAATTAATATCTAATGGAACTTTCACTATCCACCACCCGTGACCGGTCCTGCACGTTAAGCGAGGTACACTGGATATAATATATATATATATATATATATATATATATATATATATATATATATATATATATATATATATATATATATATATGTATGGCTTTGGTTTTTTTCGGGAGTACATCTGGTTGTTGAGTTGGACCCTGTCGAGCGCTTGCAGACTTTTCGTCAAAATCTTATTTGGAATCTTCAGTGCTTACTGTCGCTGGGTTCGTGATTTTTTTCCATCTGTAAAACAATACACACAAACATGTGTTTTTGGTCTTCTCCGTGGACATTTACGATCAAGCGGTATACAGTCCAGGACCGCCCTGATCCATCTTCCGTCCCATTGCTTCACTACATGGCATGCCCACTTCCATTTCAATTGCTTTATTCTTCTAATGATGTCACTCACTTTCGTTTGTTCTCTGATGAATGTGCAGGTCTTTTTACCCCGTCTAGTAATGCCAAGCATACATCTTTCCATTCCCATGTGTGCTATTCGAAGTTTTTGAACTGACTGTGATGTGAGTGTCCAGGTCTCAGTTCCGTATGTCATAACGGGCAGGACACACTAATCAAAGACTTTTCTTTTCAGGCAAAGTGGTAGTTTGCTCTTAAACACTATGTTGAGCATGTTAGCCATATTTAACGCGTCGTTCCACCTTCCGGACGGCATCCCCTTCCATTGAAACCCTCTATATATATATATATATATATATATATATATATATATATATATATATATATATATATATATATATATATATATAGTGATCCAAAACTTCCAAATCCGTTCCTAAAATAGAAATCCTTTTGTCCTCAGCAAAATACTGAACATTACCTGACTCTTCTGGTTTATTTTCAAGTCAAATGGTTCCCCAGCTCTTTGCAGCTCTTGTTCGTGTATTTGCATCTCCTCTGGGTCTTGTGAAAGAAAAATGATATTATCTGCGAATTTAAGTATGCACCATGACTCCTTATTCCATCCTGTTCCCAATCCAGATTGCTGAACACTTCTTCCAGGAAGGCTGAGAGAAGAAGAGGCGATATTGCGTGACCCTGCCATATGCCCCGCTCTACATTTATTCCAACCTCAATATCGTCAAGGTGGACTGTCGCTGTAGCTTCATCATATATCGATCCTAGTAGATTTACATAGGCTTTATCTACACCCTGATTAAGCAACGCATCCATTATGGCCCGCTTTGAGATTGAATCAAATGCTTTTTTATAATCGATAAAAGCCAAGCACAGTGGCATAGTGTACGCCAGACGAGCTGATCATGATGATGATGATGATATACTTTAGTATATATATTTCGAAAATTGGTTAAACCCAGTAGGTTAACAGAAAGTATATTTATGCAAACTGAGATGTTAAAAAAAAATACTAAAGTTACTTGTACCTACTAATTTGTGTTTCTTGTTTATTTTGCAGTAACATACGTACGTAATAATTTATTGAAATCGACATTATTTGATCTCTTTTGACGTTGTTATAAACTAGAAAGTCATGTTTTAATAGTTAAAGCTTAAGCAAAAAGAAATAAATAGCTAAAACTATATAAAGCAAGAAGTTGAAAAATAGCTACTTTATTGTCGAAACTACAAATCGACAAATCAAAAATGCAATGTATTTACTAACTGTAATATATGTATTATTGTTGCTTCAAAAAAATGTTCATAAAGCGACAATTTTAGTTAACTATTAACATTAGAAATCACATAATGTTATATCGGGAAAGTGCTATGTTATGTTAGGAAAAAATGTTCATTGAACGGTAGAATTTCTCCAATTATCTAAAAATTATTAATAAAAGTAAAAGCATCACTGGATGTTTATAATTGATTTCTTCAAATCAGATAAAATTAAATTAAGTTGTTTTCAATTTTAAGTTATTGATAAAGTTTTTTTATGAAGGAACCATTACCGCTACCATTTTATTTGTAGTACCTTTTGATTATTTGAATGATTTTGAGGTTCAGGGACATAGTTGAATAGTGCTAAATTTAGAGATTTTGATAAATAATCAATTGTTTATGATAATTTTAAAGATTGCACTGATTATGGCAATACGAATCTTGTGAGTGATAAAAATAAGATGTCTTTTGAAAATAATCCGCATCAGGTATCAGGTGAAAAATGAACCTTTCTTATTGCACATGATATAATCAATTTCTTTATTCATCCACTATTTCACAGCTAACTGCTTAATATCCCAACGATACAATGATCTTGACGTCTTGTTAGTCATATTTTAGCTTAACAACTTTTTCGGCTAAATCTTAGCACATGCACTGTAAAAAATTTTGCTTGTAGTAAAAAGATTTTTATAGACTTGGAAATGTTCACGTCAAAGAAAATATTCAAATAAAACCGCTCTAAAAAAAGAGCTCTATGAAGCTGTGAAGCTAATAACAAAAAAATATATATCATGTGCATGGATAAAACAGAATAGATAAACCCGATAAAATAACAGATATCGAAAACATTTTAAATGAATGGATACAATATTGCAGCAAACTGTTCCAAGGTGGGTTTATACCCATAGCATTTTTTAAATTGCGTATGGCATTTCTTATTTATGTTTCTAAAATATTTGGATCACGTATTTCCAAATTAGGTATGCTGCGATTATCCCCAGCAGGCCCATTATTCCTTTATTCCCAGCATACCTAATTTGGAAACACGTGATCCAAATATTTTAGAAACAGGAATAAGAATAGAATTTCTAATTCCTAAATGCAGTCTAAAAACGTACCCTAAAAGACGCTGAGGTCCCAGGTTTGAACGGAGTTACCGCAAAAATAATTAAAGTAATTCCAGGGAGAGGTACACATGCACAAATATTCAACATTCGACAAATAATTGATAAATCATCCCGTACACCTCTGTTCCCTTAATCATCGGAAGGCGTTTGACAGGCTACAATAGGAGAAATTATTGCAAATTTGAAGGAAATTGGAGTATTAGATCACCTGATTGACTTAATTTGTTATCTGTATGAAAAAAGCAGACACCACTGCTCTGCTTTTTCCGAAAAAAATTGAAGAGCGAAAAGCTTCATAAAGGAACAGACAAGGATGCATCCTATCACCAATTTACAACCAACCAATTTTCCTATCAACATTTATGGTGAATATATCATGCGTATAGCTCTCGACGATTGGACGCGTGGTGTCACCATAGCCGGCATTAAAATAACTCACCTAAGATATGCTGATGATACTGCAAAAAAGTTATGATTATACTAAAAAAATAAAGGATGAAAGCCATTTTTACAGACTAGAAATAAATGATGAGACTACGAAATTTATGATTATCAACCGTCAAAACAAAAACATGCCCAACAACAATCAAATAGGACCGTTTAAGGAAGTGAGCCAGTTTGTCTATCTTGGGGCTGTAATAGTGGACCAATACGGCAATATTCATGATATTAGAAAAAGATGTAATATGGCAAGAAATACAATGCGATATTTCCATAAGATCTGAAGGAATAGGGGCATAACGCGGAACACAAAAAATCCCATAGTAAAACCTTAGTTTTTTCAGTACTACTATATCTCTCTGAAATATGAACTATTAAAAAACAAGACCAATAATTTTTTTTTAAAGATGAAGTGTCAACGTTTGTTGACATCATTTTTTATACCATAACTCAATAAAACTTATTTTTATTAAATTAACAACGGTCATTATTTGATTTGTGACTAAGATTAATAGCATGGTTAGTTAGGGTCACGTTATAAAAAATAACAATGAAAAATTGGGAAATTTGTAATCACAGTACCTAAAGATATAGTCTATGGTGTCGAATTTCAAGATTTTCAAAAATATCCTTATTATCACTTAACACGGTAAGTAGGTTAATGTAGTAAGTACAAAAAATAAAGTTAAGTTGATAAACTTGGACACACCTAAAGCAATAAAACGTATGTATTTATAAGAGAATTTTTATCTTATCGCTTGATATTTTTCCATTATTATAATTGCGATTATAATAACACTATTAATAGCCATACTAAGGCATAAAAATGTTTTATCATATTACCTATAAACAAAAATATGCACAAGTAAATGTCTTGTTCCGACCCAGATTTTTAATTCTGGTTAAAACCCCAGACCGGCGGATGTAACAGGCGGAAATCCCGTAAAAATTCTACAAATCATCATCAACAAAGACGTATAGAAAAATTCAACAATTCCAAAAATCAGAAACGCGGTTATGACGTATAGGTAGGCACAGAGTACCACATATTTCCAAGAAACTGCGTTCATTACTAGAAAGCCACTTTCTTAAAATGTAATCCTTTAACATATAACATAACATAATTTTTATTGTAAGCTTATATATCTATATCTGATCTGGAACATATTTGTATAATATTTGTATATATAATTTTGCAAATATAATTTGTATATATAATATATACATATATATATATATATATATATATATATATATATATATATATATATATATATATATATATATATATATATATTTTTTTTTTTTTATTATTATTCACGTATGGGCCCTGGTGGACCACGCGAAGTACAATTAGAGGCGTTTGTTGTTGTTAGCCTTCCTTTGAGCCCATACTAATTTCATTCTTTCGCTATGAGCTTTTCTCCTTTCGTCAGACCAAGCTGTTCCAGTCTTCCTACATTTTTCTTTCTGGCCAACCTTCCAAACGTTAACCTTGTGTCTGAAACAACCTCTATCCTGAATTTCACTTTGTGTAATATTTGCTGATCTTAGGTCCTCTTTAATTGCCGCAATCCATTTAATTATTTCTACTTTAGCTCTACTCCTATTTTCATAAAATTCCACTATTTGTCTAGTTAGCCTACTCGGATTCATCCGTTTGATGTGTCCGTAAAACTTAAGTCTTCTTTTTCTCATATCGCTATGTATATCTGTGTATTGTTTGATTTCTTGGTTTTCTCGAAGTCGGTATATTGTTGCTATTTATTTGTTTGGGGCCTAGGATTTTACTTATGATTTTTCTTCCCTTCTTTTCAATGTCCTCGATGTCCCTCTTTCTATTCAAAATGAGCGTTTCTGCAGCATATAGACATTCTGGCTTAATAACCGTGTTGTAATGTCTCAGTTTTGTGTTTTTAGATAGGCATTTTTTGTTGTAAATATTTTGTGTAAGTGTCAATGCCGTTTCCATTTTTTGACATCTACCCTTATTGGCCGCTTTTTCCAACCCATTTTCCATGATTATTTCACCCAAATATTTGAATTGAGAGACTCGTCTGATGTTACCATATTTTGTTTTTAGAAATGGTGTTCTTAGTCTTTTTCAAAGGAAATTTGGAGTCCTACATTTTCTGCTGTTTCTTTTAGGATTTCCATCTGTTTTTGAGCCGTTAATACATCTTGAGCTAAAATTGCTAGATCATCAGCAAATGCCAGCCAATCAATTTTGATGTTGGTTCTCCCCAGTTTAATGGGCTGGTCAATATTCAGTGCCGACTTTTTTTCACGCCACTCCTGTATTACTTTTTATAGAACACAGTTAAATAAGAGTGGCGAGAGTCCATCCCCTTGTCTCACACCAGTTTTAATTTCGAAGGGTTCTGAGATGTCACCCATAAATTTAACTTTTGACCTCGTGTTAGTTAACTTTGCTTTAATAAATGCCAGCGTTTTCAGATCTAGTCCTTGTTCCTTCAAGATTCGGAATAAAGATTCGCGGTCAATAGAATCATATGCTTTTTTAAAATCCACAAATGTACAGACGAGATTTTTATTGTACTGTTTTTGATGTCATAGAATCAACTTTAGATTCAGGATCTGTTCAGGGCGGAATCTGCCCGGTCGAAAACCTGCCTCATATTCACCAATGTTCGGTTCTAACTGTCCCTGTGCTCTGTCTAGTAGACATTGAGATAGAATCTTGTAACAAACTGGGAGAAGAGATATTCCTCTATAGTTGTTTACATCCGTTCTATCTCCTTTCTTATGTAGTGGATGGATTAGAGCATCTTTCCAGTCTTCCGGAATCCGTTCGGTTCACCAATATATATATATATATATATATATATATATATATATATATATATATATATATATATATATATATATATATATATATATATATATATATACATATAGATATATATATATATATATATATATATATATATATATATATATATATATATATATATATATATATATATATATATATATATATATATTATATATATATATAGATATATATATATATATATATATATATATATATATATATATATATATATATATATATATATATATATAGATATATATATATATATATATATATATATATATATATATATATATATATATATATATATATATATATATCACCTACTTGATGTTGTTATCAACAAATTGCCCTTTTCGTTACCGTTTATTTTTACAAGTACGTGGATGATCTATTTAATTTGTGCAATACGCAATAATCGATTGGATACTACATTGGCTGTTTTTAATTCAATTGACAAACATATCAAGTTTACGATGGAAACTGAAGAAGAGTGTGGGGTCCCTTTCTTAAACACATTGGTTATTAGGTTGAGAGATAATCACATCATATTGAATTGATACCAATAACCTTCAGCTTTAGAGAGGTACATAAACTAATACTCTAATCAGCCGTTGAATGAAAAAATTAATAGTATCTTGGCAATCAAGAATCGAATTGTTCATGTATCGGATGAACCATTCCTAAAAGGTAATCTGAACAAGTTAATTACAATATTTCAGAATAATTGACATCCCCACAGTTATTAAAAATAATAGTTTTTAACACATCAACAGCAGATGGACCAACGGATGATGTACCACCAACATATGTAAAATATAAAAAACTGCCTCATCTTAGGACCTTAATCAACAAAGTGGTCAAATAATTTAAGGGATTCACCAACATAAAAATATTCAAATATAATTACAAAAAATCAGGGGATTTGTTTACACGAACTAAATACAAAATTCCACTTCTTCATAAATTTAATGAGGTGTATAGATAAAAATACTGTTAATTCCAGGTCTGATATAAAGGGGTCATCTATTGCAACATTTTGGGAAACTAAAAAGAAAAATAAAATGCACAAATAGTTGAAATGTATTACAAAAAAAATAATAATAATTTAAGTAAAATTGATAGAAAATAATATTTTTAATATTTAGTATCTTGATATTTCGACTATGAATAAGATAAAAAGGATCATTATATGTGGAGAAAAAATAATATCATTGATTATAACTGTATATATTTTCTTTTTACGTTTGTTCCTACGTGAGTGTTGTTCTATATTTTCTGATTATTTTATCATATATATCTTAACATTTCAACTGAATTTTAAACATTTTAAGTCCGTCATTCCATCATATATATATTGTTTAATTTTATTTGCAATATGACATATGACCTCTTAGGCACCTGTAAAACATTCTAACGAAATATATTGAGGGTTATCAAAGAATAAAATCTTAGTATTAATTCATAAGAACAGGCCGCATACCGGAGATTCTACTTCTTGGTCAAAAAAGTAAGAGCTTTTTTGAATGAGCTTTATTTATACAATTTATTTTAACAATATAACTTACCAAGTATTTAAAAGGCATACATGGTACTAGTCTAAATATAAACAATTGCTTTATTCAAAATAATAGGTCGATGAGATATAAAAAAATTACGTGGTTAAAAAATACATACAAAAATACATTTTTCTGTATGTCGATAAGTTATTAAATACAAAAATGCACGTTCTCGTATTTTTGGTCCCTTTTTGTATAAGGCCATACAGGGTGTCCCGAATTGTATGGATCTAATTTTATCATCGTGTTCTACGGCTAAAAATAATGGTACTATTGGTCGAATAATGCGTCCTAATGAAGCTACACGGGGAGCATCCCCGAATAGGGCATCCTGAAGTCGGTTTTTCACAAATATTTCTGAAACCGTTTACAATAAAATTGTGAAATTTGGCGAGTGTTGTAAACTTTGGACGCCTAAACGAACTGAGTATTTCAAATTTAAAAATGTAACTTAAGGGCGTAAGGTAATATTTGGTTAATGAGTCTAATTTTTTTTATACCTATTTTTTTAATTTCCATTCAAGATTATAAAATCCCTGATTTTTTTATATAAAAAAGGTACTCTTAGCTCGCCTCAATAAGATGCACCTTTTTCGAGTAAATTGCTTTTACACTTTTCGTGAACAGCACTATTTTACTGATAATCCGTAATAATAATATATTATATAATATATATAATAAAATACGTAAATAATATATATATATATATATATATATATATATATATATATATATATATATATATATATATATATATATATATATACAGTGTAATATTTTTAAGACCTGACAAGCTAACTTTTTTATTTGAAGTGCTACAGTTGTACTTCCAAATGCAAAGTGATAGGAAATAACTTGACTAAGGAAAAATGAGTTTCTACGTGGTAATTAATTAATTACTAATTAATTATAATAAAGTAATTAATAATGATATAATATATAATTAATAATAATACATTAATAATATAATTAATACAGTTAATATTAATTAATAATTAAGCGTGTATACTTAAGTCACCAACATAAAGAAAAATGTATTCAACATTCTCTTTTTGATTAAATAACTGATTCATATTAGCAACTGAATTAAAATCTTATTTTTATACACGTTCAAATGCAAGAGCTTTCAAATAACACAATGACAGCACAATAATGATAACTCCTTCAAACAACACAATTTTTGTATAATTTCCAAGGCCTACTATTGCTATGTTAGCTTCTTTTAGTTCCTGCTGACGGCACATTAGTTTAGTTGTTTTGATAATTGTTCTAAAATGCCTACTCCAATAAAAAAATGTGACACAACATTTTTTATTTCGAATTTTAGAATTTGTCAAATTATGTTAAAAAATGCGGTGTTGTCATTTAAAAAAATATTATTTTGAATAAATAAAAATAAATACAAAAGTTAGCATATGTCAAAACTACACTGTATATATATATATATATATATATATATATATATATATATATATATATATATATATATATATATATATATATATATATATATACATACTAGTTATATACGTTACTAGGAGGAAAAATTTCACCCATATCATAAAACCGATTTGGTCCTTCAAAAACTCATCAGTTCAGCTCGGATATTTTTCTTTCGAAGTAATTGAACCAGACTTTAATTCCGAAAATCGGCCAATTTAGATGAACCTTATATGGTAACGTCACCTAGAACTTGACGTGCTACTATTTTTCGAATTTTTCGACTCCCAATTTGCAATAGATGGTCACCCTTGAAGGTTAGGTTTAAATAAAAGTGTAGCAAAATTATGTGTAATTGATTGTACTAATTATCAATTTACAATTATTAACTATTATTAAATACGGGTTGTCATCGTACTGGATCTACTAACGGAATCTTTTTGATTAGCTATTTGTTGGATTTGTGCAAATTATATAGAAACAGTGAAATTATGTATATAGAGGGATCTTTAAAGATGAAAATCTGTTAAAAATGGAGATTGTTCTGAGCACACATCGCATAATTACTTCATAGAAAGATTTCACAGTTGGATTCACTCATCTTTAAAGAATATGCAAATATCATTTCATTGTTTATTTTGTTATTTTTTAGCCAAAGTAAATAAATAAAGAGTCTTTCAAGCGGTTTTATTTACTTTTTATTGATAATTGAAACATATGTATGTATGTGTATATGTATGACATTTAAAGACGAAAGACAAGCAGCTCTTGCAGTTCAACAGATATCCACTTTTTTGTACAAAATGTTGAATGACATTTTAGCATAACCGTGGCTCCATCTCACCAATCACTCGAATAATTTCATCTTTTAATTTAGGAATCGATTGTGGATTGTTCTTGTAGACCTGGCTTTTCACATAACCCCAAAGAAAATAGTCGATATCAAATCACATAATCTTGATGGCAAATTAACATCATCTTGACGGCTAATTAACATCACCGTTTCTTGCAATAACTTGCCCAGGAAATTTATCTCTTAATGAATCAATTGTTTCATTAGCAGGGTGAGGTGTAGCACTATCCTGTTGGAACCACATATCTTCTAGATCAATATTATTCTATTCAGCCCACAAAAATCCATTTCTCACCTCATCATATTAAACACCATTCACAATTTTGTTTATTAACATAACCACCAATTTCAAAATGTTCTTCATCTGAAAAGATTATTTTTTTGCAAAAAAAATTATCTGTTTGTTCTTTGACCCAGTTGGCAAATGCACGACGTTTTGAATGATCCAGTGGCTTTAGTTCCTGTGATATTTAAACCTTATATACCTTCAGCGCTAAACCCTTTCGTAAAATACGCCATGTTATGGAGTCCAAATTTTTGTAACGTCGACTAGTGGAAATTTGTGGGTCTTCAGCAACACTTTCACGTACCAAATCAATATGCTCCTGTAAACGACCATTACGACTATATATTGCTCTTCTTTTATCTTCCAAGGAGCCACATTAGCTGTGGTGTCTAAGGCGACAGCCTTACGATACGGCAGTTAATGTGGAGCGGGTTCGATTCCCGTTCTAGGAAAAAAAGTTTTTCTAAAAAACAAAAAATTCTTGTGAATGTTTCTAGGTAAGAGTGTAAAATCTGACAAGGAATCACCCCTCAGTCACACCAGTTCGAGGCTGGGCAAGGCCGGATGCCTTCTGTGAGGTGTTCTACGTTGGTCACTCGCCAGTCGGTAGGCTTCTCGAGATACTTTCGGTTAAGCACAAAACCAAGGGTTGATAGCCTGAGGGGGTGCTGACCGGGGTTTTCAGTAGCTGATGACCGTGGTTCGGAGCCCACGTTAAGCTGTAGGTCCAGTCGCTAAATAGCCTTTTCAGTTGCTGATGCGCCTCTAACCCCAAAACTTTACTTTTTTATCTTCCACTGAACCAATTTCTTCAAACTTTTGAACAATTCGATTGATAGTGCTTTTAGATGAACGATTATGCACAAGGTAAATATCACATAGTTTTCCAAAAATATTTTTCACTGAACGCCCATTTTCATAAAATTATTGAACAATTTTAAAGCATTGTTGCATTGTATACCGCTTCATTTTTATAATTATTATAAATTACACTTCTGAAATGAAACTAGACTTAGACAAATTCTTTATTGTTATTGTTAAATTACATTTTTAAAAATGTAAAGTCTATATCTGAATAAATTATCCTGAATGATATTGATATATGTGGGCACGAGCAGCCATTTTATTTATAAAAGATTTATCAGGTCGATAGTATAAACTTTTGATCCATATTGAGTCAGCGGTAGACAACAATTGCTTGTTTACTTTTTCTTATCTGATATTCGAATATTATTACCTTTGTGTTTCAAACTTTTTGCTTGCATTTGTTGCGTCTAATTGAATAATCTACTATACCCAAAGTAAGAAAAGGTATACACATATAATATTACGGTATTGTTAGGACTAGTTTCAAGAAGGCGAGGTAGGTGTTAGGAACAGACAGGTGTTAAGAATACAGGACGTCGTAAATGATCTGTAGAAAATTGGTTCGCATCGTAGACTATATGTTTCGAGAGCCGCAATAATCCTATCGACTACACTGCTTGGAATGGTATCGCCGAGATTCTCTCTGGGCTGAAAAACAGAATGAAATAATTTTTCAGTGTAATATGTATTGTAGGGCATCGGGATTCTTTCGTAGATATATGGTAGTCGGGCGTTATTATGAAAATGTGGAGGAGGAATGAACAATGTGAGAACTTACTTATTGCTATATTTTAGAGCGTTCTAGAACCCCATTTTAGATGCTTCATTTAAAACTCAATATAAATGAAATTACTTACCTATTCTTTTTTTGATTTTTCAATAGTATTTACTATAAAAATGTCAAATTTGACAATGCTGGTATTAGCAAGACGTCTAAACTATTAATAATTATAAACAGCATATTTCAGAAATTTTGCCCTTTAACACTAATTTTCATATTTGATTTATTAATACTTATATTTTCAAATAATTAATCACTTTATACAAGGTAAAAGGGAAAGTACTTTCGTAAATTTAACCAACGATTCTTTACATTTTTTTGAACAAAAAGCTTCCTAAAAAAATGTATCCAAAATGCAACCATTTCCGCAGAAAACAGGCCAGAAAGTTAGTTAAATTGTCTTAGAAATGGCAAGGTTATGTTTAGTTCCTTCGAACCGTCTCATAGCCTTGATTATTTTGATCTACCGGAATTGAGTTTTGTTGCATTGGCCTCTTGGTGGTGTTACGTGAGGTGTTACGTGAAAATAAAATAGTTTATCCATATATATGTTTCCGTATAAATTTGGTTTGTTTTGTTACAAAAAAAAAAAAGAAAAACTTGCAAATTGTTGTCATTTAATGCCAAAGATGAAATTATTATAACTAATTTTTCACACTATAACACGTTGTAACCGATTCACGTCACACTAAGAAGCGCAATATTAATTGTTTTATTAAATTAACTGTTTAAAATGCCCACCATCTCATTTCCCGTAAAGGAAGCTTCGTTCGTTGATGAAATAATGAAAAAAATTGGATTCTTTTGGTTTTGGACAATAAAACATTAACAATATTTTTGCCTGTGTGAAAAATCAGTGGGTACTCTTACGCTGCTTGTAATGTTTATACCCTTTGTGCATGATAAGGGTAGAATTATTGCCCTTTTAGTGTTCTATGTACAATCCAATGGGAAAAGCCAACTTGTTACCCAACACTTCGATTACTGGTAGAATTCTCTTCAACAAGATGTAAAATTTGTTCTTCGACTTCAGAGTCGATTTTCCCTCATTCCGTTCCTGTCGTCGCCCTCATTCTTGAAATTTTAGAACCACACTACCCGTATACAAAAATCTTTGAGCAACTTGGACAAACGTACGCCGAGCACGAAGCGGCCTTTCGGGGTATCGTTGGCCATAAATATACTTCACTCTTTGGGAATGTTCGATAGGTTCCCCATAAATAAGAAACATATTCTGATATTCATGTACGGGTTTTGGGTTCTAAATCGAACTTAAATGAATGCACTGAAACACTGAAATAATTTATGTCACAATTTTAAAATAATAATCTTTGTCGCGGCGATATTGCGAGATTTCCACATCCTTCAGAACTGGTGTAGGGCATAATTCTTAGTTTTTTTTTACCATGTTCGTTGGTTTATTTATTCATTCATTAAATAATAACAAATTAATATTTGTGAAATATGCTTTTTTACATATTTGCTTAAAATTTTAATTTTTATCATAGCTTTTCGATTGGGGATTAAACAGAGCATTTTTTCTCAAGAAACTTTAGGTTTTTGACCTGCCTTATAAGAAACTTTTTCCTTAAAATGATGTGAAGAATCGTTTGTTAAATTTACAAAAGAACTTTTCCTTACATTCCGTATAATACAAAATGCCAAAAAAATTGGTGAGGGGATACTTATCATTTTATTTCTAGCTAGAACTAAAACGGGATAAATATATTAACCTACAGGACTAATATATCATAACAAAAACTCATACTAGATGCACTAGACAGTTATTGCTGGTCTATATTAATTTTTAAACATAACCTAAAACATTAGCATCTCATTACTCTCTTCTTTCATTATTATTATTCAAAATAAATCAAGGATTTACCAAAAATGCACAGAATGTTGACACACATTTTTATGCATCTATTTTTTTAAATAAAACGTTGATAAGATAAAACTTAATCTACGTTACTATTTTTTGTTTGTACATTAGTAAGGACAAATATGTAACAGTTTCAGGAAAATCTAAAGCGGCTCATTTCTGGGTATTTTTGACAGAATCAATATTAATTAAGTGGATGTATTAAGCTTGCAAATAACTTCATTCAGTTTATTTTTTTGGTGTAGGTTCACTATATATATATATATATATATATATATATATATATATATATATATATATATATATATATATATATATATATATATATATGTATATATCTATATACCATCGTTACTGTAACATCCATCTATGGGAAAAGTTTAAATGAAAACAGTCAGAACTACTTACATTAATCAATTAAGATATTCCTATGTTATCTACATTAATTAATAGTATAAATAGAATTGATGGACAAACTATTTCAAACCCTATTAGTAACATTAATAATTTTCTAAATTTCATTCCGTTATGAAAAAAGTCACCTGTGTCTGAAATAAAAAAAATATTTTAACTTTAAAAAGAAAGAAAATGTGATATGAATTACTCACCTTGAAATCTGTTTACAACCAAATGTTTATCTAAAATAAATAGTACTAAAGTATCAAGTTAATGCGCCAAAATATTGTCTAACTTGTAAATAAGAAACGGGAATATTTTAGGAACAACGCCATAAAACAATTTTAGATGGGTATATACTAAAATATAATATAATTATTCTAAATATGATAAATTTTTATGAATCATAACTAATTGGAAAAATAGATCTGATTAAATCTTTTAGTTTTATCATTTTTCATGTATGCATTAAATTGCACAGTGGGCTGGTGCTGAATATTAAATATATTCAAAAACTCTATTCAAAAATATTTAAAATGCCATTTTTGAAAATTGTTCATGCATCTAAAACGCCATTTTTATTGTCCAAAGAAAAAATTGCCAAAAGAAACATTAAAATATTTTATTGAAAAATAATTTAAAAATATAATATTACAAACAATGAAAATGAGACCATTCAGAAATAGCAAAGGATTAGCATTAAGAGATAGAATAACCATGTTCGATAAGAAAGGAATTTGGAATACGTTGATAGACGGGTGAGTCAGTTAGAACGAATGAATTCAGGGTTTGATGCGAGATGGTCTAAAACAGAAAAACCAGATACCCATTGCCGAATCAACAAGAAGATCAACAAGAAAAAGAAGAAGAAATTAAGGCAAAAGAAGAGATAATACGACGTAGTCACTTGGGATTAATACCAAGAAGAAGAAACAGAATCAAACAGATTTTATGGTTTAGAAGAGAATACAAAATTATTATAAATAAATATTATTATATAATTAATATTCGATAATCATTAGCTCGACAAGTTATGAAAACCTTTGGCTAGTTATCAGATTTGCCCAGGTTGGTTCACTGGTACAATAGAAACTTGTACATCACGATAATTTAAATACATATCGTTCTTGTATAGGTCAAATGTTATTAGCGACGAAGTGAATTTGTCTAATATCTAACCAGTGGTAATATCTAACTTTGGTGTCTTATTATTGTGTTGTATTTGGTAGACTTGGGAATCAAAGCATTTCCTGACCAAAACAAGTAGAAGTTATACGACTCATTATTTGAAACATATGGTGAAGATCCTCGGGTAACTTAGAATCATTTAATTTTCATTCGACGATTATACCAACATTTTTTTCTCCTTTTTAAGAAGTTTTTGCCTTTCTCGATGCAAGAATTTTCCCAATCCTTCTATATATTTCGGTTCTGAGCCAATCTCTTCAAATCCTTTTTCTTCTTCCCATCCTCTCTATCCTCTCCAGCTACATTTCTATGCATTTACCTCTTTTCCCTTATACGTTTCTCTCTGAATCTACAATTTTTAATAAATATTATCGGGCGTTATTCTGACTAACAGTGATCATGCCAATTGAGCGGTTTGTGTTAATTTTGTTTTGACTATTTTTCGTATTGTTATTTACATTTATCTCGTCATCTAATTTTGTTTTGACTATTTTTCGTACTGTTATTTGTTTTATCTGGTCATCTAACGGACTCATTTAATAACGTGTATTCTTATTTCGCTTAGTTTTCGCTGCTGTTCCTTTGAAAAACCTAACTTCTGTCGCGTTTTGCCTTCCTTCTTATTTTTTTTTGCAATGTCCATGCTTCGCTGGTTATATGATTGCTCGGAGGCTTAATATATAGCAAAGTCTCAAGATATTTTAATTTCAGTTATATATATATATATATATATATGTGTATATACATATATACATATACGTCTAATGAAACGGGGAAAGTCGGGGAAAGTATTGATTGTTTAATTGTGGGTAGGGTTCATTAGTCATTATCCTTGACGAGAGAGCATATGTCGGTACCCTGATGAGTCTTACCAGTCTAACAGACAAAACATGTGCCCTCCAATCTAAGGGAAGGGAGGGGCTCGCTTCGGGTCAAGCAACTAACAGAATGTATTTTTTTCTTTATTTGGGTTTTTCGCCACGATCTAAAACTCAAGAAATATCAAAAATATCTGCCTTATGTAAACAATGAATCACTGGATAAAAACAAAAAACCAAATGGAGACAAATTTCTCAGTGATTCTTTTTTGTAATAAATTTTCCTAACGAACAAAATTTTAACAATATAAAAATGTTCTAAAAATTATATACAAACTTTTAACGTTAACGTTTCGGGAAGTATTCTCCTCCCGTTTTCAAAATGAACCTAAAAATAAAGTATATTAATTTCTTTAAATTATGAAAAGATAAAAAGTAAATATATTTTTTGTGTATGTCAATGATATTTACATTGATAATTAATATATTATTAATAATTAATATATTATCGGCAAAACAATACGAACTTGTCTTACTTACATACATTACTAACTACTTGCTATATTACTAATACAGACAAAGCCCTGATTTTTAAGCAGTTGCAGAGAAACTTAAGTATTAACTTACTTCCCTCGTATCATAAAAAAAATCTCTCTGATTGTTATTCCATTTTTAAATAAATTTCGTGAGTAACGAGTAACATCCTATACTTATAACTTTACGGAAGTCAACATTTATTCGCCATACAATATCAATATAAAACAAATATCAAACATTATTTGCTGTTCAGTTCGGGAGAATTGTTAGCCAACTCAAAAATATGGGCTGAAAGATGACAATAAATCAAAATAATCAAAATAATAAGAAATGATATATAGTCGGCGAAAGTCTGGATTGTTTAATTGTGGATAGGGTTGATTGGTCCCTATTCTTGATGAGAGAGCATATGGTACCCTGATAAGTCTGACAAGTCTAACAGACGAAACATGTGCCCTCCAATCTAACGGAGGGATATATATATATATATATATATATATATATATATATATATATATATATATATATATATATATATATATATATATATATATATATATATATATATATATATATATATATATATATATATATATATATATATATATATATATATATATATATATATATATATATATATATATATATATGGGTATGGGTATATATTTTAAGAAAAACCTTTTATAAAAAGCCTCCTTTTGAAGTTGTGAACCCTGGGGAGTAGGCAAAATGAGACCCCGGAGCAAAGCAACTAGATTATTTTGATAATGGCTTCAAAGTGGAAGCCGAAACATCGAGATTTTACAAATCTTAAACGCGGTTCTATCCGAGAACCTAGTAATTACAACCATAAAAGTCTGGCATTAAAATGTGCCCTAGGAAGCGAAAGAAGGATGCTGATACAATAAGTTCCAGTCATAGACAGGGTATGTAACCTACACATGAAAGCATCTTATATTTTTAATTTCTTAATTATGATGTTTACTTTCCATATGTAGGACCTCAATTTTTTTAATCATATATTTATTAGTTATTGCGTGTTTTCACTATTATTATATACTATTATACTAGCTATAATTATTATTTTCACTTAAATATCCCAATCTAATCCCAATATATTGTTCGCTATTGATAGTTATGTTATAATATCGTCTAAGCAGAGTAACCACTTGAATCTAAACTTCTATATATAATAATAGTGGGTACGATTCCATAGAATGATCTTTATTTTTTTTAATAAACAGTAAATTTATAGATAAATTATGAAACAACAGATTTATAACAGAGATTCTAGAATAGACACTTTTTATTGTCATCCTTCAGCCCATATTTTTGAGTTGGCTAACAATTCTCCCGAACTGAACAGCAAATAATGTTTGATATTTGTTTTATATTGATATTGTATTGCGAATAAATGTTGACTTGGGGGAGGGGTGGGGATTCGCTCCTGGTCAAGCAACTAACAGAATGCTCATATATATATATATATATATATATATATATATATATATATATATATATATATATATATATATATATATACCCCTCCGTCCCACCCACCATATATATATATATATATATATATATATATATATATATATATATATACCCCTCCGTCCCACCCATCCGTTAGATTGGAGGGCACATGTTTCGTCTGTAAGACTTATCAGGGTACCGACATATGCTCTCTCGTCAAGGATAGGAACCAATCAACCCTCTCCACAATTAAACAGTCCATACTTTCGCCGACTATGTATATGCACATATATACATATAACTAAAATTAAAATATCTTGAGACTGTGCTGTATATTAAGCCCCCGAGCAATCATATGACCAGTGAAGCATGGACATTGCAGAAAAAAAAACAAGAAGAAAGGCAAAACGCGACAGAAGTTAGGTTTTTCAAAGGAACAGCAGCGAAAACTAAGCGAAATAAGAATACACGTTATTAAATCAGTCCGTTAGATGACCAGATAAAAGAAATAACAATACGAAAAATAGTCAAAACAAAATTAATACAAACATGATGAAAGAGAGAGAGAGAATTTGGAAGTAAGGCCGACTCGACATCTATGGTCATTCGCGGCCGTTCTCGTTAAAAATATGTTAGGGAACATACATGACCCATATAAGCCGGATAGTCGCTTAGGACTAATGACTAGAATAGACGAGTATATACAAAATATTTGAATCGACAAACACGGTGAGAATCAAAACATGTCAGGTAATTGTATAAATAAAACGGGGGTGTATGTATATAGACGAAAACATGAGTTAGGAAGTGGCAATAGTATAAATAGAGGTTATATATGAAAAGACGATGTAGAAATAAAATAGTAACGTGTAGAAATTAAAATAGTAAATAAAATAGTAATGACTAGTTTGGATAGTACGGTATGAGATTAGGTTAGGGATATAAGGAAGTTCTTCAGGTGTCCAAAACTGTTTACCGACAGAATTTCCTCCAGACTCCCACCAAGACCATGGGAGACTGTGAGAGCATTTAGTTCGTCGCACTCCAAAAGAATGTGTCTGACTTTGATTGGATCATCGCATCTAAGGCATGTCGAGAGAATATTCCTATTCATCAAGTGACCGTGGGAGAAAAGACAGTGACCTATTTTTAACCGATGCGATTTTACGCAGTCAGATCTGTTGGATAGGATGGGGAACGAACCAGAAAAGAACTCACGTTTTACAGTCCACAATTTGTTACCATTTGTGGCTCCCAAATCCCAATTAGATTGAATTTTGGTTCTGACATTTGTCGAAGTGTCCCTGCAGATATCTTTGTAGCAGAATATTCTGGGAATTGAGGTACCAGACGAGGAACCCTGGACTGCAAGTACATCAGCGCGTTCATTTCCCTTGATGCCCACGTGGCTAGGGATCTAGAGGAAATCAACAGTACCCTTTCGCGACAGCAAATCTTGTAGAATTATCAATATGCATGACACCAGTGGTATATTGAGGTACCACGTTCTAGGTTCTGGAGTGCTCCCAGTAAGTCACAACATATTAGCCATCGGGGAGAGGAGGAATTCTGGATAATCCTCAAGGTTTCCCGGATAGCATGCAGCTCAGCCACAAGAATTGAACAACTGGGGAGGAGTCTGAAGTATCACTTAGTGTCATTGTGAACAAAGCCGCTGCCCACCCCATCTGTGAATTTGGAGCCATCGGTGTATACAAATTGATGGTCTAGGTATTTATTCAAACGCTCGGAGAAGAAGGATCTAATGGAGGAGTGAGCGTAATTATGTTTGTTATATCGTAGTAGGGAGCAATCGACATTCACTTGTGTAAGGAGTCAGGGGGAGACGGAGAAGTGACCAACGCTTCGAAATTGGAAAGATGTACATGGTAGTTTGTAGCTGAGCGAGCGAAACGGTGATTGGCGCCACAGTTTCGGTTATGTGTTTCCGTGTTGTTTGGATTAATGTATATTAAGAATTTGTCGCGTAGATGAAGGTTTTATTTGAACTTTAGTAAAGAAACGTATTTAAAGAGGATATTATGGCACCAATATTCTAGGGGTTCTATCTGAGCAAAACAATGCAAGCTAGTGATAGGACTCGATCTGTAAGAATCTAGTGAGAGTCTGATGGCAGAATTCTGAACGACATCTAACTGCTTAATGTAGGATGCGGGAGCAGAGGAATATGCAACGCATCCATAATCTAATTTGGATTTTATAAGTCCAATGTTGGGTATTTTGTGAGGTAAAATTGGATAAAATTGGGTAAAATTGGGTAAAAAAGGGGGGGTATGGATGATCCTCTTGGATCTTGGATGTGAAGCCCATTTGAGGATACTCAGTGATCGGTCACACTCTTACCTAAGTCGAGTGATGTGATCTCTCCATGAAAGTCTAGCATTAAAATGAGACCTAGGAAGCGAAGGAAGGGTGCTGATACAATAGGAGTTCCAGTCATAGACAGGGTATGCAAGCGAGGACCATGCATTCTTCTGCAGAAATGGACTGACGTAGATTTTTGAGGAGAGAATATAAGCCGGTAAAACGAGACTATTCTTCGAGTCTCCTGAGGCAGCCTTGTATCTTCCTTTCCGTAACCCTTGGTGTTGAGGTAGAAAAGTATATTAAGAGATCATCAGCATATAGTCTGTATTTCACATCAGTTCCGATATATTGCCCTATTCCAGTAATGGCGATGTTAAAAAATAAGGGGATTTATTCGGAACCTTGAGGAACACCATTGGTCAGTGGAAATCGCCTGGAGACCGTGTCGCCAAACCGTACGCGAAAGTATCTGATAAGAAATTTTTGATGAAGTGTAGGAAGTTTCCTCTGAGACCTAGGTCGCGCAGGGATTTTATTATGTTGTATCGCCAGACGGTGCCAAAAGCGCATTTTAGGTCGAGAGACACAGCCAGGAGATGGTGTCCTCTTTCGAAGGTTTCCAAGATATCAATTTTCAAGCCGACCAGATGATCGTTTGTCGATCGGCCAGGTCTAAAGCCGTATTGATTGTTGTCAATTAGACGATGTCGCTCCAGATACCATTAGAGTCGTCGATGTATAATCCTCTCAATGATGGATCTACAAAAATGGTGTGTAAGAGATATCGGACGGTAACTTTCAACAGATGAACAGTTTTTGTGGCTTTTATATATCGGAATTAGAAGAAACTCTACCCAAGAGGGGGAAACCTCTCCCGCACCAGATGTCGTTGTAGATATCAAGTAGGGCGAGTTGTGCAGACTGTGGCATGTTCCTAATTTGTGGAATCAAGATGTTATCGGGGCCAGGCGCGCCTGAGCGTCATCTTTCAAGGGCTTAGTGACAGATGATACCCACACTGCCCTTCAGCCCTCGCCACGGGTCGCTCTACAGCTTGGCTTAAAGAAAAACTTGGACCCCCGGGGGCGTCACTCTTCGTACCCAGATGCATAGTCTAGGCCCCGTGAGGGAAAAACATGATGTATGTGAGAGCTGAGCTAATGAATGTCGGTATGTGGATAACACAAAGTACGAGCTCGCATAGGACCTAGCACAATAATTCGTAGCAAAGGGAACCAAAGTAATTTTTGACAACTTTTTCAATTCCCTTGAACAATATTTCAAAAAACAATACCAAGAAAATTGCATATATGCTTGCGGAAAAGTGAGAAAAGCAAGAAAGGCTTACCCAAAAATGTTAAAGCAGATAATAAATTCTGATTGGAGGTCTGACTGAAGAGTTAGGAAGCATTGCATATAATTTTTAAAATAGAAAGACAATAAAATAATCATAATTCATCATAAAAGGAAACAGTTTTTAGGATAAATAAAAACGGCATTTGTGAAGAAATTACAAGTCCTATCTTAGTAAAAGATTATAATGCCAATATGGGTTTTGTAGATAAAATGGATATGCTCAACTCCATATATGAAGTCGATCATAAATCTAAGAAATGGTGGCATCGTATATTTAGGTATTTTCCGGACGTATCATTAGTCAACTCTTACGAGACCATATTTCAAAAATATACCTCGACAACAATGACTTTAAAAATGTTGTAATTGTTTATAGGAAAAAGTGTAAACTCCTACAATGAATTTACCTCTCAGTCACGCCAGTTAAAGGCAGGGCAAGGCCAAATACCTTCTGAGAGGTGTTCTATGTTGGGCACTCGCCAATCCATAGGTTTCCTGATAGGCTTATTGGTAGCACCAAACCAAGGGTTGATAGCTCGAGGGGATATAACCGTGGTGACAGGGTGACTGATGACCGTGGTTCGGAACCCACGTTAAGCTGTAGGTCCAGTCGCTAAATAACCTGTTTGATGCTGATGCGCTTCTAATTCAAATAATTTTATGTTTACCTTCAGTGACAAAAAACTACTTTTCTTTATTTCACTATCAATAGATTTACAACTTCATTTTTATTTCTGCTTGATTAGAAATATAAATGACTTCTTATTTTGAAGTTGTTTATTGCCTGGCGAGAACACGTCCTCAAGCCTAAAGGTAAGATCTAAAAATAAATTATATGTACATTGACATTTTAGAGGTATATCTTAGTAGAACTTATATAGAACATATGTTTTATGGCATTTAACGTCAGTAAATTAATGTCGGTCTCAAAAGAACAAAAAATAATTAACTCAAATCTTTTTTCATCAAATGTCATAGCATTTGGGATTTTGATTTTTTTTGTCATTAATGGAAAGATCATATATAAGTTTTATAACGAAACTATTTTATTTTTGTTATAAAAGTTATATCAATATTTTTTTATTATAATTAAAAAGTTATATCAAATTAAAAATACATTTTTAAACAGTTCCCGAAAATAATTCGAACGCGTGTGACATCACAATGTTTATTTCTCTTCAACATTACAGACAGCTGATACGAGTGTTTTAGTTTATAATCAATTTATTGTTGTTATTATCATTAGTGTTGCCACATTTATTGAAAATGTCAAATCTAAAGAATTATCGTGCCTATTTCGTATCATTTTGTATGAATACTACAAATAAATACTCCCGAAAAAATGTTTATAAATGTGCCACAAGATGTTACACGTCGAAATCAATAGTTCCAAGCAGCACGACGTATTAATCCTATAACAACATCGAATTTTCCTGTTATGAAGATCATTTCAATTTAAGTATTTTAAATGATAATGTGTTTACTAATCATTCATATCAGCATATAAATATAATACAGAGAGTTAGATCTTTTAAGCTGGGTCCACACCAATAAAATTGTGCGTGTGTGTTGAATTTACCGGAACAATTTGTTTGTATTATCTAGTGGATAACACATCGTTCGCGTGCCTACTGTGCGCCAACAATATTTGTGTATGACTTTGTGTGTCAGAGCGTCTACAATGCCGCGCAGGCACACCGCATACAACACATACAGTCCGCACAACGCAAATTTGTATTGATGTGGACCCAGCTTAAGAGAGAGAGAGAATTTTAGAGAATTTTAAGGAGACTTCAAATCAGAACCAACAGATATCATGATAATACAAAAGTTTCAATAATTAATTTAAAATGATTTAATAATAAATTTATATAAGATTATCGAATGATTTTTGTTTTATTTTAGCGTTTCCAAAATTCTCCCTAGATTATACATTGGACTAAATGGACAGCGTAAATTGGTATTTTGCAAAATACATGTTGATTGTTCCGTTGTCATAATGATATTTAAATTATCCTGATAATTTTTTTTCGCTTAAAGCTGATATGGAGGATTATATTTATTATACTATTTTACAATTAGCAAAATATGCAAAAGAGCAAAAATTATAGTTGATGTAGTACCATACAAGTTTACATGTCAAGCTAAAATAAAAGATAAGGTAGTACGACTCCTAGACCAGCTGCAGAAAAAAAGATGAAAACAATAAATTCTTCAAGAAATGTTAAAATGTTGACAAATGCTGATATTAAAAATCGCATTGTTGCTGTGCAAATAAATAGTTATCCCAAATATCGGAGTGTATCAGTCCATGCAAATTGCCTTCACTAGGAGTTGACAGAACTTGCTCTCACTTATTAAAACTAACATGAATTTACATTACATCTCCAATAAAATAATTGCGTCAAAAATATATTTCGAAGTTTCGAAAAAGAAGATTTTACTCGAAAAAGATCACAAACATATTTTATCTTGTAGTGATACCATAGTATGGCCATAAAAATATACACACTAAGTATATTGTCAGAATTGGCCTTTATGAACCCTTTGTCACATATTACTGAATTAAATTAGTAACCAACAATAATATTTTATTTACTAGACTTCAATAATTTTGACAGAATATATACATATAGAAGCCATTGACAGTACTTACGTAAAAACACTTTAACATAATGACGTCACAAACATGGCAGCCAATCGTGGCGCTTTCGTAGTCGTGATTTTTTTTATTTTATAAATTTTATTTCATTTACAATTAATTAAAAAAAAATTAATTTTTCGCATCAATTATCTATATTATTTATGATAAAGTTTTAAAATAAAATTAAAAAATCGATAATTATTTGTTATTCAAAAACCCAATTGTCGACAAAGTTGCCTGAGAATTTGTAGTTACCCTTGATTTTTACTAGGAGTTTTAGTTTGTGTAACACTATGTTAAATTTTATTTAATCCCACTATTTTCGAAACACCTTAGCATCAAACTTTGAGTGAATCAGCTAGAGGCGACAATAACCCTAAGATCACAAAATATTACTTCAGGTCGTTGCGTTTATTATAATCAGAGCCGTTTTTTTCCTGTTTACATTTTTTCACTATCGTTTTAGATTTCAACAAATCGAATGTTCATTAGTGACAAATAAGAATCTACAAGAAATAATGAAAAATGGCCTTGAATAAAGAACACGTATGTTAACATGATGTGGAATTTGGCTATCGAACCATATTGTTTTTAATACCAAAATGTGTTTTGTTAGTGGGCTTATCATCGGTTTACAACAAGTGCCATAGTAACATATGATACATAAAAATATATAAGAAGCCACGTAACCTTTGATAATTTAATTGTAAACTTTTTTTTATTAATTAATTATCTGATTGATCTGGAAGAGACTGGTTCAATTTTTATTATTATGTTGTTTTTTTAACTTAAATAAATCTTGTTTCCAAGCTGCAACTTAAGCATGTTAAAGAGATACTATAGTAGTATATATATATATATATATATATATATATATATATATATATATATATATATATATATATATATTTATATATATATATATATATATATATATATATATATATATATATATATATATATATATATATATATATATATATATATATGTATATTAACTAACTAACTAACTAACTAAATAAATAAATAATTCAATGAATACACACTTTATTTAGCATGTGCAGCTAATAGTAACAAGACAAAGGTAATATACAAAGAAAAATAAAAGTAACAAAAGAAAAAACAATGAAAAGCCAATAATTAACATTGCTCAAATGATAAAGCTCTATATTACTTCAAATAATTGACTAACTATAAACTATAGTTTTTTAAACATATGCGCATTAGGAGCGCAACAAAACAAACTTTCCAAAATACCTTCCCAAAACAATGTCTTCTGGAGATTAGTAATTCTCAGAATTGGTACATCATAATTGTTCTTAGAACGGACGTCGTAAAAATGCACCAAAAAAGTATTCAAATAATGTGGCAACATTTTGTCTTTTATATTATATATCAATCGTAGGTTAGCCACTTCAACATTGCAACATTGCAACATTGCCTCTATCAGTGTATACCTATTACAGTTCAATAGTGCACGCATAGCTTTGTTCTGCTGTATTTGGAATCTGCCAATACTCTCCTTAATACATGATATCAGCACAGACATACAATAAGTAAAATGGGGCAAAACAATAACATTGTATAAAAGCCTCTTCGACCAGAGTAATAATCAAATAAGGTGATAAGGACAAATCCAATTAGTTATTTGCAGTATTTGGATCCATGCTTCACAAACCATCTTAACTTTTTGTAGCACAAGATGGTACAAATTTTAAGTTATTTTAAAAAGAGGCTGGCTTAGTGTAATAAAAAAAACGTTTTTTTTTAAAGTCAATAATTTTGTTTATTAATCATTTATTGAACATTTTAGGGAGTGTGACATTATTGTAGTATTAAGTTAAACTAAAAAAAAATACTTATGTGATATAAAAGGATATAAATCAATTATTTTGTTTATTATAACATAATACTACACCGTATTTTTTGGTGGAACCTGTTGGGCGGGACCCTTATGTTTTTTTTAATCTAAATTTCATTTTCAATCGATCTTCGATTCTTGATGTTAGGCTTCATTCTAAGTTTACATAAAGTCTCCTCTACGTCAAGTCGAAAATCTGATGAAGACATTTGTTTGTTTGTTATGTTTTTTTGCTTTTGGACTATTCGGTATAGAAACCAAAAAATATTCATCGTGAGGTATTATAAATGATGGAACACCCGAACTTGCCATCTTTTACTCCGTATCATAATTTTATATCTCCCCATAATACTATCTATCAAATCTACGCCACCCATGTGCAGATTTTATTTTCCTACGATATAAGGGCGAAGAATGTTAATGTACCTCTGATTAGCTTTTTCGTAACGTCTGACCTGAACCTTAGAAAACCAGCTTCACCAGCAAAAAATGATACGAAAGTAACAACCTTGTTGCTTTTTCATATAATGTTTGACACATCGATACCATCCATGTCAGCGATATATTCAACGGAGAATCAGCGTACTTCTTTCAACACTTCCTTGTCAGTGGGCAATTTGCAATACGAAATTCGATTGCGTCATACTCTACAGTGTCACGTCATACTCTACATACTCTACATACGTCTACAGTGGAATAAATCTGTTACGTCATACTCTACATACTCTACATACGTCTACAGTGGAATAAATCTGTTCATCTACATAAGGATATTTCTCCATGGGAACTCTACTAAAAGTCTGGTTCAAATTTTCTTCGATAAGTCTAACTTTGAATAGTCTGTTACCAATCGGGTAATTACGCGGTGGCTTCTTAGAATTGTCATTGAAATGTATATATTGCATAATTTATCAAAATTTTTGTTTCGACATTGTTTCTTGGATCATAGGAATACCAATGGATGAATTCCAATGACTGGTTACTCTCGGTACGTCTATTAAAAACATCATATACACAACATCATATTGCTCCAATAAACTGCTGAATATCAGTATCAGTTTCTTGAAGGGATTGATTAGGAATTTTTGAATAATATAAAGATTCGTTTGTTCAGCAATAAAACTTATTTGGTCTTTGGAAAAAAAAAAGAATAAAGTATTGAATAGGTGTATCGAAAGTGGAATTTCCCAGAAATCCTATTTGTTGGTTGTTTAAAATAAGATTTTTTTTATTGCAAGCTTCGTTTTTCTTTTTTTTGATGAGATGAAACCGATTGGCTCGTTTGTTGTTTCGGTTCTGGAAATGACGGGCCAGCAATAGGCTTATTGCGTTCAATATCTTCAATGATTGAATTTAATTCAATTCCGATATTTTCATCACAATCGGAAAAAGGTTCAATGCCATATGACAGTAGTTGGCAATCGGGATCTATAACGCTGCCATCATCGTCATCAAACCCATCCTCACTATCCTATTGGTAAACTATATCACATATCTCATTATCCCGCAATTATCGTGACGCCATTCTGAAAGAAAATGAACCAATTTAGCAACAACATCCCCGTACTTCACTTACTGCTAATATTACTCTCCTTACTCAATGTAATAGGAATGTCACAAACACAAAAACTTACTGATGCCATATAAAAAGGCACAAATATAGATTGCTAACAATAACTTAGCTTATTAATTCACTCACCTAGAGATGTACAGGAAAATAATACTATTTTCTACACTTGTTGTATTTTATCGTGAAATTTAAAATTTGTACGAGTACAAACTTGTATTATTAGCTAACACCGGCGTTCAAACTAGCAGCAGTCGATCGGTTACGCCATCTATGATTTGATGCGCATACTAATTTGTTCAATAGTGTGATACAGTAATGTTACATTTAGTATACATCCATATATACTCAGTCTGTAGTCTGGCGATATTTTTGAGGTTTGTTACAGAATTGCAGGCCATGGGGATCGGGTGGGTTAGTCGCTTGTCTGGCAATCCAAAAGTAGCTGGTTCGATTCCAGCGCTCGGATTAATGTTTTTCTATAATTCTTCTGTCCGTCTTTATTCCTACCCTACACACACTTATATACACTCACATATACACACACACGCCCACACATATTCACACCCAAATGTCTGTGATTGTTTCTAGGCAAGAGTGTAAAATCCGACAACGAATTACCCCTCAGTCACGCCAGTTAAAGGTTGGGTAAGGCCGGATGCCTTCTGAGAAGTGTTCTACGTTGATCACTCGCCAGTCGGTAGGCTCCCTGATAGACTTATGGGTAGTCACATAACCATGGGTTGATAGCCTGAGGGGGGTGCTGGCCTGGGTTTGTCAGTAGCTGATAACCGGGGTTCGGAACCCACGTTAAACTGTAGGTCCAGTCGTCCGCCCTGAAATCGCTGTAATATTAGATATGTTGACAAAGGATATGGAAAATGTGTTAAAAAGGGCACAACGTTACTTTGCTGGTAATGGCTCGCATTTGATTGAAATAATTTTCAAAAATGAATTTACAAAATTTATAACTGAATAAACATTTTATAGAAAAAAAAATCTCTCCGCTTTCTTTTAAAACATTAGTAAATTAGAGTATAATAAAAATTATTTAAAATTAAATTATTTTAATTAATTATACTTAACAATAAATTATTATTACATAATTAAAATCGTGGCATGATACTTGCTCCACCCAGTAAATAACGAAATTTAGTGGTGGCTCGTGGTTTTTTAAAGTATGAGGGCGTAGAAGAAAATAGTGCTGCTGAAGATTTTTTTTGCTTTCCTCTTCCTCCTTATAACCCTATACAGAAGGTGAAACAGCATAACATTAAAATTTTGTATTATTCCCACTAACAAGGACATTGGATGGGTTATTGGTCGTTACGCAGATAAAAGAATGAATAAGTAGGTACTTACTGTTTCCTGAAGAGTAAATCATTCAGAGTATTGTAACTGTAAATCAATAGATCAAAATTCAAAAAAGTTTATGAGAAGTTCGGAAAGTTCAAAAAATATCAAAATTTTATGACAAAAAAGGAAAAAAAATCCATTCGCCTGTTTTTTGCCCAAAGTAAATTTTTCAATAACTTTTTCATTAAAGTCCGGAATTAGTTCAACTATAGCACTCAATATTTAACATATCTAAAGCATTTTGTCTATCTTCCCCCATTGAATTGAATTTCTTAAATATGTTTTAATCAAGTTCAAAGTCGAAAAATACCTTTCGGTTTCGGCTGTGGTCATCGGTGATTTCTAGTGATTTCTTTAAAAGCTGTAAAATTTAATGTGTTTAAACAGCCTTGTCTTCATTATGGCAAATCTCGGGCTTTGAATAAAAAATTTCCAATTCGGTCTTTAAATCTTCTTTTTCCATCGTCGGAAAACTTTCACAAACATTTTCTCTGTCATTATTTGGAAGTGGTTTTTGAAATTCTGGATGAATATCAAATAAGTCTTGCCCCTATAAGTATTGCCTCTGAAAGATGGTTCATAAATTTGAAATGCTCATTAATTTGAAAAGTTATTTTATCACACACTTTTCTAGGGGAGAGGTTCAAATTTCCCTCATTTAATTTTCATTTTTTTCTTAAAATGTACACTATCTTGGTCAAAAGTAGGTGTTTCAGCAGATTGTAAATATTTTTCTAATTTCTCTAATTTATTGTTCAAAATATTCTATTGCCATTTAAATTTTTAAAGAATCTGTTTGAATTAACTGTAATTGATCATACAAAATATCCACATGTGGCATAACCTTTTAAAAAAAAATTAATCAAAACCAAAAATATCGTCCTCCAACCATTTGAGGAACCCACCGTCTAGCAGGGAGTTTCTGCATTATATTTTTTTGTTTCCTTCGGGAATTCCTTCTATAAACCTAAAAATTGTGGCAATTATATGGGGTTGAGAAGTCCAACGTGTTTGTGATGAACTGGGTATTCGTTTGTCACAAATTTGTCGTAATGTAGCGGTTCTATCAGGCAAATGTGAAAAAAATGGAAACCGTATTTATGTTACCAAAAAAATTCTCAAATTTGGTGTGCTTGAAAGAGCAATTTACATTCACACCTCCCAAATGACCACGCATAACAGCAGCTCCATCATAGGTTTGAGCTATTAATTAATCTGAGAAAATTCTAAAAACAGGTTCTAATTGTTGCAAAATACATTCAGAAAGCTGCTTAGCATCTTGTCCTGTTGGATTTGAAAACGGCCAAAATCGTTCAAAAATACAACCATTTAACTCGTATCGGAACACTAAAGCTATTTGCATTTGAACCGAAATGTCAGTGGTATCATCAGCCATTATTGAAGTAAAATATGATTTTTCAATTTCTTTCGCAATAAGTTGGCGGCAAATTTCCAAGATGCAGTGCAGTGATTCGTTCTGAATGCGTTTGGAATTCCCTTTAAAAACTTTCGAGTCATTCATATGTTCAAATGGAATCAATTTTTGTACTGTACTTTATTAATCTTAGAAATACGCCCCTATTTAGAGAATCCTCGAAGAGGAAGGTTATATTGACTACAAAATTTCAAAATGTCAATGATCTTCGAAAGTACCAAGTGGTTTTTTTTTACATTTTCATTAAGCTCGTTATTATTTATTTATTATATTTATTTATTTGCATATGCAGAACTTAATGATGAACCAATGTTTACTTTACCCAACAACTGGAAGCTCACTAGGTTGCTTTTATGTTTAGGTGAATTCTCGTGCTTTTTAATTTTGTCTAACAAATGTTTTAGATCCCTTACTCCTTCTCCGACACGAAACAAAACAGATAATTAGTGTCTTCACAACCACATAGCCAAAAATACTATTGTATAGTTTACTGACAAATTTTTGCTTATAATTTGCCCTATTTTTACATTATTTTTGAACTTGATTCAAATTCAACACGGGCGTGGGATGACCGTTAGTTTTTAATTCAACTTAAACTTAAGTTAGTTATTATTAACTGTTTTCAATCAGATACCTTCATGTTTGCAATTAAAAGTTGAATATTTTTATTTAAAAAGTGCTACTCAGTATGTACACACGTAGCGAATCCCACATCAAAACAAGCATTCGCGAGGCGAACGAAATACACGACGCGATGCATATCAGACACTCCGTACCCGTCAAATCAGACTTTAAAACTAATTACCGATACGCTCAGTCGCAGGGAATCTACGTCCAAATCGCATGTTTTAGAAAGCAGTTAAACCCCCGAAGTCTGACAACCTACAAAACATGTCACGGCAACGTCAAGATAAGATAATGTGGCGTACGGTCGCTGGAGGTAAACGTCCGACCAGCGATGCAAAAGTTGTGGCGAGAGGATGGAATTTTTATCTGCATTATTTGGTGTGATGGGTCGACAGACGTTCTTCTATATTTGGAGATTTTAATTATTAATCATATCTTAAAATGAATCAAAGAAAAGAAACTGAATGGAAATAAAATATAGTGAAAACGTTGAAAAAAATGTGATAAATGTTGGAGGGTCCAACCTCCCTCACGAGCCGCCACTGAATAAATTAGTCAAATATGTATAAAAAAATAGAATAATAATATATAACATTTTACAACAACAATTTAACAACTTAAACGATTTTATAAGGTTTTCTTTAGTTTAACCTAAAATATTCGCATCTCTAACTGAGGGTTAAAGTCACGGTGTAATTATATTTAAACTTACCCAATACTATTGTATGCGTTTCAAAACTGAGCGTTCCAAATAATGTATTACTGGGTTAATTTTTAGACAATCTTTGTAAACGGCCATCTAACACAGTCTTGTTGTTCGCAGTTTTTTACACTTTCGTATATATATATAGCTTAATATTGATTTATTGGTATCTTTAGCATCACCAGTTGCAAATATGTAGTCATTTTTAGTATAGGGTCGCACAGAGGAAACGCGAGTTTTTTAAACAGCTAGTATTTTGCAAAGAGAGGGGTGACGACTTTACCACGCCACCAGCGGACAGCTCAGATAATGCAGTTTTATTCATGGCACCTTGGAACAGCGCGTGTTTGTCATCCAACAGTTTTTTAGAAACAGTGATTATGTAGTTACCATGCAACGTCTTTTCCGTCAACAGTGCAACGTTGAATGCCCAGGCTAATTCCAGTTCGAAACACGATACTCCGATGGGTAGAAGTAGTTCGAACTATCGGATCGGTCATGAAGAGGAAACCACCTGGCCTTTCCCATGCCGTTTGGATACTAGACAAACTTGAAACAGTTAGAAAGACGGGTCTTGCTAGTCCTCAGCCTTCCACTAGTCGCCTTAAGTCTAGAGTATACGCTAACAAACCACGACGATATAGGAACTGAAAGTTGCAATTCGTCAAGAAATTGCAAGAGTACCAGAAGAAATTATTTTGAGAGTGATGCACAATTTTCAAAAGAAATTGCAGAGTGCAGAAACGCGAAGAAGCGCGACACTTGACTAACATTAATTTAAAAGTACACTATTATTACTTCTTTTAGCTGTAATTACAAAAAAATCATCTTGAAAATAAACAATGTTATGCTTAGGTGAAAAACATGGGTTTCCTCTGCTCCAACCTGTATTATTGCGCTCTTTGAATTATTTCAAAGCTAATACGACAAAGTTTAAACAATAGCGTAAATGGAAATTATAGGATACGAATATGCAATGAGATTATTTTACCAAAATAGTTTCAATTTACTTTCGGTACTAATATTTGTTATATAAAGATTTTTTCTATTTTAAGAATAAAGAAAATGCATCAAAGGTTATCTTTAATAAACTATTAGTTAGAGTGACTTGCAAAAATATTGCACGATAGCTTGTCGAGGTCAAGAATGTTTTAAAATATTTTCGTTAATTTATAAAGTTATTTACTACATTTTCAGCTAATATATTGTTGAAACTAATCAATGGAAAAATAGTATATGTAAAGAAAATTAAAAGAAAACACAAATCTCAAATATATCAGGTATCCATCTAATTATTGACAGTATAGGTATATGAGGTGCGCAATAGAATTCTGCCAGCCACAATACCATATTGAGATTATAATGCAGAATGGAATGAAATATATCAGAATCGTTTAATCAATGGGAGGTAGCCAAAGAAAAATTCAAAGGGTGGGTCGTTGGGTATCCTGTGAACTCACAGCTGAAAATAAGAGTAGATGTTTTGATATTGTTGGGTCATCGCTCTCCAGATTAAAAAAAAAACGGTCAAGAGAAAGAATGGGGTCAGCTAGGTATCGTGTGTAATGAGTTGCTCTAATCTCAACAGTCACTACTGTCGATTATCAGCAGTGACTGGTATTAGTGATGTTCTGGAGGAAATACGGCAATATACGAGCAAGGAAAAAAGGAAGTCATTTTGCTTCAGGAGAACGTACTGTCACATACAGCAAAAAAGGACAGTAGAAACGATCACCGAGTTAGGGTAAGTTGGGCTGCAATATCACTTGGTTGATAGCAATCTTACATCTCTTGAGGAAATCGAAAAAAGCCTCAATGACTTTTTCACATTAAAACCACCAAGTTTTTTTGATCTGGGATTCGAGTGTTCCCTGAAAGATGGCAAGTCCTTAGAAATTGAGGGAAATTACTTTGAAGATTAAGTTTATATTGTATTACGAAGGTTGCTATTTATGTATCTGGAATAATAAATAAAAACAAATATTTATCATTGAAAATGGTTTTATTAATTTTCAAAATATTTTCCGAGATAATCGATACAATATTGTATACGTTTGAACCAATTTTCATATCACTTTCTCCACACCGATTGATGTAAAATCGTTGGAAAATCGTTTACTACGTAGTTTATTCTTCACGAACAGGAACAAAAAAAAATCATTGGGTCCCAAATTATTACTGTTCGGCGAATGACCCATCAATTCGATGTTTTGAACGGTTAATTATTGAGTTGTTCGGTTCGATGTGTGAGAGCTTGCGTTGTCATTGGAAGAACGATCCTGCGTCCCTGCTTTTTTTTTATTTCTTCAAAGACTTTTGGCAAAAAAATTGTTGTGTATCATTCAGAATTGTTCGCCCTACGATTGTCTAGTGGCACTGTAGCCACATTCCCATTTATAACAAAAAAAAAACAGGCGACCATTAGCTACGGAGTGTTTCTTGCGCGAACAACGTTTGTTGGGCTTGGCTCATTTTGAAAGACTCATACAGTCGTCTGCTGTTTACTTTTGGGCTCAAGCGCATAGATTCAAGATTCGCCACCTATGTAAATGTTATACACGGCTTTTGTCGATCACAATTGCATTTTTTGAGCATTTCTTTGCACCTATCGACATGAACTTTTTTGAGCGATTGTCAAATTATGCCGAATCCAACACACACAAATCTTTTTCACGGCTAAATGTTCATGTAAAATCTTGTGTATGATTGTCATACTAATGATCAGGGATACCTTAATCTCACGGTATGTCACGTGACGATCTTGTTGAACGACGACCACGATTGAATTCACAAAACCACCTTCATCGCCAAAGGTCAAAGTGAGTTGATTGATGCACTGTTGTTGCGATAATCCACGACAAAAGTTTTTTTGACTGAGATAAAATTTTCAAATCACTAAACCAAATAGCGTGCGTATGACAAAACATTCTGAGTACGTCTACAGTCAATAATGTTAAACTTTACGAGGTATATGTCAAATGGCACCTAGCAACACCATTGTTGCCAATTCCGGATTCATAAATAGCAATCCTCGCACTTTTTCCATAAATAAATGTCAAAGGTAGTCAAAAAAGAGCGAGAATTAAATTGAAAATCATACATTAATCATACCTGGATTGGTACCACTAATATTTTGAACCATTCGCGATTTTGTATTGGTATGTTTGATGATCCGCCATTGAATAAAAGGCATTGAGAAAAAGAATCAACCCCAATCCCCATTCCTGAAAGCAACTATATGCATCGCACTCTAGGGTGTATGAGATATAAAATTATTACGTGTGGTAGTAATGCATCTTTTATTTTTATTGGAGGTAACCTGACTACAAAGTGTTATATGCAGGATATTCGTTATATTTATATGTGACATTATTGGGAGACGGCTTCCGAATTTACCCAATTCAGCTCAAACAATATGAAAATTCTAATACACAAAGTAAAAATGGTCTAAAATAAGATCGACCATCTCATTGAATTACAATGACGCGTCATGGAATTTGAAATGTATAGGATGATTTTTATAGTGCGAACTTGATTCAATAAAACAACAACCAAATTAGATGCCTTGAAACTATTTATTTTATGCGAATTAACATTGAATGGCATTAATGTTTGAACACAATTTCGGGCAAATGTCCGCCACGGCTACTTCTGACAAAGCACATTCTGTAATTTCAATTTCCGACCAGTTTTTTAAGCAAATGGGGTCTTATGTCCGCAATTGTCCGAGTTATGTTGGCTTCCAAACCGTCAATAGTTGCAAAAAAAAAATAATCTAAAGACGCTAAATCACATGACCTTGGTGGCCAATTAACAGGTAGGTTCCTAGAAGTTATTTTCCCACCGAATTGTTCTCTCAATAAATCAATTGTTGCGCTGTATGACATGAGGAGCCGTCTTGTTGAAACCACATCTCCTACAGACCAATATCATGCAAATTTGGAATTAAATATAATCCACGATTCGAATGACGAATAACATCAATTCGAATAACAAAACCCAACTTCCCAAGAACGGGAACGAATTGATAAATTTGTATTTTCATCAACGCTGCCAGCAATAGCGCCAATATTTTCTTGGGAACGCACAGTTTTTGTTTTAATATCGAGCACCATGAAATACTTTCGGAATTCAGCGAAGAGATTACTAAGTTCAAATTCATGAAGTGCTCTATAAGTTTGGCGCACAGAACAGCAATTTTGATAATAAACGTTCTATGATGATTTGCCAGACTACTGAGATACAGATTTACAGTCTTGTACACAAACTCACAGTTCGTTTGACAACTACCCCTATCAGAAGTTTAAACACTAAAAAAATCAGCCTTTATATTATAATGTAAAGTAACATATATTATTATATACATCTAGAAAGTTAGCCGTTTTAAAATTCTCCACTCTGCGTCAATTTTAAATCATCCAATCTTCTGCAAGCCATATCTGCAGATATTTTTTCACCTTTAATTATTTATTGAAATTACTAAAGAAGAGGAAAATAAGTAAAACGCAATACTAAACAAAAAGCTTTCAATTATATTTATAATAATAATTCTAAAAGTAAACAACCTTACTTAAATTTAATCGAAAAAATTGATTGATAACGCTATGAAAAAATACACACACGAAGTATAAATATTTATGTACTGTCTGCAAAACCGATCGAAAAATATCTACATTTTCAGTGCGTGGTTGTTAAAACCAGACGCGATTTTTTACATTTTATTTCGGAAAATGAATAACAGAGAACTAGTACAAGGATTTTCCTTTTTTCCTATGTAACGGAATTGTTAGTTTCTTATTATTTGCATATAACACTGAATTTAAACCTACATGATATTATTAATAATTAATAAACGGATCAATTAAGAATTATTTTCTTAAAAATCACAAATAATAATTTATATTTTATGACTAATAGGTGATAATTCGACTGGTTATTAAGTAAATAAGTTTTTTGCTTATAAATTGGCGTATATCCTTCTATATCAAAAGCTTGGACGCCTATTCCTATTATTAATATGTTATTGATTATATATTTTTTAATGTTTGCCATTTTAGTGGTGTTTATATTCATATAATGATACAGAAAGAAAGGTTTGTCCAATAAGAGTCTCGGTGTTTTAAAACAAGATACCATAACAATTACAAGTGATAATCCGGTAATTATTATTTTATCTTGAAGAACAAATACCATTATCAATTCTTCTATTGGAACCTTCGGTTTGAAACTAAACTAAACTCAAAGAGATTTACACTTTATTTACATATTATAGACATTAGTAATTTAAGATTGGTTAAAAGAGTAAATAATAAAAGAGTTTTGGATGCATATGAAAGCATTCAAATAGAAAAATGCAAGAAAATCATGAACTGGGATAAAGAACCTATTCCGTTCAGTTAACTTTTTCAATTATTGATGTAAAGATCAGTAAACGTCAAGGTTCATTTTTTTATTTCGTTTGTTCTCTTTTTTCCCTTTTTTTATTTTCTCTTGTACCCTTTTGTACACGCTTCATTAGGTAGGCAGTACGCTTCCTAGGTAGTAGGTTAGCAATTAGGGTTCTCATATAAATAGAACATACTTTAATTTTAGAATTAAATTAAATCATTTAGTCATCATAGTTAGCGAAACGTACGTCGAGAAAATAAAAAAAAAGAAACTCGGTGTTCAGTGGTAAATTTATTTGAGTTTAGTAAATAAAATTATGTTGAAAATAATGTCGTTCAAATGTTCTCGGCTTCGTATGATGGAATGCATTCTTAAGACCCAATATTCGATATGTAGCATATTTCGCGTAGTATATTTTCAATGGTGATAGATGAATAAATGGATGATGATGAATGAATCGTGATTTCAATAGAATGTTAAGGTCAAGAATCATTTGGGGCTTATTTCTGAAAACCAGAGCTTTGACATAACCCCTCAACAAATTTTCCAGGGACCTGAGACATGAATCTTGGTGGCCAGTTGACATTACCACTCTGTGAAATATTACGTCCAGGAACCTTTCCTGCAATAAATGGATTTTCTGGCACCGTATTGTTGAGAGAAACCATTGTTACATTTATCAGTTCAAGCCAAATATATTATGTTAGTATATTCGTATAGCGTTCACCATTAACAGTAAGTAATATGCTTTCCATCGACAAAAAACAAATAAAGTTCACTCCTTCAGCCCTAAAATCGAACCAAACAATGACTTTCTAAGGATAAAGAGGTAACATTTCAATCACTTAAGAATTTCCGTCGGCTCAAACCCTAAAGTTATATTTGTTCATATGTAATTAATCCATCGTTGCAAAAGATTTTTTTTTCTCAAAGTGGGTGATTATCTTTCAACTGCTATATACTGTCAACTGCCCTGCATGTAATAAACACAACAGTTTATAAGTGACATTTATATTTCGAACAATGTTACAATACTATTATTAGTATAATTTTAATAATTAAAAGTGATTTTCAGATCTGTGATATTCAAGAACTAAATGTATAAGGAAAATAATAAATGTATAATCGATAACTAATTAGGAATGAGGTCTTATGAGCATTGATATGTTAAAGCTGGCAAGTTTATAAGGAATTTTACTATGCTATGTTATATCTCTATTTTCAAAAAAATATGGCTCTAGGAGACGATCTCCAATAATACCAGCCCACACATTAAGAGACCATCTATGCTGATAAAGGGATAATGAATCTTGGATTTTCACTACTGTAATAGTGGAAGTTGTGTCGGTTGATGTACCCATTTTTATGGAAAGTTGCCTCATCCGCGAATAAAATGTTTTTTGGAAAAGTTAATTTCTTCCCAATTTCTTTCTATTGTCTAGTTACAAAATTTAAGCCTTCGATCGAAATCATTTTGATTTAGTTCTTGAACCATTTGTATATGATGAGGCTGAAATTGATATTTCCTAGTTATTCTGTTCGCTGTGTTCTTTCCTAGTTATTGTGCTACTTGCATGAAATATGCGGATTTTTAATTACAGCTTGAATAACTAAATATTTGTTTTCTGCACTCTCTTTTCTGCCTTTCCAATTTTTTTTCACAATCGACATATCCAGTTCTTTCAAATCGCTTTTTCGGTCTTATAACCGCTAATACATTAAGATGACGTTCGGCATTAGAAAATCTTTGCGCATAAATTCTACTTGCTAAAACAAAGTTTTGATCACTTGGCCCCAAAAGGTAGATCATGTTTATCAATTTCTATCTAGAAAAAATTATTTTCGTTCTACTTTCTGTTCAATGAGTCAAATTAATCAATAGCTTAATGCAACATATAGGCGTTTAGGAGTAGGATATAGGAGTTTAGGTATAGGATATATTTCGCAAAATATGTTTAGAATCAATAGCAGTATGTAAAAGAGGATGAACATACAGGATGTTCGACAAGAAAAAACTAAAACTATACCCCGCCACTGTATTGCAAGACACCCTATATAAATATATATATATATATATATATATATATATATATATATATATATATATATATATATATATATATATATATATAAGGGAAAACTTATTTGTTTCTTAACCTGTTAGTCATTTGAAAATCCTACTTTTCCTTCGGTTTTACCTAGCTTGGTTACTGTTACTGAGAAACGAGTCCTTATCAAAGAGAAGAGTATCTTGTCCATTGGAACGTAGTACATAATCCTGGTATAGCTCGTTCACTGTTTTATTCATTTATGGTTAGTAATGCTATGCTATGAATAGAGACCAAATAAAGACTAAAGGTAACCCACTCCCATAAATAGTAGTATCCCTTGCTATAACGCCTACAGTTCGGTTTACATACTGTATCAACAAATTGCAGTAGTTTATGTGTTATGGTTTAAAGGATTGGAAATTGTTTAAAAAATAAATTTGTGTAGTGTTATTTCTTCGACACACACATGTATTGATCCATAAATATCGATAATAATCAATAAATAACTTCAAGTGTTTACATTTTTTATGTATATTTATTGAATATCAGTATTATTTCTTGGAAACGGCATATATAATGAGAATGTAATTACTTATTTGTATCTTTATCCGACACTTAATAAATCCCAGACATGTTAAAATAATATTTGTTTTTAAGGTAGGTCATTGGGAATAACAAACGTAAAATTTCACTTTAATCGAAAATTATCTATATTACCTATATATTATAATTTAAATTATATTATTTGGTTGTAATTGTTAATACAACTTGGATATTAAAAACTAAAGTTTTTAACCGTAGGCCTTTAACTCGAGTTCTGCAATTACTTAAATTACTCTTATACTAATTTTATTTAAAAAATTAGAAATATACTACGTTTCCCAGAAAAAAAAACGTTGTTTTTTAAAGATAACCATGGATAGATAACCTTGGTCTCTTCGTAAACACTCTTTTAATCTCATTCGCATTAATTGGCTATCCCATTTACCATTCTGGACCTTAACAACATTTTAACATAACTTCCACCATATTATTTTGTTATATTCAGAGACTTTAACTCCCACAACATACCGCGAGCTTCCTTACATACAAGCAATAGGAGAAAATATTATAAAGGTTCATAGCTCCCAACAGTTTGGTTGTACTGAACTTCCCAACACACACCCACATTATCAGATGGGTGGCCTAGTTGACGACGCGCACTCATAAACTGGTGTTCAACTAGCATTATCACAGATACCTAAGCAATCAGTAATTAGTAAAGTACTGCGGTTTGGTCGGTTACTATCCAACGTTGCTGAAGAAGCTCATCTAACATGGACACCACCGTTGAGGGGAACCTCACTAGTCCTTGAAAGCCCATAGTACCCTAGTTTCTACGTACTTCAAATTCTCTTCACCCATTTTTTCTTTAGTATTCTTCGCTTATAAAAAGTTTCCATATGCAGAACTTACTCAATGTCCTCCCCTATCTACTGGGTAGATACAGAACATCCACCACAATGATACTATGAGGTACAGCATATTTTCTTATTATTATTAAGTATTTTGCTTGTTTCTTTTTGCGACCAACTTAATTCTACTTTTGTAAGATGGACTGTGAGCGATATCGCCATCTTTTGTAACTGTGTCCGAGTGGCCTTCTCCCATATGGCTTGGCTTTATATTCGTTTCTACCTTACCTAGTATTTCGCCTGGCATTCGGTTTACGTGTTCATTCCAGTATCATTGATGTTTTTTCGTACAACGCTCTATCTTCGAACTTACACTGTTCTCTAATTTTAGTGTCCCTTTTTCTGGTTTAGAATGCATTCTCTGTTATTGCCCTTAATGAGACAATTTCTTAACCTTAATAGGTCTAATATACGCTCTATAGATTTTTACTTTTTCAGATTATGTTTTTGAGTTATTTCGATTTTTCTGCTGTTTGAGTAATGTTTTATATATTTAATGAACTGCTATTATGAAAAACTTTACCTTTCAAATGCGTTTAATATAATCAGGTAGAGCAAACAAGAGAAAATAAGAGTTAACTTGTATAAAAATACAATATTATTTTTTTAATATATTAGCAATTCCGAATGTTGAATGGTTAGGGATACTATTGCTAGTGCAAAAATTAGTGGTAAAATTTTGGCATTTTTAGAAAATAATTTAAGACTTTTATATATCTAATTTATTACGCTTTATGATTTCTGTTATCGCTATAACATATCTCATCATACTTGAAATGCACTTGAACAAAAAAAAATACATATAAAGATAGCTTGATTGGTGACAATCAAAACCGATAATTTTTCATTAGAGTTTTAGCATTATCAGACGCTATCCGTATATGTAATTTCATTCAGACAATAAATGTGAAATTCCCTAAAATTTTATTTTTCAATTTTCTTCAATTGTTCGAAATTAACTATTTGTTCAGATCTATCATATGGTTCATAATTTTCGCAATAAAATAGTATTTTCAAGGCCCCCTACATCCAGTCAATCTACAACAATTCTGTTTAAGAATTTTTTTTTTCACTTCTCAACGGTCCGTTCTCTACGTTAGCACCATTGGAAGATAATTGAATCTGAAAACGAATTGAGTGATATATTGAATTTGACTGATTGAATTAATGAATCTAAGATTGAATCATCCGCTGATGATGCTAATATGGTTAGCGAAAAGTGCATCGAGAAATAAATAAAAAAATATTTGATTTTTAGTGGTAAATCTCTTCGAGATTAGTGTTTCACATCAAAGGTTCCAATTGACAAATGATACAGCATCATAATTGAAATTCCTGAACACCCACTTTCAAAATACTTCCTTTGTACTACTTTCAGTGTTTTGAATAGTGTGTTCCCAGAGCACTACTTTAGAAATAACACCGGTGCACGACATCTAATGGTAACAAACAATATAAAATGTTAAAAAATTTATAATCTATTGTGCACAATACCATTTCAATATTTCAGTGAGTCATAAAACTTCATGTATTAATGCAACATTAAGCTCTGCCTGATGCCAGAGAAAATTTGCCAAGTATTTATGTAACTAAAACAAATATAGGTATCTCGATAAGATAAGTATCTCGATAGTAAGATAAGTATCTCGATAAGAAAATCACAATATCAGACAAAATATCATCAAAACTGCTCCCCAAATTCCAAATTTTCTAGAAAACAGTGTAGTTGATGAAATAACAACCATTTGACGATTCACCATTCTTGTGGAAATAATTATAAGATTGCAAAAATTGTGTTCGATACAATGCTTTTCGTTTTTTTTTATCTGCAGCAATATCTTACATAAGAAATTCAGTACTCAAATATACAGAATGGTGATCTTTGATTTTGATTTAAAAGTTTTTTGATTTTTAATATACATATACATATATATATATATATATATATATATATATATATATATATCTATATATATATCTATATATATATATATATATATATATATATATATATATATATATACATATATATATATATATATATATATATATATATATATATATATATATATCTATATATATATCTATATATATATATATATATATATATATATATATATATATATATATATATATATATATATATATATATCTATATATATATATATATATATATATATATATATATATATATATATATATATATATATATATATATATATATATATATATATATATATATTTATATATAGCTCTTAATATTAATATTAAGACGTGCCGCATCGCAAATTCCAATTTCTCATTTAAATAACATAGGATTTTTTTTAATTTTAGAATTTTATAGCTCTTCAGGGGAACATTACTGTGAAAAGACGATTACATATCTTTATGGGAAATTCAACGTTGAATTGAACATTTTCGATAAATTTTCTTTTCCAAAAATTATTAAAGGCTAAAGTTGAATGCATAATAACTTTTTAATTTTTTTTCAATTTTTCGACAGAACTATCAATTTTATATAAAAACGAAACAAAACGCTTCGAAACTCCGTAACGATCGTGGGTTATTTAAATTTAAATGTAGTTTTTTCTAAATAATATGATTTTTATTTTTTGTAATTGATTATAACATTAAAATTATTCAATTTTTCAACTGATTTTTTTGAAACAGTCCAATATATATATATATATATATATATATATATATATATATATATATATATATATATATATATATATATATAATTTGCAGGGTATCTCGGGAATCCCGTGTTAGCTGAATGTACACTGGTAGTCAGTTTTGCTGACGTTTCGACGGAATCTCATCCATCTTTTTCAAACCGTTTAGTCGACGGTGTTTCGACGAGTAATACTTAAAGTCGCATTAGCAGTCGAAACACCGCCAAATAAACGCTTTGAAAAAGATGGATGGAATTCGGTCGAAACGTCAGCGAAACCGTCAACTAGTGGCAATTCCGCTAACACGGGTTATCCGAGATACCCTACAAATTTGTATATGTAGAAAATTTGTGTATGATTTAGAATTTTAGATATATATATATATATATATATATATATATATATATATATATATATATATATATATATATATATATATATATATATATATATATATATTGACCGCGAATTTTTATTCCGAATCTTGAAAGAACAAGGACTAGATCTGAAAACGCTGGCAATTATTAAATGGGTGACATATCAGAGCCCTTCGAAATTAAAACTGGTGTGAGACAAGGGGATGCACTCTCGCCACTCTTATTTAACTGTGTTCTAGAAAAAGTAATACAGGAGTGGCGTGAAAAAAAGTCGGCACTGAATATTGACCAGCCCATTAAACTGGGGAGAACCAACATCAAAATTGATTGTCTGGCATTTGCTGATGATCTAGCAATTTTAGCTCAAGATGTATTAACGGCACAGAAACAGATTGAAATCCTAAAAGAAACAGCAGAAAAGGTAGGACTCCAAATTTCCTTTGAAAAGACAGAATACATGACCTGCAACAGACTAAGAACACCATTTCTAAAATCGAAATATGGTAACATCAGACGAGTCTCTCAATTCAAATATTTGGGTGAAATAATCATGGAAAATGGGTTGGAAAAAGCGGCCAATAAGGGTAGATGTCAAAAAATGGAAACGGCATTGAGACTTACACAATATATATACAACAAAAAATGCCTATCTAAAAACACAAAACTGAGACATTACAACACGGTTATTAAGCCAGAATGTCTATATGCTGCAGAAACGCTCATTTTGAATAGAAAGAGGGACATCGAGGACATTGAAAAGAAGGAAAGAAAAGTCATAAGAAAAATCCTAGGCCCCAAACAAATAAATAGCACAACATACCGACTTCGAGAACACCAAGAAATCAAACAATACACAGATATACATAGCGATATGAGAAAAAGAAGACTTAAGTTTTACGGACACATCAAACGGATGAATCCGGGTAGGCTAACTACACAAATAGTCGAATTTTACGAAAATAGGAGTAGAGCTAAAGTAGAAATAATTAAATGGATTGCGGCAATTAAAGAGGACCTAAGATCAGCAAATATTAAACAAATTGAAATTCAGGATAGAGGTTGTTTCAGACACAAGGTTAACGTTTGGAAGGTTGGCCAGAGAGAAAAATGTAGGAAGACTGGAACAACTTGGTCTGACGAAAGGAAAAAAGCTCATAGCGAAAGAATGAAATTAGTATGGCTCAAAGGAAGGCTAACAACAACAAACGCCTCTAATTGTACTTCGCGTGGTCCACCCGGGCCCATACGTGAATAATAATATATATATATATATATATATATATATATATATATATATATATATATATATATATATATATATATACAGTGTCAAATTTCCTTGGTCCAAGAAAAAAATATATATATAAATATATATATATATATATATATATATATATATATATATATATATATATATATATATATATATATATATTATTTATTATTATAATTCACGTATGGGCCGTGGTGGACCACGCGAAGTACAGTTAGAGGCGTACCCCATTTCCCCCTTCTACCCTTCTATGACTGTTCGCAAAACTTAAAATAGCACTGAATGAAACTCGCTTCAAACACATTTCTGATAATGAGGATGTTCTACACAAAAACTGAAAGAAATATCTGAAATATTCTCTTTTTGAATGCCCTATTGCCGTGTGGTAAGCTTATTTGAAATAAATCACCATATTTATTAAAACTTAAAGATTTTTCTTCTTAGATTACCTAATATATATGCACGAAAAGTGATTACAGTTTATTAACACCAAAAGTTTGTATTTAACTGCAAATTTGTTGATATAAAATTAATTTAATTTTCTCATACAGTTAAATCGTTTGAAGACGCTACACGATAAGATCAAATTGATTGGATGTGCTAAAACTGAAATAATTCGCCAATTCATGACCTTCATCGCCGTTAGAGGTTGGGATAGGGCAGGAACATGTTTTTTTGCACACGTCTGGCTCTTAGCCAACACCTGACAATTGTGTATATTTTTTTCTAATAACGATTTTGACGATAAATACATTTTTGATTATCTCAACTGGTATAATTTTGTCGTTTGTTCAATTTAATTTAAAGTATATTAATATGTTTTGTGGTTTATGTTAAAATAATTATCTGTATACTAAATGCACATTGATAGACAATATATTTGCGAATTAAAAAAAATAATTAGCTATAATATGTTAGTCACGTTTATATGAAATAATATTAGCAACAATAAGGAGCATTTAGAACATAGGTAACCAGTATGCAGGTCTTTTTAAAGCGTTTGGCTCAAACATAACCGGGTTGCTCTAATCAGTTGTAAATTAGTTATAACTGCAGAACTGCAGGGCTAAATTCAATGTATTTTCCGTTAGAGTAACACTACGCAAGGGAGTAAAGAGGTATTCAATAAGAGCGTCAGAACTTTAAAATGAGGAACAATCATCACCACAAGCGATAATCCACTAATTTTTATTTTATCTTGAAAAAACAAATAATGGTATTATGTTTAGAAAGGAATGCCATTCAAATGCCCTGGTGCAATGCTTTCTATTTTCGATAACTCTTTCACACATATCGCGTGAATTCAATGGTGGTCTAATTTTTCATTAAAGTCAAGAATTGTTCGGGGATTATTTCTAAACTAAAGATAATAAATATCTTTAATTTAGTGGGTCATAAACCCACAAGAATAATCCAAGAGTTTGAGATTGCTTCATCTTGGTGGCCAGTTCATATTCCCATTTCGCGAAATATCCCGTCCAGAAAACCTTTCTTGCAATAAATCGATGGCCCGACAAGATGTCTGACAAGTCTTGTTCAAAGAAAACATTTTCTTTCTTTCAGAACTTTCAGGAGGTAACTGGCTCACTTGAGGACTTTCGTCCGCCCAAATTCTGCAGTTATGTTTGTTCACAAACCCATTAGAAGTACGCCAGAAGTGCGCTTGGTCCGAAAAGATATAAAAGATATTAAAGATTTTTCCCCAAAGTGGGGGTTGCCTTACAACTTTTCTAAAGCTCATTTCACGAATGTTCGACGCACTTAGAATGCGTGATATTGCGCGATATGTAGGGGAGAATGGGAGAAACATGAACGTCGGGCAATCCCGAACGCAATAGTTCTAATATGCTAGAAAGAGATGATAATATTTTGTTTACCACCACCACCATCTTAAAGATCACGGCACCTGTAGTGCCAGACAACAACATGGAAGAAACCGACGCACGCATGAGTCAAGGTATGAATATTTGAATTTTTTGTATGTTTTCAATGTAATTTTTTCATAAATGTAACTTGATGTAGCTTTGTTTCTATCAACAGTAATAACATAACGTTTACATACTGAAATACTCACAAATAAACGATTCTAATGACAGTAACGCTAACGGCAAATGTAATATAACCTAATATAACCTAAAATTATGTTTGATATTTTAATTTTGGCGAACAGACCATTGCGGATAATCTGGAACGTTCGGCCCTCTTTCATTAGTTCGTCGTTTCATTATTTCGTTTTTCTTATAATTGTTTTAGATGCTTCGTAATTACATCAGAAAAACGCTGTTGAAAAGCTATTCAGGATGTCAATGCCAAAAAAAATGAGTCTTTGCAAAGCAGCAGAGGCTTACTCAGCGCCAAAAACTATTATTTTTCACCATTTGAAGAGGACTGTTATAAAACAACCCAGATCTGATAGAAAACCATTATTTTCAGACGCTCAAGAATTAGAACTCGAGGACTATATTATAAAATGCACCAAACTATTTTATAGATTATCGATAAAAAATTTCGCCAAATAGCTTCCCAATTTGAAGAGCGGTATAACCTTCCTTATAATTTTGACCGATAAAACAGCTAGCAGATAGCTACTGGTATTATAATTTTATGAAAATATATTCCAGAATATATTTGAGGGCACCTGAGAGAACTTCGTTGAATCCTATCATTGCTTTTAATGAAGGCGACGTTAAAATATTCTATGATAATTTGAAGGCCATACAAAATAAATATCGTATTCAACCTGTTTGTCAACGTCATTGCTAACATTGATGAGACAGGTATATCATATCAACTGTTCAAAGAAATTCGAAAATTTTGCCAGCAAAAGGTGAAAAACAAGTGGGCAAGGCAACAAGTGCCAAAAGAGGGTCAACAACTACAGTTATATGTGCATTTAGTGCGGCTGGCCAATATATTCCTGCATTTTTCTGCATGCTCTGTTACTAAAAGGCAGTAACTCTAACATGCTTGCATCTGTGTCAGACTCTGGATAGATAAATGAAAGCTTATTTATTGACTGACTACCCCACTTCATTTATTCAAGCCGTCAAAAGAAAGTCCAATACTGCTAATTTTAGACAATCATGAGAGTCATGTTAGTCTTGGTGCATACACACTCTGCAGAAACTATGAAATCATTGTGTTGACCCTGCTACCACATACCTCACATAGACTCCAGCCTTTAAATTTGATATTTGTTCGGCCTCTCAAGAGTGCATACAATCAAGAATGTGAGAATTATGTCAGATCGATTTGGAAAGTCCATCACACAATACGAGATAGTTGAATTATTTACAAATGCTTTTAGTCGGTGCAGTAATCTGGAAAGGCAGCAACTGGCTTTAGATCTGCAGGAATATATCCCTTGCGCCTAATTCAAATTGATACAATTCAACAATACATTTCTCAGAATACCACATTATATACAACAAGAAATCAAACACAAAACAGTGAGACCGATGTTCAACCTCCAAATAATCATGTATGCAACGTTAACACTGTCAAAGTGGTAACTTTTGACCAACAAGCTTCCGATGCTCACAATTCTGTTTTACAAGATTGTAGCGGACAAGCTCCTGAAAAAACTTCTGATATATCTGCAGCTGTGCAAGTTTGCGTTGTAAAAACTTTCTATGCCCAAGTTTCTGATAGACGTGTTGTCCATTTCCAATCAAGTGACACCCATCCGCTTAATACTTCTGCTTCTCCTTCCATAGTACAAAATTCTGGTTCATTAATGGATACTCTTAGTGGACAGGACAATTTAGTTGCAACTGAAATGATGAGCACACTGTTAGCTTCTCTATCCGAAATCGTTGAATTGCATATTATACTTCACAAAATATCTGAGCGCAATATTAGAAAGAAAAAAAAACGATTATTTTAACAACCACACCTGTAAAAAATCAACCAGAAGAAAAGAAAAATAAAAAACGAGCAAAAGAAGGAGAAACCAAAAGAAAAGCTGAAAAAGTACCAAGGAAATAAACTAAAATGAAAAGACTGAAACGTAATGAGGGGAAATCCAATGGGGAAACTAGAAAAATACTGAAAAACTTCACGAATATTAAAAATTTTAAAGATTCTGTCTAAGACAAGAAAAAAAAAAGAAAGCACAAAAACGATGACTATTATTGTATTTTTTGTGATAAAAAATATAGAAGCCCCCCGATGAAGACTGGATTATGTGCTTGGTATGTGAAAATTGGGCTAATGGGAAATGTACAGATGGACAATCAACATCGGGTTATAAATGTGATCTCTGCCGTAATTAAGACTGATTATAGGTTATATATGTTAGTTCAGGTTTACCCAACTAACGTTGGGTAATCCCGAACACTAAGGGTCTTGTTTTTTTTTCCTTAATGTTACATTTTATTAAAAAAATTTAAATGTTGATTTCTGAAGTAGTCAGGTGGGTAGTTAAACTTAATCAAGAAATAATAAAGCTCTATGTCATAATTCCGCTGTCTTATTTAAGTTTTTCCTTAGGTATTCGTGTTTCCCCCACTCTCCCCTACATTTTAAGCAGTATTGCTGGTATTATATTTCAAATTTCTGACTCTCTTATTAGAAAACTCTTTAAATCGTCTTTTTGTTTTACTCTAATTACAATAATTGTTTACTTAAATAATTATTAACTTATCTTTATTATTTTCAATCTCTTAAGGGGTATATATATATATATATATATATATATATATATATATATATATATATATATATATATATATATATATATATATATAAATATATATATATATATATATATATATATATATATATATATATATATATGTATATATATATATATATCTATTTTTACTTTTCAACTCATTTTTCCATTTTTGATTCTAGACGTTGCAATCTCTAAGATTTTATAATGCCCGATATACCTGCTTCCGTATGCAGTTCTTCCAACGTCTTAGTAGTTCTTCTGATCCCTAGAGCTTCAACCTTTCTGCCTCCAAATATGTTTCTAAGTAATTTCTTTTCCCATACTTCCAACATTGTTTGCTCTATTATTTAATACTAATGTAACTGGCGGTCATACAACAGTTGTAAACAATTTTGTTTCTGTCTTTCAGGAAATGTTCTTATTGGTTAACATTATGTTAAGTACACCTGCATATTAGTTCCCAGTCATGCATTCTGATTTATAATTCAATATTTGCATCTGTTTTTTTTATAAATACAATTCTCAAGAAACTCGAAAATGTCCACCTCCTCAAACTCATATTCGATCCCCTTTAAGTAATTACATTTAGAGAATTTCCATTTTCAAATTTATTATCTCTTCATATATTTGGTCTTATCTTAAATTGTGTAAAATCTCTCCTTTCTCGCACTTTTCTCCAACTTTTTTATAACAAGATCATATCCGTAGACTACACATTGTCTGTGCAGATTAAATGCGTAGACTGATGTCTTGGTGACAAACAGTTCTATTAATATATCTCTTATTACGGTTTCTTGCTCAAATCCTTCTCTAATGTGTAATATTTTAGATACTGTATTGTACATTTATTAACAGTACGTAGACAAATAAGCAAACGAAAATGAACCCAGAAAGAGCAGTTTACTATAATAATAAAACATATATATTTGTGTAAAAATAATATATTTTTGTAATGACTCTAACAATGTACTACAGTCTGACAGAATTGTGAACATCCAGTACATTTCAGAATATCAAAAAAAAAAAAAATGTGGAAGGTTTATCAAACTAAAGATGTAAACGACACAATTTTTCTATATTGGATCAGTGGTATTTTGTAGGCAAAAATTCATTATAAAGTATATTGTAGGCAACAATTAATTGTTAATTTTTATTATCTGATATACGCTATTTGTATTTAATTCGATATTTTATCATGTCCAAAGTCGAAGGATTTTTTTTGAGAAATTTTACTCACCTTAACAGCTTGGGAGAAATTAAATAATCCAGATGGGCAAGTGACCATTGTCATTCTATAGGACCTAAACTATCAAGAAGGCTTCAAAACGTATTAAGTGTATAGAACATTGAAAAAGAAAAGACTTCTTACTTCAAAGGACCTGTTTGCCACCACGAGAGAAATTGCAAAAGAATGGTTTACCTAGCACTGTAGAGCAATTGGAATGAGAAATGTATACTGCTGAAAATGATACATTGATCGCTTAACATATCGACCACATTGTATAACCTCTCAAAACTGATCATACACTCTAACACCTAAAGAGGCATCACTGATAATCGGTCTGAGATGAAGAATGAAATGGAATTGTGTTTAATATGAAATCATGCTTATATAACGGCAGACACGATGGTTAGGCCTTTGTTAAAAGACGTAATGTAGAAAAGAATAATAGCAAGTTTCCTATAAGGAGACATGCGCTTGTGCTCTGAGGACAATAATGTTGAGAGCTATGACTTAAGGTAGTAGATCCTTTGGTGTTCTCATTAGAGATAATATGACTGACATGAGCGTTATAAACAAGAAAATTCAGAAACTTCAGCTATTGCCATATTATTGAACTCTCTATAACTACATATTTCAGCAGGACAATGTACCCGCTCCTCCATAATACACGGATAATGTTAGATTTCTTCATTTCATTCTTACGTCAAAGATCCTCAGATTTTTCATCAATTGAGCACATAATGAACTTAATAATCCCTTAGAACTCGAAGATCTAAGACATTGAGTATAAGTAGACTAATTGAGAAAACCCATAATATAATTAACATTCTCATTCGATCAGTACCTAAACCATTAACACAGTATCAATCATTGCTGGCTAATCTACTAGTTAATTTGCCAACATAGATACCTTTCTTTCAAGAATAAAATACATTTAATAAAAATATAAGATGAATTTTTCCTCCTAGTAATCGAACGAGTCATAGTTCGTCTAATCGTACTACCTGTATTTAAAAATACAGTTAATTATTATATACTATTTATATGTTTTAATGTTTGTATGCCAGTCAGCAATTATTATGATACATTATTGATTTTCCATCATATTGCAAATAAACCATTTTTTTCCTTTTATATTATCACATCCAAACAGAAAAAGATTTAATGCCGGTTGCTGTTTTTATTGTTATGCTCTGAATATATTTGTTATCTAAAAACAGGTACAAAATTTAATTAAATAACATATTTTATGGATTAATAAAAAAACTAATTTGAACACGTGCTTAAGAAAAAAAAAAAATAATTGATACTAGAGAACACAAAAGCGCAACACTTTTTACATATATTTTACACATATTTTAATTAATCTGAAAATTTTCTGGCTGTGTAGCATATCTATATAAGGATATCACAAAAACTGATACACTTTTTGGTTGTTTACCTTTATGTTTCTGTATACAAATACGAACAATATGGCAAAGTAAACCGTTTAAAAATTTATTTTTTTATCATATGAGCATTCTTGTAGTTTTGGTAAGATCCAAAATGAGTTCGTATACCACGTGGTTTTAGGCAATCCTATAAATTTGAAAAGGAACGATCTATTGATATGAAAGAAGCAAATTTAACTTGTCGTGAAAAAGGAAGAGAATTGCACATTGCTACAATCTAATGGAAACTGCAAAATACAAATAGTACATGTACGGACACCCAGTAATTTAGAACCATAAAAATGTTGTTTTAAGGTGGTACTAATCAAGAATCCGTTGTTAGTTTTTCTCTAAAAAATCCCTAATAGTAGTTCTCGAAAATGGGAGCCCCAAATATTAACGCAATTAGCCATGATATTAGCAAAAAAAACATACACTTTCTTAATGCCGTTTTCCGAGATATATCCAACAAAAGAAAGTTTATAAAAATCGGTCCAGAAATAAAAATTTTAAGGAGGTGGTAAGTCCTTATCCTTCAATATATCGATATAAGGGACTACTTTAGACACAATTGATAATCTGGCTCAAATCTGAATAAAAAGGTTTACTTTATAAAAAAAATCTTTTATCTCTACGAAATTGGTTGGACAACTATATTACTTAATAAACAATAAGAAATATTTAACATCATATGGCTTTATTTTATGAAAAAACTTATATTAAACACTATTATGGGAGAAAAAAAAGACAAATATATAATCAAAATATCGAAGTGCGAGTTGCGTTTGATATGCCCTGGTACAAAATCGTGCCAATTTGTTTTCCTTTTCCTTTCGTTTGGTGGTTGTTCACCGTTGCTATTGTTGCTCGTCGCCACGCTACGTTGCCAGCGCATGCTCTACTTACCACGTCATTATGTAAAACGTTTAATTGATGTGAATTCGCCATTTCGGCGACGCTCACCGAATGCCGTTATGCAACCGATTGTTTCTGGTTTCGATTTTTGGCAACTGCGATGCCTGTCGAAACAGCGGCGGACCATGTTAGTCTAAATACGGCATTTTTCTTAAATATATTCCAATCTTTTATATCCAGTTTTTCCTTCTTTACTTTCTACACTCACTTTTTTTCTGCTATATTGATTTTTTTGAGATACATGGAGTTATCTGCTGCTAGTTATGCTATCTTATGCTAGTTAAGTTGGCCTTATAACATTTCTGTTCTGACTCTTCAAAAAGCTCTCTTTCAGCACTGAATAATTTGCAAACATCCATTCTTCCATGCTAGTATCAATTATTTTTCTTAATTTACGATGAAGACAACACACTTTCGTTTTATGGATAAAAAATAAGTACGACACATATTGCAAGATTTGATGAATATAGCCAGTCTTTATTATAGCCCATCTTTATCCTACGTGAGAAGCTGAAACTTTAAATCACTTCATTAGCTTTGAAGACGTTCAGGTAAATATTGTTACGTGTACCAGAATATTTTAACAGTCTTCTACTAGCCGGTCGCGTTGGTGCGGCGGTAAGAGCGCCTGCTTTGCCGAATCCGCGCTGGAGCGATAGCTGGTTCGATTCCAGCGCTCGGATGGTTATTTTTCTTTTTTCTGTCCGTTTATCTTTCCTAAATGTTTGTGATTGTTTCTAGGCAAGAGTGTAAAATCCGACTACGAATTACCCCTCAGTCACGCCAGTTAAAGGCTGGGTAAGGCCGGATGCCTTCTGAGAAGTGTTCTACGTTGGTCACTCGCCAGTCGGTAGGTTTCCTGATAGACTTATGGGTAGGCATATAACCAAGGGTTTATAGCCCGAGGGGGGTGCTGGCCTGGGTTTGTCGGAAGCTGATGACCGTGGTTCGGAACCCACGTTAAGCTGTAGGTCCAGTCGCTAAATAGCCTAGTTGCTGATGCGCCTCTAACCCAAACACTTTACTTTACTTTACTTTAGTCTTCTACTATTGTGTAACCTAACTTTTTTAATTTTTTTCTTCTGTTTATAAATAAGGATTATAATTCACTCCTCAGTTAATCTGATTACAAGTTTTTGATCGGACAAATAAACATTCCGTATTTAGTATGAAAATTATTCTACTGCGAAATATTCGGTCGACGGTTTATAAGAAAAATGTTAAAATGTTATTTAATTAAAACTAAATTGTTTATGGCTATATGGACTAATCACATTTCAAAAATTCAACAACCCTGTCTTCTGAAATAAATATAAAATCACAATTTGGATTTAAAATTGGTGTTTGAGGGCATTTGCTACCAAACTGTGTGATTAAGTGTAATTTGAAAACAAACAAAATTGATTTGCCGTGATTTGAAGATGAAAGTAACAGAAGTCTATCAAATTTCATTAAACAAAAAAAGGAAATTTTATCTAAAAATACCAAGTTATTTTCTTAAAAATGGCACATAAAAATGTATTAAACTCTCAGATCGGGTATATCTTCGTTTTGTTTGCAAAAACAATGATCTTTGTTTTCATTGGTTTCTTCAGAATCACTGAGAATATTATTATCCTGAAAATTTTGAATTGTGAACACATGTTTATAATATTCCAGACATTCCAATTTTCTCGACTCCTTTCCATAGTGCTTGCTTGATATGTTGTTTAGGTTCCTCATCTTCACATTTTTGGGTTTTTCTTTTGGCTGGATATTGAAAGCAGCGTGGTTTTTTTTAAAGACTCCTTTGAATACTCCTGTATCTGAACGGAAAGATAACTCACCTAGAGTGATAATGGCGTTATTGTTGCCGCATCGTATGTGAACCTTTTGCACTGATTGCATTTCAAATGCCATTGTGATACTAGCTTAAGGATTTGTTGACCGACACATTTCCAGTCACTATCGGGGACATCTTTGCCAAGTGCCACGTTCTTTAAAAATATTTATGTATTCTTCTCGCATTACAATTTATTCGTTCTTTCTTATTTCTTTTTCAATTCTGGCAAATGCTCTATCTGGTTGAATGTAGGAATGCCCAACCACAGCAAATACTAACTCGATTGTTATAATAGAGCTGGTTTGACCACTTAACCATTTCAAGCACATGGACAATAAAATATATATATAGATATATATATATATATATATATATATATATATATATATATATATATATATATATATATATATAAATATATATATATATATATATATATATATATATATATATATATATATATATATATATATATATATATATATATATATATATATATATATATATATATATATATATATATATATATATATATATATATATATATAAAGTTGTAATAATGCTAAAGTAGCAATTTTGACTTTCCTGATTTCGAGATCGTAGACATTTTATGTATTTTTCACAAAATATTGAGGCAAAAATCAATAATATTGACAGTGCAACTCTATTTTGAAGACTAAATTTGCAAATGCCGGCTCGTGAAACATGTCAGAACATATTGTAAAATATACCAAAACCTACGCTTGTGTTTGCAACGCATTAGAAGAGGTTTCAGCGGGATTTCACTCTCAGACAAGTTTTTCTGTAGTATTTTATATAGAATTAGGGCACTTTTGGACTATGGCACTTTTGGAAACTATTGAATAGTTTGATAGAAAATACATGTTTCTGCCAGATAGCGTATATAACTCCTTTTAGCCCAAAAATGGATTTAGGGGCTTTGAAACCAGACAACTCAATTTTATGATATTGTTTTAAAAAATGTTTCAAAGCGACTAATACCGTTTGTCATATATGCGAAGTAACGGATGAAGGTGCCGTATCCATTCGCCCACTCAGCTCTGTGTCAAAGAGTTCCGGGAGAAAGATGTAAATCCGGATGAAGATACCGGAAGATCAGGTCATAATAATTCACCTCGAATTTGTCCCTGATGGAAGAGCGATAAAGTCAGAACTCTACTCAGCTAAAATTGAGAGAGTACATGCTTTTCCTTGTCGAAAATTATCCAGCTTTGGTCAACCGTAAAAAAGTCCTTCTGCAGCAAGACAACGCGAAACTACATATTTCACATCTGACCACCTTAAAAGGCCACCTACACATTTCACATCTAACCCCATCATACAGCCCCAACCTCGTTGCGCCGGATTAACATTTTTTCGGGTTCGTGGCTCACTTGGAAGGAAAAAATTCTGGACTAAAGAAAACTCATCGTGATATCGAAGGGAAATAGAGTTATTGGCTCAAAGATAGACTGAGGTCATCTAAAACTACGGCCTATATTTCGAGAAAAAAATATTGGTATACATAATATCCAGATAATATCCAGATTTGGCGAACCGAACGGATTCCGGAAGATTGAAAAGATGCTCTAATCCATCCACTACACAAGAAAGGGGATAGAACCGATGTAAACAACTATAGAGGGATATCTCTTCTTCCAGTTTGTTACAAGATTCTATCTCAATGTCTACTAGACAGAGCACAGGGACAATTAGAACCTAAAATTGGTGAATATCAAGCAGGTTTTCGACCGAGCAGATCCTGCCCTGAACAGATCCTGAATCTAAAGTTGATCCTAAGCCATCCAAAACTGTACAATAAAAATCTCGTCTGTACATTTGTGGATTTCAAAAAAGCATATGATTCTATTGACCGCGAATCTTTATTCCGAATCTTGAAAGAACAAGGACTAGATCTGAAAACGCTGGCAGTTATTAAAGCAACATTAACTAACACAAGGTCAAAAGTTAAATTCATGGGTGACATCTCAGAGCCCTTCGAAATTAAGACTGGAGTGAGACAAGCGGATGGACTCTCGCCACTCTTATTTAACTGTGTTCTAGAAAAAGTAATACAGGAGTGGCGTGAAAAAAAGTCGGAACTGAATATTGACCAGCCCATTAAACTGGGGAGAATCAACATTAAAATTGATTGTCTGGCGTTTGCTGATGATCTAGCAATTTTGGCTCAAGATATATTAACGGCACAGAAACAGATTGAAATCCTAAAAGAAACAGCAGAAAAGGTAGGACTCCAAATTTCCTTTGAAAAGACGCAAAGCATGACCTGCAACAGACTAGGAACATCATTTCTAAAAACAAAATATGGTAACATCAGACGAGTCTCTCAATTCAAATATTTGGGTGAAATAATCATGGAAAATGGGTTGGAAAAAGCGGCCAATAAGGGTAGATGTCAAAAAATGGAAACGGCATTGATACTTACACAAAATATTTACAATAAAAAATGCCAATCTAAAAACACAAAACTGAGATATTACAACACAGTTATTAAGCCAGAATGTCTATATGGGGCGGAAATGCTCATTTTAAATAGAAAGAGAGACATCGAGGACATTGAAAAGAAGTAAAGAAAAATCATAAAAAAATCTTAGGCCCCTTAGGCTTAGAGCTGAAGTAGAAATAATTAAATGGATTGCTGAAATTAAAGAGGACCTAAGATCAGCAAATATTACACAAAGTGACCTTCAGGATAAAGGCTGTTTCAGACACAAGGTTGACGTTTGGAAGGTTGGCCAGAGAGAAAAATGTAGGAAGACTGGAACAACTTGGTCTGACGAAAGGAAAAAAGCTCATAGCGAAAGAATGAAATTAGTATGGGCGCAAAGGAAAGCTAACAACTACAAATGCCTCTAATTGTACTTCGCGTGGTCGACCAGGGCCCATACGTGAATAATAATAATAATAATAATAATAACTTTACGTTAATGAAATTGGTTGCAAATGGGGACCGGGGTTTCACTCCACTGAACCTAAATAAACAAAATCGTATTGATAGCAGAACAACAGTCACGGACTGCGTTCGAGAATGTAAAGAACAAACATTGCACGGAAGGTTTCCTAAGTCACTCGAAGATGACACCATTGACGAACAATTGTCTCTGAAGTGGCTGACCGATGGGCTCTTGTACCCAGAAACAGAAGATTTCGCGATATCTATTCAAGATAGGGTAACAAGAACAAAAAACTATGAAAAACACATACTGCATTTGGACGTAGTCGATAAGTGCAGGAAATGCGGTACTTTGGGGGAAACAATTGAGCACCTTATTGGCGCTTGCCCGGCCCTTGCTCCTAATACGGCATAATCAGCTGGCAAAAATTATACATCAACAAATTGCAAAAAAATACTCGCTATTAGAAAGCGCACCTCCTCCATATTATAAGTACTCGCCTTCTCCTGTACTTGAATCATCCGATACCATTCTTTACTGGGACAGACCAATCACTACTGATCGAACGGTTGATTATAACAGGCCGGATATTGTTTTAATCAACAAAAAGGACAAGAGGGCTTTTATAATTGACATCGCAGTGCCACTATCTCACAACATTAGAAAAACTGAGATAGAAAAATCCACAAAGTATGAAAATCTGGCATACGACTTGAAGAACCAGTGGAAACTGAGTAAGGTAGATGTAGTGCCCTTTGTTATATTCGCCGAAGGCCTGATAAGTAAGTGATTTTCAAAGAACCTCGAGAGCCTCGGTATCCCAAGATCGATTGCCATAGTGGGACAGCGTGCCGTGCTCTTGCAGACGTGTCACATTGTTCGTAAGATATTATGCTAGGGTGAGAGGAGCTGAATTGCTTTTTCATCTTGGCATTGGAATATCGGCCAGCATGAGCTGAGATTCTACAGTAAGGATGAGCAGAATAATAATAATAATATCCAGATATAAACTTTTTAAACAATGAATAACTAAGTACCTCAAAAAAGCAAATACTTTTGTTGCACCATAGTATAATTTTAGCTTACAAATGTTCACCAATCCAGTACTTTTTAAGAAAATTAGCACATTAGATTTTACGCTGAACATTGTCTTTTGAGTCTGATCGTGGCTTCATCTTCAAACAACCATAATCTAAACTCAAAGGTATTTTCGTTGAAATATAAAATATAATCACCTTCTGATGAGGATAACATGATCACCAAACGCGTCAAGCATGTAATTTGTTTTTTGGAAAGTATATTTTAGTTATGTTTTGTCACCAGAGGTACCTATATAAATACTGGCCCATTCATATTCTTGAGAAGAGGGGTTATTATAAAAAATATAATAAATTTATAATTTTAAAAATATTTTATTTACGATTATCATATTATATAATATTATAATACATAATCGGACTTTAGTCATTACATTAGCTACTATATAATTGTAAGCCTAAACCATAGATTATATAATAGGCTCACCAGTTATCTCGATTATAATTTTGTAGATAATGAATAAGTCCGTATATTCATCGTTATAATGAACTAGGCCCCATACAGAATTATCTAAACCATCCAAGAATAGCAGCCGATTCGCAGACTGATCAAAAAGTTTAGAGCCATTGTTCGTTCAGGCCGTAATGTTCGTTCAGGGAATTTATATCGATATGGTAGATTTATTAGAAGAGAATGATTATTCTTATGCTACAGGAAAAACATTAATAAAACGTGGCTATACAAGCAAAGAGGATGAATGCATAGTGACCGCCTATAAAATGTTAGCAGAAACTATTAATAAAGTGTTATATAGAGTTTTAGAGAAGAGACAATTGAAAGCGCGTAAAAAAGATAAACGAACCTACAGACATTTCATTAGAATCGGACTTTCAAAATTTTAACTAAGGATTTTTTTTATGCAAATGATGTGGATGACATTTCATAACACGTGTGGATCATTTTAATAAAAATAGAATCAATTTTGTTGATGGTGTTGTAATTATAGATGAAACATGGATCCACCACCACAAACCAAAATTGAAACAACTATAACAATTCGTATTAAATAATAGTGAAAACATATGAAAAGATGTAAAAAAAATCCATTGGTTGTAAAATCATGGGAAAAAAGTAAAGAAACTCACGTGTTGAAAAAGGAAATAATCATTGTTCATTACGACAATATACCTACTACGTACGAAGACGTTTTGGCAATCAAACACAAATTGAATGAATTGAAATAGGAATTATGGTAACACATAACCTATTCAACAAATTTCATCCATTTCTTCCATGAACTGAACTGTGACAGTTGTTTTTAAAAATCAAAAAAATCCTCTGTGTACATCTGCACAGCAACAGAGGGATAGGTATTAGGAGACCTTCCGGAAGTTCAGACAAAGGATGACATTATTAAGGAAGCGTTACACATATATTAAAGTTATGGGAGACAACACTGAAAAATATATATATATATATAACTTTAGAATTTGAAACCTGGTTATTTATAGCATGGCTAGAAAGTTGTTGATTGTCCCTCGTAATTGTGTTCCATCGCCAAATATTGTATATCCGGGCTAAAAATACAAGCTCACTGAAAATTCCAAAGGATTGTAGTCCGATGTAGTCTCGTCCCAAATTCATGACTCATAATATTATATCGTATCCCATAGTCGTTGATGTATTAATAATGTATAAAACACCAACGTATCTTAAATGAATATTTCTTTATTTGGTTTGGCATATAAAAATAATTTCAGAGGAACTACATAGTCAGAACAATATCATCTGTATTCAGCTATCTTGAAATATTTTCTTCTTCTTTTTCCTCTATTTTCTTCGTCTAGTTTTTAGAAAAATAGTATTTTAAACCGTTCTTATACGCAGTATTTTATGGTAGAATGATTTCCGCCACTAATTTTTCCATTTTTTCATTATTAAATTTCCAATTTTACAGAATAAAAAATATAAAGTTTAATATTTGCAGAATTTTATTATAAAGGGTGGTTCATCGTGAGGTTCAGAAAAATATTTGACAATTCTCAAGCTCCAACTGTCGATCACTTGTTCGAGCACATCGACCGGAATGTGGCCAATAACATGTATAATGTTTGCTTCAAAGGCCTCAATCGAAGGTGGCTTATCCGCGTAGATTTGACACTTTACGTAGCCTCAAAAAAATAATCTAGAGGAACTAATCACCCGACCTAGGCGGCCAATTTATCGGTCCAAAACTTGAAATCAGCTGCTCACCGAAATGATTTCTCACTAAGTCCATCGCTTCACGCGCTCTATGGCAAGTAGCGCCATCTTGTTGGAATCAGATATCACTGACACCACGGACTTGATTTTCAGGTAACAATATATCCAAACAGTGCATTTTCTTGGATGCATTGGCCGTTTTTAAATTAATTTCGGCTGCTCACCACCCTAAATCAGCCTATTTTGTTTATAAACGTATCCATCGATCCAGAAATGGGCTTTATCGCTAAACAAAATTATGCGAGAAAATAGCGAAGCTTCATTGAGTTGTTCCAGAGCGAATTCACTGAAAATCCGATGCAAACACCTACGTATGGCAGACCTATCTGGCGGCTTTAGTTCTTGGACAAGTTGGATTTTTTATGCTTGTAAACTAAGATCCTTACGCGAAATACGCCTTGTCGTTGCATACGATAAACCAAGCTGTTGAATACGACGTCCAATAGATTGTTCACATTCATCGAGCACACTCTCAGCTACCGCCACTACATTCTCTTCACTACGCACTGAAAGTGGTCTATTCGGTCACTGGTCATCCAATAATGAAAATTGGGTTTGCAATTTTCTAATAGTACTGGCAATAGTGCGTTCGGTAGGTCGATTATTCCGACCATAAACAGCTCTCATAAGTGCACGAAAAAGTTGCTTCACAGAGAGCTTATTTTCGTAATATATTCTACAATTTGGAGTCGCTGTTCAAGTGTAAGTCTTTCCATGATGCAATGGTATTCAATACTGAGTCAAGCTGCAATGAGGGCTGCAGTGAGATCTGTAAAAAAATATATTGAAAAAGTACCTAACAATGAATCACCTTTTATATGACTAATTTCGGGTTACAGATATAATTGATTATTGAAATAATTTAAGTTAAACTTTTTGGTTTGACGTCACGCCACCAGCTGAAAAAAAATCAGATAAAGTTATAGCGAAAAAGAAAGATTACTATATATAACATTTCTGAATTTGAAGTTAAAAAAACTTATTTTTGTTACAGAATTTACCTTTGTATCTAGAATGCATATTTCATTACTATAAATGTTCTTCCTTGTGTGGTTAAAATTGTCAAAAATATATACAATATATATTGGTATATACATGTAAAAACAAATGCGCTGTTGGAACATCTTTTTTATCGAACTGCGTGGATTAATAATGACGAAGTAAATTCGGTACTTTGTATATATAAATAATAATTTAATAATAATGTTTTCGTATTATAAATAAAAATTGTGAATTATCTATTTTATATTTTATGACGATAATCAAATTCATCATTATTTTGACTCAAGTATCGGTCGTACTTCCTTAATCCTGCAGGGTAAAGGCGTCTTCAGCATACTTCCAACTTTCACGGTCCTGGGCTTTCTTCTGCCACTCGGTATATATATATATATATATATATATATATATATATATATATATATATATATATATATATATATATATATATATTCAAAGAGTCAAAAATTTCCAATGAGACCATTAATTTAATGAAAAAACGCCGGACAATGAAGAATGCAGACAGTCGTTTTAGCAGAGTCGAGTACGTTGAGCTTTACAAACCTATAAGAAAACGTATTCGAGAGGAAGCGCGCCGATTCACATGCTGCTTGTGCAAAAGACTCTGGAATAAAAGAAAACAGGGGAATTAACAAAGCTAAGCAGAGGCTAAGAAAGAAAAGGGCACGAATGTTTTCCTTAATGCGTGAGGATGGTACAATATGCAGGGAACGGACGGAAATGTTAGAGGTTGTCCAAAGATTTTATTCAGGGTTGTATGAGGACCAGAATCAAGCAAGAACAGCAATGCCCACTGAAGAACAAGTGCCGGATATCCTGGTAGAGGAAGTTATAAAGGCTATAGACTCGATGAAAAATGGCAAGGCTCAAGGAAAGGATAGTATAACTATGGAGATGTTAAAAGCTGGTGGTCAGACTTTACATAAGACACTAGCAAAATTATATTTAAAATGTCTTAAACAACAAGAAGTACCCAGCTTATGGAAAAATGCAAAAGTGATTCTTTTAGATAAAAAAGGAGCATGGGAAGATTTAAAGAACTACCATCCAATAAGCCTCCTATCAGTGGTGTACAAAGTTTTCACCAAGATAATATCCAAAAGAATACTAAGAAAACTTAATGACGTACAACTAAGGAAGCAAGCAGGATTCAGAAGTGGATTCAGTACAATGGATCACATTCAGGTTCTACAGCAGGTCATAGAACGACACAACGAATACACTATGCCGCTGTGCTTGGCTTTTATCGATAATGAAAAGGCATTTGATTCAATATCAAAGTGGGCCATAATGGATGCACTGCTTAATCAAGGTGTAGAGAAAGCCTAAATCTACTAGGATTGATATATGATGAAGCTATAGCGACAGTTCACTTTGACGATCTTGAGGTTGGAATAAATATAGAGCGGAGCGTACAGTAGGGTGACACAATTTAAGTAATATCTGAATGACGCAAAATCGCCTCTTCTTTTTTCAGCCTGCCTGGAAGAAGTGTTCCGTAATCTGGATTGGGAACAGGATGGAATAAGGATTAATGGTGCATACATAAATCATCTTAGATTCGCAGATGATATCGTTCTTCTTTCGCAAGATCCGGAGGAGCTGTAAAGACGACACGTACAAGAGCTGCAAAGGGCTGGGGAACCATTTGGCTTAAAGATAAACCAGAAGAAGAGTCAGGTCATTTTCAATAAATTTGCTGAGGACAAAAGTATTTCTGTTTTAAGAACGGATTTGGAAGTTGTGGATCACTATATTCAATGGAAGGGGATACCGTCCGAGAGGTGGAGCGACGCGTTAAATGTGGCTGACAGGCAATTGGCACGCTCAACATAGTGTTTAAGCGCAAACTACCACTTTGCCTGAAAAAAAAGTCTTTGTACAGTGTGCCCTGCCCGTTATAACATACGGAAGTGAGACCTGGACACACATCACAGTCAGTTCAAAAATGGAAAGTATGCTTGGCATTACTAGACGGGATAGAAAGACCTGCACATGGATCAGAGAACAAACGAAAGTGAGTGACATCATTGGAAGAATAAAGCAATTGAAATGGAAGTGGGCAGGCCATATAACGAGGCGATGGGACGAAAGATGGACCCTGGCGGTCCTGGACTGGATACTGCTTGATCGCAAACGTCTACGCAAAAGACCGAAAATTCGATGGACTGATGACATTATTAAGTATATTGGACCCGAATGGGAGAGGACAGCTCAGGACCGCGAGAGTTGGAAGCATGCTGAACAGGCCTTCATCCTGCGGTGCGTTGATGATATACATATATATATATACATATATATATATATATATATATATATATATATATATATATATATATATATATATATATATATATATTTATATATATATATATATATATATATATATATATATATATATATATATATATATATATATATATATATATACCCAAATATTTTAGATCTTATAAATTGATAAATTTACTTCCACTGCTATCTAAAGTATTTGAAAAATATACGTAAAAACGGTAAAATAAATTATGAATGAAAGAAAAATTGTACCAGAAAACCAATTTGAATTCAGAAATTAGCAAGGGGCGTTAAAACAAATTCACAGATTAGTTTGCCAAATAATCAAAAAGTGTGAAGGCGAAATATAATAAATAATCTGGATATCTCAGAGTCATTAAATAAGGTGTGGTATACCGAACTCAAAATAAAATAAAAATGCACCTGCCACATACTCATTACAAATTACTTAGTTCTTACGTTACCAATGCATTTTCTTATAAATACAAAATCACGAATGAGTTGATATTCATTACATAAAGTCCAATGTACCACAAGGAAACGTATTAGAAACTTTATAAACTGCCAATATATTCATTACAAGAGTTACAATGGCAGCTACTTGTGCTAGTTACATTGCGATATTGTCTTAACATGTAAACAGAAAAGTGGCAGATGAACAATGAACTTAACCTAATGGTTGAGGGATGGTATATCCAAGTCAACGAAGAAAAGTCAACCCACGTCATATTTACGTTACGTAAACAATCGTGCCCACCTGTGGAGATCATTTTTTGTCCACTTCCCCAGATCAATGATGCCAAATATCTTGGCATGCGCCTTAATAGAAGACTAATTTATTGGTTGTAGGTCTTAATTACCTCTAGATGACAACACGTTGCTATACAAAACTATCATTAAGGCCATTATGGTACAAATAGAATTCAGCATAGGGTTACTGCAAGCAACAGCAATATTGATATATTGCTGCCTTTCTAAAATAAGGTGACACGTGCCATAGTTAATCAACACTAGCATGTCGCTAACAGAGTCATACATTAAGATACTCCAATTGCCCGCTAGGGAAGTGATTACGGAGGTTTTAAAAATACTATGACAGAATGTTAATGCACTCGAATGCGTTAGAAAAAAACAAGTGTTTAATTACTGTGATGAAACAAGAAAACCTAAAAGGTGTACACCCTAGACCTACTAAATAAACTTGTTTATAAACTTTTTACTCTTTGTTGTTAATACTTTTGTTGTTTTTATATGAAAGTAACTTACCAGCTTAGGTTTTTATAGGTAGATGGTACATGGGAACCATTAGATATAATGCATTATGTCAAAAAAGTACTGGGAATTGATCAATAAAACACAAAATGTTTATTACTTATTCAAATTTATTTATTTATGTATTTATTTATTTTTTAATTTAAGTCACGTCAACGCTCAAAGGCGTTATTTAGTAACTTACCAACACCGACAAACACATACAAATACGCACATAAATATCCATGCCCGCACCAGGATTTGAACCCGGGACCATTGGATTGCCAGGCGGGCGACTAACCCACCAGATCACCGCGGTCGGCTCAAATTTATTTTATCGCCTTCAAAGTAGGCCAACTAGGATTAGTTTTAGCATGTCTTCAGAGAGCTTTACACGATTGAGTTTCTGAAGATAATTCAGGTCTTTCGGCACTAGTCGAGCGACAATGCGCCTTATGCCGAAACAATCGCTTAAAATGGTACGAATTGATTCGTGAGACACAGAAAGATCAGCGGCTATCGCTCTCAGACTTAAATGACGATTTTCGGTCACCATTTCCTTCACTTTAGCGATGTTAACTTTCAGTTGAAGACGTTGATGGCCGACCAGAAGGAAGCAAATCTTCCACCACATCTCGACCGATTTTGAATGCACTGTACCACGCATATGCACGTGTTTTTGATAAAGTCGATTCACCGTAAGCCTTCTGCAACATTTTCAGCGACTCGGCCGACAAAATTCCATTTGCAATGCAAAATTTAAGACAAATTATTTATTCGATATTTTTATCCATTGTAAAAATCGCAAAAAAAACTTGAGATGAACTGATACAACCAAGCACTGTAAACAAACTAAATGACAGATGACGTTCAAACGCGTTGGTATAGAAGACAGTTGTGCCAACTTAGCGATAAAAAGAATTTTGACAGTCCCTTTAGCGGGCTTTTCAAATGATCAATTCCCAGTACTTTTTTGACAAAATGTACATGTATTGGACAGATCGTTTAATATAAATTCGATAAATAGAAGTTAAAAAATATAAACCTTATCAATAACTTCGTTTAAAATAGTGGTCTATACAATGGTGTCGTACAATACTCAAGACCTTGTATAAATTCATTCAAAATTGTTTTTAAAAATTGTGTTCTTTGAGATGAGGCGTATTTTCATTTAGACGATTAAGTTAATCAAACAAAATTCTAGGGCAAAAAAAATTAAAAGATTATTGAACTACCGGTACATCTTCAAAGTTTCAGTTTAGTGTGGTTTATGGTTCGGAGGAACCAATAGACCGTACTTTTTCAAAGATAAGGTTAGCGACTAAGAAATTCAACAAAAACGTGACAATTTGTAAAGCAGCAAAAATTGACATTTTTGTAATACGAGGTGTGTAAATAAAGTAATTTAGAACCAGATTTTATATAATTTCAATTGAAATTACATTTCTACATTATGTCTATATTAGCCACACAGTACTTGGAAATGGGTTGTGTACTCTTTATAGCAGTGCTGGAACTCAGATACTGAAGTCGGCTTGAGCTCGTCGGTTATGGCCTTTCCCAAAACTTGAACCTTCAACCCAAAACTTCACCTCTTTGATATGAAGTTTCAATCTTATGAAAAAGGAAAATTCACAAAGACTTAAGATGTAGAGCCACAGTAACGTTTTTTCTCGCCAAAACTCGTTAATTGTTGCAATGCATCATCCAGGTGTTCTTGATGTTCAGTTTCATATGAATGACTTTTTCAAGAACTTCTCGTTTTGTCTTTCAAGAACCTCTTGGAAAAAAAACTGGTTTACCCTTTGGCCTTGACGCACAAATTCATTATGAACTATCCACTAGCTAACAAAAAAAGGAAATTAGCATGCTTTTGATCTTTAACCTTCCTTTAGTGGCGTATCTAATTTCTAGTACATTAGTAGTATAGGTCTGACAAACCCAAAATTATTATTTAGGGTATATAAGGATGCATTTAATTAATTAATTAACAAAAAAACTCAAATTTATTTTAGATGCCTTATTTCAGAAGGATATAATATTATTAGAGGCATAAAATGAGGTAATGCCTCATTTTATGCCTCTATATAATGCCTTATATATGCCTTATAATAAAGGGCGTTGATACCAGCAATATTCATCAAACTGTAAAAAAATAACCATGGGCCATTGTCTTAAACGTCTTGCACAATTATTCATAGAAGATAATTTATCAACCGTATCCACACTACCTTTTGTTTTGTTGTAGTGTATAATCACCTCGGGTTGTCCGGTTTCTTTATCTAACACATCCTCGAAGTGTATTGTAGATAACAAAAGAACAAATATTTCTGGTTTAGGTACATAGGATACTCAGATGAAATTTTCTCGAAAAGTAAAAATTTTTGATCCCTCTGGTCGAATTTTTCCTTGAATCAGTAATGGAGGTATTTGAGCTTTGTTTTTACGAAGATTGTCTAATAGGCTTAATTTATAGTTGATCCTAAGTTCATCGGCTAATTCGACACTTGAACTAATTGTCTGTTGTCACGTTACGTCCCGTTCTCGCTATAGCATCACATAAACGTCGTACTACTTCATAAGGACGGTTACTTACTTGAATTGGGTCCAAGAATCTGAGTTCCAACATATACTTTCAAATTAGCGGTATAATACATTTTAGCATCAACCAATGCAAACATTTTCACTCACTATTTATTTGGTTTAGACGGCATGTACTGTCGAAATCCACAGTTTCCCCTAAATGCTTCGAGTTTTTCGTTAACAGTGGTAAATTCTGAAAACACATAAGGCTTCTTACAATTGGATGCAAAACAGTCAAATAATTCCCTGTTCGCCGCGAGTTTATCAATTTTTTGTCTTTCCTCACGACTGTTCTTATCATCAAAACGAATATGGCCTAGCAAAAAAAGACGAAACCTAAAAAACGACATGGTAAGCCAAAGATTTCCATCGAATTTCCATCAGTTTAGAATAAATCATCGGCGTTAATATAGTTGTTTTTTCTAATAGCTGTGATATACAATAATGTATATCACAGTAAGTAATGCTTTTATCTCTAGAATATTAATCGGCTACCAATTTCGTTCTCGGTTATAATTTTCTTTACATTTTTCTATAAATTTGTTCGTATTTTTAATAATTATTTATATTATATTTTCGCTAAAAAATAGTTGATAGCTCTGTACTTATTTTTTAAACCTGGAAGATGTTTGATAATGTTAATAAATCTTGTTCTGATGTTGCTTTTCTGTATAACTGGTTTTTCCCATTTAGTTTTACCATCTTTTCCTAGAAGATACGGTCTCTCTAGTATATCGGTATCTGTATCCCTTTCCCCCTCCTGTTCTCTTTCACTATCTTGTTCAGCATCATCATCAAATTCAGGTAAAACGTCTTCCATTAATGTTAACAGTCGCTGCTGTTCCGGATCGTGAGCCATTCCTAAAAAACAACTAAACATAAAAAAGAGACCCAAAATTGTCAAAAAAATGTACCTGTATACACAAAGTTTTGCTAATCATTTTATTGGCGTTGGTGTCTGAGAATAAATGAAAAAAACAAATGCGCTATTTAAGATATTCGCACTGTAACTGACGCGGTGTATCCTAGATCTAGATGCGTTTATCGTAAGGCCATCGAGCCCCATTAGGAAGGGCATTAAAGGGCCAGCCCTTTAAATTTGAATATTTTGGTCGGGTCGGTTCGTGAGACTACATGCCACTAACGAAAAATTAATTTGTTCTGGTGCTTTGTTTCTGGGTTCAAGACTCGTCAGCAGTAACGACAGGTTCCAGAAAATGAGAGTAATTTTCAATTCGAAAGCGATCTCGCGCGGATTTTCTTCATCCCCAATTCATTGATCAAAATCTGATGAACGGTTGAGTGAGTCAAATTCAATTTTTCCCCTATCATGCTGACTGGAACCCAATGACCAAAACGCACAAGATTCAATATTCTGTAGATATTTGCGTGATGTTAATATTCATGGAATTGAAGGACTTCCGCTGAAAGGTTTATCTTCTATAGAGGCTCGACCTTTTTAGAATGCCATAACCACCTGAAAACCTGTACCCTTGAACAAACGCCATTTCCAGAGGCCTGTTGAAGTTCAGCAAAAGTTTCCGTCGCACTGTACTCACTCTAAAATAAAACAACAGCACACCGTTGCACGAAATTGTTGACATTCATATTCAGAACGCACTAAAAAAATCCGTTACAAAAATATTTGCTATGGACCACCAAGTGACTCTGTGATGTATCAGATGTTAGACTGTCTTCCAAAGGAGAACCCAACGGTGTTGTCAGATCGAATGCTACGCCACCAATATCATTACTTTATTTACACACCTCGTATTACTAATGTAAGTTTTTGAAGTAAATTAAATGTATTCTATAGCACTTGATAGTATTATGTCGACTGATGTAATTTTCTTTTTTATCTATTTTCTTGTTTTATTTATCGTTTTTTTTTTCAGAGTTTGCAACAAAACTTACAACAATATATACGATCCTTCATAAAAAGTGAGTAACAAAACATTTTTTTACGTTGGATTTATTTAATTGTATTGCGTTGGATAAATTTGTTAGTATGCTAATTCAATTCTTTTATTGGAACCTTCGGTGTAAAACACTAAACTCGAAGTGATTTACCACTAAACACCAAATTACTTTTTTAAACTTCGCGACGCGCGTTTCGCCAGAATAGCATCATCAGGTAATGATTTAATCTAATTCTAAAACTAAACTATATTCTATTTATATGATAACAGTACCTAATGAAGCCTGTCCACTTTTTCAAAATATTTTTTAGCCCTCGTGTTAATTGGGCATCAAACCCAAAGCCAACCCAAATCCCATCAAACCCAAACCCAACATAACATGAATTTATTTTTGTTCTGATCCTTTTGAAAAGTCGAAGATTTTTTCAATAATTGTCTAAACGTATGTTTTATAATTAATCTATCTACAATATTCTTATTACAACCATTCAATTTGGATACCTTCCTAATTAATTTTTTATTTGTTATAATTATCTTTGTTTAAAGGAAAATTGATTAATTTGTTTAAAATAAAATTTAAACTAGCCATCTTTTTTTGAATATTTTTAGAATTAGATTAAATCATCTGATTATGCTAACATGGTTAGCATAACGCGCGTCGAGAAGTTTAAAAAAGTGTTTAGTGGTAAATCTCTTCGAGTTTAGTTTTACTAAACTAATTATAAAGGATGCCCTAAATTGAACTCCGGATTTAAATTTCGCGCATCTTTTTTCTGCGGTTGGTGATATTTAACAGTTGAATCACTAGAGACTGATACTTATACACAGTATGTTGGAAAAATAATGATTTTTTTTAAATTTAAACAAAACTACTAGTGCCATCTATTGAAATAATATATCCTCTATAAAACGCGCCATTAGTATCATTAGTACGCGTCATTAGTATTGTTCAACGGATAGTCAGGTTATAACGCTTAAAGTAACAGTACTTTTTGTTAATTTGTCACAAAAACAGGACGAAATAATAATACATTTTGCTTCAAGCTCGGTGAAACTTTTACAGAAACATTTGAATTAATGAAACACGTTTATGGTGATAATTATTTATCTCGTACACTTTCGAGTCGTGTAAGCGATTCCAAAATAATCGTGATGCTTTGAAAGACAGCCTAAAGCCAGGCCGGCCACAAAAATTGCGATGAGTTAGTGAAAAAAGTGCATGAAATGATATCCTACGATGCGAATTCGGCTGTGAGATGGATAGCGAAGGAATTAAATACGACCAAAGACAAGATTCACAAAATTTTGATAAATGATTTAAACAAACGGAAAGTCTGTGCTCGATGTGTTCCTCACTCCTTGATGAGGACCAAAAAATTGCTCGCATTAAACATTGCAAGGACTTTATTAAACCTGCCAGATCGAACTACACATTCTTGGAATCAATTGTAACTGGTAATGAGACTTAGTGCTTCAAGTACAATCCCCAAAGAAAGCACCAAAGTGCTACGTGGAAGTCGCCAAGCTCTTTGAAATTGAAAAATTGCATTTCCAGAAGTCCCAAGAGAAGACAATGTTCATTTGTTTTTACAACTGTAAAGGTATTATACTTCGGAAATTCATTCTACAGAGACAACATGTCACTGGTGAATAATATCTGGGTGTTATGGGGCGTTTGAAGAAAAGAAGCGTTCGAGTGAGTACCAAATATGGAGCATCGAACAGTTCGTTTTTTTATTGCACGATAATGCACCATCTCACAGGACCGTCGCTGTTCGTCAATTTTTAGCGAAAAAAAGTCTTTGTGCTTCAACATCCTCCGTATACGCCTGATTTATCTCCGTGTACCCATTTCCTATTTCCGAAACACAAATTGGCCATGAAAGAAACGTATTATGACAATATTACACACGAGCATTATTGAGGTGATTCCGAAAAATGACATAAAAATATATGGTAACATTGGTTGAAAGTGCCCAGAGGTGTATTGATGCGGAAACGATGTATTTTGAATAAAAAGAAATAATTTTGGCAAAATAACCGTTTTTATTTTTAATTTAAAAAGTTACGATATTTTTTCGATTTACTGTATATATACAAAATATGGCATGCTATATGAAAAAACAGGGTATTATTATTGTTAAAACGTATAACGAATTCAATCAACAGTTTGCGGAGACAATACGAAAACTTTGTAGATTTTTTTGTCGAAAAGCTGTAAATGAGTCGAAAATGACTCAACATTTCAAAGATTGTTTAAAAAAATTGATGACACTGGATCGGTAATGCATGGCCCGGATGCCATATGGCTTAAAATGTTACAAAAGTCTTACAGACATACAGTTATAGCCAAAAAATAAGAGTACTATTTAGAAAACAGGCTTTAAAGTAATAAAATTATTAGATTTCTTACAATAAAATGCAACTGCTACAAAAACAATTTCTGCTTCAAAATAATCGCAAGATAAAATAAATTCGAGAATGTCATTTAAAAAATAATGTGGTTAAAAAAGAGAGTGTCAAAGTATACTGATAACTTTAGTTCGCATTTTACTGTTTTTATTGTTTTATTGGTATTGTTAGTGTAAGTTGTCTGTGTATACAAACATTTTAAAAACAATGGATCGTACTAAACGTACAATGTTTAGTACGATCGATGATGAAGAATGCCGATTAAATTTGCAATTGTGAGAACAAAAAAATCTTATAAATGTATTGTATTGTACAAACTTTGAAAAGATCACCATGCGTTGATTTAAAAAGTATAAAAAAAAACAACATGGAATTCCGAGGCCGGAAACGAAAAACTTCTAGTCGACAAAATGCTCGTTCAATTCAAGAAGAGTGCGTTAAGCTCGTCTCCTGATACGTTTTTTGCAAAATCGTTTTCTGACTTCGACGGTTGCCAAACGGGAATAACAGTTACCAGTCAGTACAAGAAGTATTAGGAGACGTTTAAAACAATTTGGCTATAATGGCAGAATTGCAAGAAAAGTTCCCTATTGAATAAAAAACATTTAACACAAAATAAAGAACACTGGAAAAATGTTGTTTTTTCCGACTAAACTAAATTAAACTTATTTACTAATGATGGAAGAGTACGTGTTCAGCTTCGAGTGAATGAACATTTGAATCCAAAAAATAATATTGGTTACCTTAAACTGGTGGTGGCTATATTAAAATTTGGGGTTTACTTTCATATGACAAAGTTGGTCCAATTTATTGAATAAAACAAAACATAATCAAAGAAATTCACTTAAACATCTTACAGAATATCATGTTGCCTTATGCTGAAGAACATACAACATCACGGTGGAATTTCCAGCACGAATGATACCAAACACACCGCCACAAGTGTGAAAACGTTTTTGGATACCCACAATATTGTTTGTTTACCTTGGCCATCTCAGTCACCGAATATGAATCCCATAAAACATTTTGAAGGCGTGTAACTTTAAATACCAAAAAATTATGGGAGACTGTTTAAAGAAATCTGAATTTCATTCCGTTGGAGTTTGCCGCAATTTTATAGACTCCATGCCTAGACGATGTGCCGCTGTTTTGGAAAATAATGGCTATCCAACACCTGGCTATACCACTGTTATTTATTATAAGTTACATATGTATTTTTGAAATTTAGTTTAGGTTATTTTTTATTTATATATTTATTTATTTATTTATTTATTTATTTATTTATTTATTTATTTATTTATTTATTTATTTATTTATTTATTTATTTATTTATTTATTTATTTATTTATTTATTTATTTATTTATTTATTTATTTATTTATTTATTTATTTATTTATTTATTTATTTATTTGTTTATTTATTTATTTATTTATTTGTTTATTTATTTATTTATTTATTTATTTACTTTTCAAAATGACATATTAATATTAAAACTCGGATGGTTATTTTTCTTTCTTCTGTCCGTTTATCTTTCCTAAATGTTTGTGATTGTTTCTAGGCAAGAGTGTAAAATCCGATTACGAATTAACCCTCAGTCACGCCAGTTAAAGGCTGGGTAAGGCCGGATGCCTTCTGAGAAGTGTTCTACGTTGGTCACTCGCCAGTCGGTAGGTTTCCTGATAGACTTATGGGTAGGCACATAACCAAGGGTTTATAGCCCGAGGGGGGTGCTGGCCTGGGTTTGTCGGAAGCTGATGACCGTGGTTCGGAACCCACGTTAAGCTGTAGGTCCAGTCGCTAAATAGCCTAGTTGCTGATGCGCCTCTAACCCAAACACTTTACTTACTTTTACTTTACATTTTTCAAGAAAAAAAACTTAATATTTATAATTTTTAATGAATTTTAGATGCACCAAAATATTAGATGCCCTCTCAGAAAAGGGAAAGTTAACAAGAGGTAAACATAAACAAACAATACTTTAATATTTTGTGGCTTTTCACCATCTTTTATAAATCAAAAAGTCTTTGTTCAACTGTTTTAATGTTTGTCGTAAAATTTCTTCCCATGAAGCCTGAATAACACTTTTCAAATAATCTATGGTTATAAATTACATTGATTCATTATAACTAGTCTTGAAAGCATCCTCAGCATTTTCAATGATATTCAAATCTGGAAAGCAAGCAGGCTCCAATATATGCATTTTTAAGGATTTACCATATCTTAGTAGTTCATAGGCTTTCAAGAATTCTTCTATAAGGTTCTTATAGTTGCCACACACAATGCCACTGAATGGGCTAAAGAAATAGATGTGTTTTTTTTTCCATAATGAAGCAAGACTGCTTTTAGGGTGTATTTCGATGAATCTATGAAAATAGGTCTCTCGGAATGTGCATGTTCCATATTAAGCTCATTCATTAAACCATCAATATCACAAAAGACACAATCATTCCATTGTATAAAAACTTGAAAATGTTACATTTCGTTTTTGGTAAAGTGAAACGCTTGCATTTTTATCTAACAGGTTCCACTGTTGAAGTCTAGAACCAAGAATTTCCGATTGTTCTTTTGACAATCCCAGGTCACGTACGTCATATAATTCATTCTGGGTTATTAAGTGAGGTTCACTGGCAGTTGTTAAAAATGTTGGGTCAGAACTGGTGTCTCAGGAAATTGTTCATCAGATGCTGATGAAAAATTAAAATCACCAGGAAACATGTTGTCCAGGTTTAAAGGCGCAATCGGTACCGGTAGTTCATGACTAGAAGGAACTGGCCTAAGCACTGAAGGCAAATTTGGATACTGAATTTTGTTTATTTGCTTTTTTGAGATCCCTTCTGTTTTAGTGATACAAAAGTACCAATCACTTACATGGTCGAACCTACTGACCATAGACCTCCACACCAAGGAACAGCAAACGCATAAAATTTTTCTTGCGATGCCTGCACTAAATTTACGTGACAACTCACACTCAAACAGGAGAAGCCAAATTATATCTTGATCTCAAATTTGGCACTTGAAATATACAAGATAGGCTTTTTTGATTTCCTCGGACATAAATCTAATTTGTGACTTTAAAATAATTCATCCGCATATATAACAAAACTTATCCGCTGAATTATTACAAAATCGACGACTAAAACTTACCATTTTACATAAAATCGACTTAAACACTTGACTGTACTGTAAACAAGACAGAAAAAAACTAAACTATAGAAAACAATAAAATTTCCCTCAAAGGTTCGTAGAATACTATAGAAATACTCCTTCTATGATCTTGTAGTAATTCATACATTGTCCAGTTCAAAGTCAGGTACAAATAATTGCATAAAAATATGTACTTGAAAATGAGACTAGGCCATTTATGTGAAGAGGTGTTTTAATAACTACCTAAATGAAACGCAAAAAGAGTATTCTCATCAATGTTACAAAAATCATGTCGACCTGTGTAATTGTTATATATTCGATCAAGTCAGTTAAACTTATTCCCTTTGCCAACTTTTAAATTTATATTTGAATACCACAACAATAAAAAACAAATTAAAAATATTAAGAAAGAATATGTATTATATAGCATTTCTTCTAGAGATTATTTCGCCGTGGTACATGCTTGCCTTTTTCTTTGATCAAAATTTGGTTCATTCCCAGTTACCTACCTAATTTTATACGATGTTACCAGATCAAATAATGACTTGTTAGTTGTCATTTTAAGCTTGAAAAATGAACGATAATATATGTAAAGTTTTCGTAAAATTTTCACAACGTTATTAATAAGTTCAGTGTTCTTTATCCGAACCTAATTTTCTTAAGCAATTTGCTCATAGGTGAAAATATAAACGATCTTATATTTGGTTGAAGCATAAGTTCTGTTACGAACAAACAAAAGACACAGGATATGAAAAGATAAAGTCCTAATACAGACAAGTGATATGTATTAAGTGTCAATAAGCCACCTACGCCAATAGGCTCAACAAAAATCTATCGCGTACCTATTTTGTACAAGACAATACAAACCAGATCGAGATCGTATATCTATCTAAATGATTCATAAGCATTTTAAATTTAGCAGTTTAATTTATTGAAATCGGTTTACGGTTGAGAGCGCATCTAGATTTTGCAGACTGGCGGTACGCGGCGTTAGTGCTTCGTGCTGGTGAACTGCTTTTCTGGTACCTTGTGCAATCTTTTGCGAATCGACTTAATCGCGATTTTGCTTAGTCCAAGAGTAAATATACAAAGTTCAGACTGTTTATAAGAAACATTTCATTTTGAGTTACTCGCGTTACAACTCAAATGGAGAGCCCCAAAAAGCAAGGAAAATTTATCCATGCTACACGTAATAATTGCTCATCTTATCAATTGTATTTAGCCGCATCCCAAACGACAGCAACTGTCTCTCGCGACCGGTTTCTGGCCTTAGGTCGTCATCAGTTGGGCTCGAGAAGCAGAGGGTTTTAACAAAAACATTAAAATACGTGAATTAAGTCGCAAAATTAAAACAATTTTAAGACATTCTATTAAAAGAGGCTTCAAAAGAGCCGACGCAGATCCCACCATTTGCGAAGTAGAGAGGGAGGTTCAGTATCAATCCGCACTCTTAAAACTATAGTTTAAAAAGTTCCAGAAGGGAGACCTGAATCTCGATGATAGAGGAAGATCAGATCGTTTATGGTCTCCTGCGGTAGGCGTTTTAATAACAGCTGGGACTACATCTCCTAGAACAACCAATAAAAAAAACTTTCATAGGCATTACGAGTATCCCACACTACAGTTAACCGACATTTGCAAGATGTAGGAATGGTGTCAAAGAGTTAATAACTATAATTAGTGAACAACCCAGTACCTCAAAAACGAAACTGCTTTTGTTACACCCGAGTAACTTTGCTTATTTAATTAAACAATTCTTGAAGTTGTTCATTAAAGCTTTATGCTGGCACATACAAGAAAATTTGAGGCAATGTTATGGATAGTAGATGCATAAATGTGTGAACAATGGTTCACAACAATACCGCTGAAGAATCCAAGTTTCATCTGATGAAAACATAAAACATTGAAAACATAAAGTAACTTAGTAGATGAAAGAATCGAATATGTGAAAAAAAGAAAACCGTAATCAGGCCGATAATACTGCATACCTTCGATATTTTTTGTCGTGGTATTTGTGACTGTTTTGGGTTGGCCATGTTTAGTCCAGACGTGCAAATTTTATGTTAAAAGAAAGAATATGAAGGATTTATGTGGTGGTTAAAAAACAATTATTTATTTATTATTATTTATTTAATTGTTATTTATTATTTAACTAAATTATAATTATATTATCCCACAGAACTAAAACCATACTATATATTTGAAATAGACCAATAGTTAGCCACTATTAGCAACATTGTATATGTTGGATTATTGAAATATTCGAGTATACTTTATACTCCAGTTGTTTGTTTTATAACTGGGAAAAACTTTGTACGGCATTCTTTGGATATTGTAACTAATTGTTAACTAATTAATTATTTATTAAAGTTGATAGAAAGAACAGATTGAAAGAAATAGTAGATGAAAGAAACGAATACGTGAAAGAAAGAAAGAAAACTGTAATCAGGCCGATAAAACTTCACACTTTCGATTTTTTTTGTCGTGATATTTCTGAGAGGTTTTGGCTTGGCTATTGTGCAGTGCAGACCTGTAAATTTTATGTTACTAGAAATAAGATGCAAGTTTTATGTTTTGTGTTGTCATTAAAAAAAAAAAGCAACTATTTGGCTATTATTAGCAGCATTGTGCATATTGGATTATTGAAATATTCGAGTATACTTTATACCCCAGTTGTTTGTTGAATAACAAGCGAAAAACTTTGTACGGTATACTTTGGATACTTACTTTGGATGTTGTAACTAATTATTAAATAATTAATTATTAAATAAGGGTGATAGAAAGAACAGATTGAACAAAAATGGTAGATAAAAAAAAACGAATAGGTGAAAGAAAGAAAATAGTAATCAGACCGATAATACTGCACACCGATATTTTTTGTCGTAATATTTGTGACAGTTTTGAGTATTTGTGACAAAAGAAAAATTTGCAAATTTTGTATTTTATGTTGTTATACAAAAAACAATTAGTTCAACTCAATTGTAATTATGTTATTCCACAGAACTAAAACCGTATACTATATTTGAAATAAACCCATAGTGGCCACTATTAGCAGCATTGTGCGTGTTAGACTATTGAAATATTCGATTATAGTTTATACTCCAGTTGTTTGTTTTATAATGAGAGAAAAACTTTGTACGATATACTTTGGATGTTATAACTAATTATTAACTAAATTATTATTTAATAACGTTGATAGAAAGAACAAATTGAAAAAAATGGTAGACGAAAAAAACGAATAGGTGAAAGAAAGAAAGAAAGAAAGAAAGAGAGAAAGAAAGAAAGAGAGAAAGAAAGAAAGATAGAAAGAAAGAAAGAGAAAAAGAAAGAAAGAAAACAGAAATCAGATCGATAATACACGAATAGATGAAAGAAAGAAAGAAAGAAAGAAAGAAAGAAAGTAAGAAAGAAAGAAAGAAAGAAAGAAAGCTTATTTTCATCTAAGTGGTTAAGTGACAATACAAAATTTCTAGGTAGGGGAGAATCTCCGCCATATTCATCAAACGCCATTACATACAGTTAAAGTTGTAGTATGGTTAGGAATCCATGCTGAAAACATCATTATATCATATTTTTTCAGGTCGATAGTTGAAACGGTGAAATAAGGTGAACGGTATAGAAACATGATTCAAAACTTCTTGGTGCCTCAAATGGAAAACCAAAGACTGAAGAATATGTAGTTCTAGAAAGATAGTGTCATATCGTATACCTTTTATGAAACAATCTACTTTTTGAAGAACATTCTACGTAGTCGCTTAATTTCTTGAAATGAAAATTTATTGTGGCCGTCTAGATCTTAATAGATGACTCCGGATTATTTGGAAATAGGAACTTTTGAAGAAAAAGGTTGCCATAGCGAATTGAAAAGCCATAACAAATCATAATCAAATATGTTGACAAAAGTTATGGAAAATGCGTTAAAAAAGGCCCAAAGTTGCATTGCTGCTAATAGCTCACATTTGACGTTCACATATTTCAGGTTCACCACAAAATTTATTGTGGAAATAAACATATTATAGAAAAAAATATTTTGTCTTGTTTCTTTTAAAAGTTATAGATAAATAAAATGGTAGCGTAAAACTTGCCTGTACCCTGTATATAACGGAGACAAATTTCTCAGTGATTCTTTTTCTGTAATAAATTTTCTAAAATAAATACAAACTTTTGAACGTTAACGTTTCGGGAGGATATTAAAGATATATATATATATATATATATATATATATATATATATATATATATATATATATATATATATATATTTGTGTGTGTGCGTTGTAATCTATTACAAGCCAGAGTACAAAGAGAATCCCTAATGTTACTACTTCTAAATTTGGACAAAATTTTATAAAATATTTATCTAGTGATAACAAAATGAACAAGGAACAGTTCATAGCTTAGTTATCTGATAACACAAACACTTGTTTATGTTAAAATTGAAAAACAAACTAGTACTTAATCCCTATGTTGATTGTTTAAAAAAGTCAGTAAAGTATGAACCATTAAGTTTAGATATTTATTTTTAGTATTCTCTAATTCTAATAATGTTCGTTTCGTTCATTACAAATGTTTTAATTGTGCATTGTTTTACCAGTACAATTTATCATTTACGAATAAAGTATAACCTGCCAAATAATGTTGCTATATTACATACAAGAGTATTTTTATATTTACTCTCTGGAAAATGTTTAATGTCTGAATGATTGTGGGGTGTTCATATATTTTTTTCTTTATTTGGGTTTTTCGCCATGATCTAAAACTCAAAAAATATCAAAAATATCTGTTCTTATGTAAATAAAGAATCACTGGGTAAAAACAAAAAACCAAACGGAGAAAAAAGTCTCAGTGATTCTTTTTTTGTCATAAATTTGCCTAACGAACCAAATTTTAAAAATATAAGAATGTTCTAAAAAATACAAACCTTTAACGTTAAGGTTTCGGGAAGTATTCTCCTCCCGTTTTCAAAACGAGCCTAAAAATACATTATATTAATACCTATAACTTCTGAAAAGATAGGAAATAAACATATTTTTTGTGTATGTCAATGATACTTACATTACAATTTAGTCTTTAATAACAGTCATATACTACCAATATCTATATATATATATATATATATATATATATATATATATATATATATATATATATATATATATATATATATATATATATGTATATATATATATATATATATATATATATATATATATATATATATATATATATATATATATATATATATATATATATATATATATATATATATAGGTGAGGTTTACTGTGTGATTGTTTACTGTATTGATTATGTATTGAAATACTTAAATGTTTTTAATTGTATTCTTTAGAATCGGGAACCATATTGAATTTAAATCTAGCGAAGGCATAGCAATACAGATATTTTTTATTTAAATTAATTATAGCTGTTTCTTTTAATCTTCTGTATTTTGTTACCGATTCTTTTACTACAGTTTTGGAATTATTCCAATTGATTTTATGACCCGATTCCCATGCGTGTTAACAAATTCTAGATTTATTAAAATCGCCCTTTCTAAGAAGGTTTTTATGGCTCTTTTATTCTAATATCTAACGGTATAGATGTCTCACCCATATAAAATTTGCCACATTTGCAAATAAAGAAAAAAATAGTGAAAATTATTGTTTAAGTTTTACTAATTTATAATCAGAAAAGGAGCATTTAATTCATTGGAAATATTAAAGGGGTTTTAAATAATGAAAACTTCATATCCGTTATAAAATATAAAAATTATTCATCTAATAAATAATAATAGATCCCCCTCTTACCAATTATGATATTAGAGAAAAATAAACTTTACATTGATCATTATTTTTCATCTTTTGTGATGATCAGTGTGTTTGCTTCTCATTCTTATTTCTCCTCATTTAAAGTAATTTAAGGACGCCTGAGATCTCTAAGCTTCGTTGAAGCCCTTTGTTATCAATATGTATATTTAATGATGTCATTGATAGTATTTCCTAGCTTATTCGTAGTAGATATGATATTTGAATTGACGTTCGTCTGCCTAATAACATATTTACCCTCGCTTGGTTTATTTCTCTTATTGCATCGTTCTTAACTTTATATTTTGTTTTTACTCTTAGAATTAAAATATTACACTACAATTCAAGTTTTGCCTGTTGAATGCACATATTTCAAAGTGTTGGTTGAACTGTGTAGCATAACTGGTAGAAAAAGTGTTATACAGGGTCGCTATTATAGATGGAAATGGTCAAATATCTGGAGAAAGCTTTGAGATTTCTTAATGAAATTTTGTAAACAAACCTCAGAAAATAATTGCCACTTTTTGGGTATATATTTTTTTTATTGTCGCGTATTTGACATTCAAGGCTAACTTGATTTGTTTAAGTGGCAACACTACTTGAATTGGGCATTGCTGGAAAGGGCATTTTTTCTGAATTCAATGATGTAAATAATGTATCGCTTTTTATTCAAAATAGATTTTAAAAAATTGCTAAACACTGTTTCGGTCTGTTTTAGGTCAAATATATTTTTATTTAGTAAGCTATGAAACTATGGATAACAATAAATTTCAAAATTGTTTCAATTCTTATATAGAATTAATATGTATTTAACTGAAAGAGAAAGAATTGAAATACTAACAACTGTTGGATGCAGTAACAGCGCACTTATGCTAAAGTTTGTCGAGTATTTAATGAAGTACATACGAATAAAAGCATCATTAAGTCAACAGTTTAAAAAATGGTCAAAAGATTCAATGATAGAGACAGCATTAAAGTCGCCCAAAATTAGGAAGACAAAAAGCAAAAACTAATAACTAGACAATGGTAAGGTTTATGTGCAACAATTAGCTTTAAATCATAACATGTGTAGACGCTCAGTCCAAAATATAATAAAAAAGGATTTATATCCTTACAAAATACATTACATACAATTATTATAAGAATTAGGTGAATATGATTTTGATCGAAGAGTTGAGTTTTACGAAGTTATTATGGAAAAAATAAATACCGATCGAAATTTTCTTTCAAATATTATTTTTACTGATGAAGCAACATTCTGTTTAAATGGTCATGTTAACAGACATAACTGTAGATACTGGGCTGATACTACACTGCATTTGATAGAGCAGGTTTATACACAGTATCCTCAAGAATTAAATGTTTATATGGGATTTAGTGACAAGAATACTATAGGACTTTTTTTCATTGATGGTAACTTGACAGCAGATAAGTATTTAGATCTATTGGAAGAAAATATCATCCCTCAACTTTTGCGTCTGTTTCCAAATTTAATCATCCAAAACCAAGAAATATAGTTACAGCAAGATGGTAAACCAGCACAATATGGCATTAAAGTTTAATTTTCTTAACACTACTTTCTCAAACCGATGGATTGGTCGACGAGGAGCTATCGAATGCTATAGGTAAGGTCACCAGACTTGGCATCACCCGATTCTTTTTGTGAGGCTATTTAAAAACTCGGGTTTACATTTACATATCAAATTACGAATTCGACAAGAAATTGTCGATATACCTGTTATCTGGTGAGAAAACACAATTCAAGGCTTTGTTCGACGATTCCATTACTACCAGGAAGTTAATGGTGGATATTTTGAACACCTTTATTTAAACAGTTCTTTAATAAAAAAAATTGATATTTCTTTTTTAAATCTGATATTGACAAGAGACCAAAACACCTTTTGGCCATTTTTTAAATCTATTTTTAAAAAATAACCATACAATATTTACCCCGTTGAATTTAGAAAAAAAACTCTTTCTAACAATGCCAAATTCAAATATTGTTGTCATTAACAAAAATCCAGTTAGCCTTAGATTTCAAATATGCTATAAGAAAAAAAAATATACCCAAAAAGTGGCAAACATTTCCTGATATTTGTGTACAAAATTTCATTAAGAAATCTCAAAGCGTTCTCAAAATATTTTCCCGTTTCCATATATAATAGCAACCCTGTATATTAATTCCTTGAAAATAATTTTTAAAATTTAAGAATTCTTTATATTACATTGTTTATAATATTACATTTATTAATATTACATAATTTACTTTCTAAAATAGTTTATTTATTACAATTATCAGCTATGCATTTATCGTATATAATATATACGAGGATAGAGTGAAGAAGAAGAGTGGAGAAGAAGAATAGAGAAGTCAGAAACTTTTTAAAAGATTTTTTTTATGCTTCATTTCCTTGCTGCACGCCCAAAAAAAATTACAACTTGTCGAACTATGCAAAATAGTATTATATATAAGCAATGATCTTTTCAGTTGATATCAATTTCTTTTCAGCTAAGTATTCCGTTATGTTAATAAACGTTAACAAAAAAGACGGATGGAACGAAGTGTGAAAGTCCAAATTGACCAAGGTCACTATTGGTTCACTACACTTTCTTTTTCAGCAAATGAGAGCATTTTTAATAACTCTTTGTGAAATTTGACTAATAATGTAGCATGCTCTCTCCTGTGATTGTTTTTCCGTTTTCCAAGTAGTCGATGAAGATAATGTCATTCAAATCCCAGAAAAAAGTTACCGTGACCTTGTCAGCGATTGAAAGCGTTTTTGCTTTCTTCGGGGTACATTCGTCCGCTAAAACTTATTGTTTTGATCGTTCGTTTGTGGTTTATAGTGATGAAACCAACTTTCATTACATCACACCTCTGTGAGATGGTCTCTCAATTTTGTTTTTCATCTACAGTGAGCAAACGTTGCACCCATGCATGTTGGATGTTCCCTACGTGTTTGTCCGAGGCGTTTATCATCTCAACGATCTGTCTAATATTTGCTCTACGATTCGCCAACATGACATTACACATTTAACTTGTGCTGGTTCGACCACATTGAAATTCAATAAACCATTTATAAATCATGAAATATGAAAGAGCAGAGCAGCAGAGTTTTCAAAATATTCCTCAACTTATTTTCTGTTTTTGCGATGGTTTTTCCATATGTTTAATGTATGGTGTATTAAGTCAACAAACAAAATTCGCTTTTCTCCATGACAGTAAAAATAACTTACCTTCTTCCAAAAACTCTCAACATAAAACTGGATCTCATAAATGCATAAAATGCATGGGTAGTTACTAAAGATAAGCAACTTTTAAGAAATGCAGTCACATCTATTTGAAAAGTAGCTGGCTTTGCACTCTATCCTCATGTTGTATAGAGAAAAAATCTTTACACTAATTAATGTTTCCATTTTTTCTAATAATGGGCCCATATAGTTCCTGGATTTTTTGGTAACAACATGTATGTTTAACCATGTCATTAACAATATTTTACGCTCATTTGTAGTACATATTAGGGTCTTTCAATGGACGATCGTCTGATATATTTTCCCAGCATAGTTTGTTTCTCTTATTGGATCGCCTCATATTTTGTTTTTACTGATCATAATTGGACTGTTCCCAACCTTATATCATAATTGACAGAAAAAATGTCTAATATATTCATATATATCAAAGATAGTGTTGTATGATGGATACTTTTTTCCGGGTGTACATCCGTTGATGTGTAGATCCATAAATTGAACGCTTTCGATGGTCTCGCTTACGTTATGATACTCTGATTTGTGTTACTGCTATTGACGATTTCTCGAAATGAAAATCTTCTCCACAGCCGACAATTCGGCCTCTTCAAAATTTACTACATTTCTAGGTATTTAAGAATTACTAAAATGTTAAGCACACTACTGCATATATACTATTACATTTAAAATGCGAAAAATACAGTAAAATACTAAACAACTTCTTGAACAACCAAAATAATATTAACATCAAACATTTTCACTACGGGCGCTGTATTTTCTGTGTCAATTAGCATACTTTATCATGGATATTATTGAAATAATATATGGTATATCTAACTCAGGGACACCTACGATATAAACGATTTTTGCAAAAAAATGTTAATTTACTCCCGGACTAATGGAAGGGAAATGGAATATACAGTCAGCTGCGGCATTATATGTACTGATTAACTCCGGCAAATCATAATTTACGTAACAACCACTTTTGCTACACGGAAAGTTTTCCTTCTCAAGGTTATGAGTACCGATCGTATGATCTTCTATGTATATATTGATGCAGAAGTAAGCTGCATGTATTTTTAGTCCAAGTTCTCACGACCGTTCTCTTATATATTATAGGAAAATATTTCAAACTTTAAGGCAGAATGAATGAAATTTAAATATATTGTTCGACAGTTTTCATATATTAAAATATTTGTATATAAATAAAATAATAAAAAAAAATAATTATAATAGATAATATAAAAACAATATATATTTATATATATATATATATATATATATATATATATATATATATATATATATATATATATGTATATATATATATATATATATATATATATATATATATATATATATATATATATATATATATATATATACCCTTCGTCCACGTCGCACGAAGCGGACAACGGGTGAACTCAAACGTTTATTTCGGGAACAGCCGGCTAACAAAGCTCTGGCAGAAAAAACCAGCAACCTGGTCAGCGTCTGTTCATCCAGAGGGTGCGGCTGTAGATCATGCTCCAGGAACTAATAATCCCTGGTTCTAAACTCACAGTGGAAATACTGGACCAATAAGCTTATAAGCAACTATGACTCGTGCAAGTAATAACAATGATACCCAAGGTGGTACCTAATCCACCCGTCGACAGATAGCAACCGGATACTCGAATTCTGGGGAACCCGGACTTTCATGATCTAAAAAAAAGTCGGAGCTTTCCGGCAAATTTCCACACAAAACACCTGCATACATTGGCATCTTCAGCATCAACACGCTAATCCAACCAGGAAACTGGAAATAAAGAAGAAAAAACCAGGAAATAAATTCAGAACTTGACAGGTAAAAGATACTTGTACCTGCCATACAAGAAACACGCATTACGGATAAGGGCACGATGGAGTATGGGAACTATCGCATATTCAAAAGCAGGTCAGACAAACGAGTAGCCAGGGGTGCTCCCCTTCGGGGCATGGTCTTTGTTGTACATAAAGGGAGAGTTAACTCTATTAAAGAAATCACCCCCATAAACAATAGACTAATGTCAACGCGCATACAGTGCGCCAATAAAAAATGCACCATAATCAACGTATATGCCCCCACAAACGGGGGCAACAAGAAAAACACCAAGTCTACAGAGAAATTCTGGACAACACTAGAGAAGGTAATGGTAAAGGTTCCAAAGGATGACATCAAAATTTTACGAGGCGACTTTAACGCACAAATCGGTAGAGAAAAAATCCATCAGAAAACCGTATAGTATAAAATGTCATGGAATTTTATGTATGTATTATGTATTATGTATGTTTTTATTTTATGTCAATATGCATTTATTACGAATTGTAATGATACTTAGTAACTTTACTTTTTGGTAAGTAGTAATTTAGTATTGTGAACGCCTTATTATTGATCCTGCACAAATGCATTTGAATAGGTTCCTAAGAAGATTTTGTTTCATAAAGTATATTGTCTGTTTTATGACTTTTGTTAGAAAACAGTGATGGGACAAATATGCCAATATTATCTTCCGCACGAAACTAAAATATACCTTTTTCAAAGCAGAATTTTCTTCAATTTACTAAAACATTAAAGTGAACATGCAAGGCCAGGTAGACCTAATTGAAACAATTCTTTACGTCACAGAAAAGTTTATGACTGACTTAAAGTCGCTGGAGAATCAAATGAAAATGATTGAAAATGTGGTCATTCAAAAATATCAATTAAGGACAGTAGTAAAAAAGTATATAAAATATTATATAAGTATTGTGGACAGATGAGTTCAATATATCTACCATCTTCATCCAACTAATTTACGTTTGCATCGATTAGCCAAGCAATATATTAAAATCAAAAACAGTTGGAGATTCGTCATAGTTACTATATCTCGGACTCTAACTAGCCGAAAAAGATTTAGATGCCATGTCAAACAGGTCGTCAATTTTTGCAAATTTCAAAGTTATGTCCTATTCTTATTGTGTACGGCAGGAAGATCATGCTTAATTTAGTACAACTTCGCTTCATGACAGTACACTGGTGATCAACAGCATCGTAAATGTTTGCTTCCAAAACATATTGAATATAAAATACCCATAAGTGAATTCGTTATGAAAATAAGACATTCCCAATACTGTGATCCACAACAGCAGTACAGAAAGTGATATAAAAATAAGATCCCAAATACTCTTTAGTAATTTTGAACATTTGATTTATATATAAAATAATAGGTGTAAAACTTATGTCTAAGTTTTCACTATATTCGAAAATTATATGACAATTGAAGAGGCAAGTAGAAAAGGGGTTAAGTGACATTTTGTGAAAAAAACCTGTTTTGTCGTAGATGAAAGAGTTATGTGCATATGTAACTTGCCCCATCAGGATTTGGCTCTATTCTACAAATCTAAGTAAATACAGACTAGTAGAAGGGGCTATCTTGCATTAAATATCAAAAATGCTATGGAAATAGGAGCTATGTGCTCATAACCCCTTCATCCACTCTAATATTTGAAAAGTTAATACTTGATAATTTTTATACATATTAATATAAATTGATATAAATTCAAAAAATTCATTATTACTTAGAAGTATCACTCCAGTGGAATCATATTAACGCCAGCGTAAAACCTCTTCTAAACATAAATCTCATTCTTTTAAATAATCATTCATTTTGGACATCCATAAATTTATGTATATAAAAAAGCATTTTGTGCTCTGTACCAAATTAGCCGTAAAAAAGTAGACATCATTAAAGGTAAACTAAAATCTAGACAATCAGTTCCATGTTAAGATGCATGTGGACGACATATGACAAGACCACATAAGGTGAGTGATGATGTGGAGCAGGCTATTATACGTCATATTAATCAATTTCCTACCGAAGAGTCCCATTATTCCAGAAACAGTAATCCACATAAAATGTATTAGGCCCCATATTTGAATATGTCACACATGTATAGATTATATGTTGAAAAATGCAAGCAACAGAATAAACCAGATAATTTTTTAATAAAATAATCAACTTATGGAAAAATTTTCTCGACGAAGTTTAATTTGTGATACCTGCAGCAAATGGGATTCTGGGAAATCAAATATGCCACACGAAGAGGGTGTAAAACTAGGGTTTCAGTTGATGTCTAAAAATCGAAAAATATCTTTGAAAAACAAAAACGAATGTTACATAACGGTTGACTTGCAGCAGATCATGCTCTTGCCCAAAATTACTACCTCAAAGGCATTTTACCTAAAGCAAATTTGGTTCTATAACTTAGGCATCCCCATGATCACGACTGAAAAGCACCAAAGTATAATGCAAACATGGAGTGAATATGTAGCCGGTAGAGGTAGTGCAGAAGTTTTAAGCTGTTTACGGAATTTCGCACAAACTTGTGAAAATGCGAAAAAAAGAAAACATCCTACAGTATGGTCCGACTCATGCTCTGACCAAAACAAGAATTTTCATGTGATTTGTTTGTACCAACTGATGATATTGAAACGTACCTTTGAGGTGATTGATCACAAATCTCCAGAAGTAGGACATACGTATTTACATTCAGATAGAGATTTTAGGAATATAGAAAAAATTTTAAGAAAACACAGTACCAAAACACAGTACCCGGAACAATATAGACATATCATTAAAACAGCATGCACAAAACAGTCGACGGTTAACGATATGGAACAGTACTTTCGTGATGTAGATAGCTTACCAACTAATCGGATTGGTGAATAAAAAAAAGAACCTACTGAATGAAAAAGTTCCATTTAGAGATGGCATAAAATGGATACGCATTGAAGAGTTTAGTAATTACCTATATAAGGAAACATACGATGAATACATTCCTTTCAAAACAATTTCCTTATATAAAAATAAGTCATCAAAAAATTATATGCCCCCGTCAGATGTTGAATTCACCAAAATTCATTTGCAAGACAGGAAACATATCACAAAAAAAATTGATAATATTCGAGATCAGTTACTTTTTATCCAAGAAAATAGAGGATTTTATGAAAATATTATTGGAAAGCGAAAACCCAACACAAAAAAGATGTACCAAATAATTTCGTTTCATAGTCGAGTACCTAATTCTATGATTTTCTGTTTAGTATAATTTTCAATTTTCTTAGGAATGCATTATTATTTTATACTTAAGATTTTTTTCCTACCTTAAAAAGTCTTATTAAAGTAATTGACTTTATTTGCATGTTTATTGAACCTATTATTACTGTTAGTAAATGGAAGAAGGGGTTTTGTAAATTTAAATTTAAAAAAATTGCAATAAATTAATGAATAGGTAATATTTGTATATTCTTAAAAATAATTCACAAACTAGTCCAATTAATTAAATAAACCAAATTTTAAAATTATCTGCCCATTCTGTCGTGCAATTCAAGTTTTATTCCAAGTATAGCTTATAACTGTTATATTCTTGCATTGTAGAACTGGCCCTTAGAGCTTAGGAATTAAAAAAAGAAAAAAAAAAGATATTTTTTTAAGTGACCAGGTAGACCTAAATAGTATGTAAATAAAGTAATGAGACTGGTGGTATAGCTTTCGATTCGCCAACACTTTGATTTCTCCTTTGGAGGGGAGGCAGGACACTATATGATGCGTCTTCACGAGTTTGAACTCCCAAGAGTCAATTCTTTTCGTAAACCGGATTTTGCGTAAACCTAGTGCGTTCTAAAAGTGAATGACAATAATACAAATCCCAACATGACACAAATGAATGGCAAGAATTTCGAGCTAGGGTATGCCATCAAATTTTGGTTCAGTCTTGAACAGTAAGGTTAAACAAACATGACTTGAGGCCAACCGCATTGCCTTTAAATGTAACAATAGGGCTTACGCTGGTACTCTCAATGGCTTCCTGAATGTGTCTGGCACGGCTGACGAATGGCTGAGTCAACTTGATATTCAACTATAATGTCCAATGCAGGCAATGCAATGCAATTCAGGATAAATAAAGGGACATTTAGTTACACTCATTACCTGTTTGTTTGTATTGAGCTGTGTTATTCTATTTGTATTATACAATATTGTAAATATTTGTGAGTATTACTTGTAAATCGTGCTGTCCTGTCATGTATAAAGCCATAAGCTTTAATATAAAATAAATAAATTACTCTAAATAAATATACATAAATTACTCTACTTACACACCTCGTATCTAGCACGTCTAGACATTGAACAAGTGATTCCCAGGTAGTGTCGTTTACTGAGCTATAAAATTGTAATTTATTTTTAAGGTAGTGACTAGTGTATATTGTAAAATCTTACTAACATTTTAACATGTATTTTCGTGCCGAAATAATTGTCATAAAATTTTGGAATATAGTGAAAATTTAGTCATAAGTCTTAGTTCTTTTATTTAAAATAAATTTTCATGAAGTATCGACTGCATCGGTGTGGAAGATGTAGAAGTATATTTTTCAGATTCTTTTATTTTCTAGAGCAGAAATTTGTTTTCTATTTAAACAACCATTGGATTTCTATTTTTCTGTTGGTTTTTGTCATAATTAAATATGGTGATATTTATGAACTATATGTTAATATAAAACTAGCATGTCCCAATAATATATGAAGATGTCCACACACAAAACAAATAAAATATATTGTATACAACTTTGAAATCCGTTCACGCCATTAAACAGTTCCAGTACTAATTGCATCCCGAAATAGACTCATTAAACTTCTTTGTATTCAAATGGCGTAGTTTTGCTGTTCGTATTTTACTTGAGAATACCTGATTTCGCTTTCATTCTGTGGCCCAGTTTCCACCAACGTCTTGTAGAAAGTACGGTGCTGACTGTGCTGCCAGCCGTCGTAGCCGCCGATCGCTTCAAAGCCCGTGATTCGAGGGGCGGCCTACATTTTCTAAGCCATTCCGATTAACCAGATCTAATTAATTTTTTGTGCTGCGCAACGCCCAAAACGAAATATCGCCAAAGACCGAAAATAATCACATTACAGAGGGTATTATCGTTTTTTTCTTATAATCAAAATTGTGGCAGAATAAATGAGATATCTTGATTAAAATAAGAAAAAGCATGGTCAATAACATGTTGCTCTTTAATTATTTTTGCTTTTGATTCAGATCACGTGACATTCAGAAATTTAAGAAATTAGAAAATCGCTGAATTATGAAGGAAACACAATTATCTTCAGCTTTTATATAATCACAGTCTGATGTATCGAATTGTCCGGAAAGTTCGTAGAGATTTTCCATTAGTTGTTCTTTTAGCACTTGTAAACAAAAATCTATATTAGATTTCGATTCGATTGATTTATCCAGGGTTTTAGGTTAGTCTTATTGACTCTTACCTGTTTCTATTCAATTTTCCGGCTGGTTCTGGTGTGTATCAGCGAACTGATACGGGGTTGGGGACTTCTATCTAGTCCTTCAGTGTCGATTCGCAGTCGACTTTATTCATGTTGATAAGATGATTTCATCTCTGCTTCGGAATCAGGCCGGTTTGGTTTTGCACCGATGAGGTGTACTGTTGTTTTCTGATACCAGATCGGAAAACAGCGTTTAGGTTTTGGTTCTTTTCTTCATGTTTGTGATGTAATGGTGATTGCATCTTCGTAGCAAGGCTACGCTTCTTTTTCTTTTGCTTTTCCACTCTTACGGGCTGAGAATGGAGCTGTGTTATATTTAGGATGGTTTTTTCGTTGCGAGGTACTGTTACTTGTACGATCGCAATGGGTTTATTATTTTTATTTTTCCATCTTGTGGTGGAGATCGGATGGAAACCTAGCTGATGAAGCTCGGTTTCAACGTCTTCTGATGATATGGTTTCTAGCACGCCTTTAATAACGACGCGTAGATTTCTGCTTGATGTTGGCGTTTGATATGGATATTTATATTTGTCAAAAAGCTCTAGAATGGCTTTTCGATCTACTTCCGTACTTGGGGGAATAAGGACCCCGTCCGGCCTCGTTCTTGCTGGTCCGACAGCTATCTTGGCTGTTTCCAAAGCTTTCATAGCGCTTAGAAACATGGATTTGTCTGTCAAGACTATTGGATTAGGTTTACGTATTGTGGACACTGTTGGTACATTGGCCTTTTTGATTTGTTTTGATTCTTCAATGAATTCTTCATTGTTGGTGGCAGACGTCGACGGGAGAGAGAACGTCTTTTCTTCCGAAACTTGACTAGTTTCAGTAGTAGATACCCTCTTCTTCCTGCGTCTGCGGGAGCGAGAGATCACCTGCTGGTAACTCTCTGTGTTATGGACACTCTGCGGGTCTTCTCGTTCGAAATCCGTTTGGATCTCGGTGCTTGTAGTTTCGAACACTGTGGTTTGTGTTTCGGCTACTGATACTGGAACTTTAAACACAAGGTTTAGACGCATTTGTTTGCGTGCCGATTTCTGATGTTTTGGACACTTTATTTGTTTGTGTCCCTCTAGTTGATGTTTGGGGTGTGATTTTGGATTTTGAGCCTTTCTTTTTTGGTAAAGCTTTCACTGAAGCTTTACTTTCTTCGTGACGTTTAGTTAGTTGCTTTATTTCGTTGGCTGCATTCACTGCCTCCTTACGGAGTTTTTTGATCACGTTCTCTTGGACCTCTACTTTCTTTTCAAGATCCAATATAAGAACTAGATCTCTTTCAATCATGCCTACGAGCTCATTATTTGATGGTTCATAAGACCCGTATTCACAATCATCTGGATCGTAATCACTCATGGCTGCAGGATCTTTAACCGGATCACTTTTCACAACACACGGAATCACTAATTGGTATCGCACCTTTCGCTTGCTTATCAGAGAGCTCAAGAAACACGTCTTTACTCTATGAAAGCTCAGGCTAGACCGATAACACGACTGTCCTCTATATTAGATTAATAATGTTTATTTACATATTATTAATTCCTGCGGTATTTGCAGGCGTACCAATCGGAAATCGCGCCTATTGCCAGCATCGAAGTTACACCTTTCGTAAGTTATTCAAATATAAAATAAACGGATACTCTAAATAAAACAGTCATAAATCTTACAGAACATTTTTATTTTCTGTTTTTGAACGAATAGTCTTAAACTTTTTAATGACTATTTATATTATGTTTGCACCCTTCTTTAAATGGCAACCAGGCCACGTGCCCTAGTTGCACGCTACTGGGTATTTACAATGTTTCGTTCAGATTAGCACTGATTTGCCTTTACTTAGTCAAGTTGATTCTAATTGAAAATATCGATCGATAACTTGTATTTACGCCACATTATGTTTTTATATTTCCAAAAAGGCAAGAACGATGTCAAAAAAACAAGGGTTCTCTTGGGGTGCAAAAGTAGGTTTCTTGGTTCAGGGGCGAAGATTTCGTCCTGGAAGACCGGCATCGCTCTGGTGGTCCTCCAAGCACTGATGTCGAGGAAATAAAAACTATATTAACCCAGGATCAATGGACCACGGACTGTAAGATTGCAGATATAAAACTATATTAATTTCTATATATATATATATATATATATATATATATATATATATATATATATATATATATATATATATATATATATATATATATATATATATATTATATATATATATATATATATATATATATATATATATATATATATATATATAAATACGAAAAACAGAAATTTTTCATCCGTACTACCACGTACCTCTGCTCGTCTCAAATCAGTCGCCGTCACCATGCCGAGACAAGTACCTCCCAGGACCGGTTTCTGGCCTCACAGCCGTCATCAGCTGGGCTCGAGCTCAACGCAGGGAGACAACTGAAACAAAACGAACAGAGCAAGACCAAGCAAGTGGTCATATCACATATATATATATATATATATATATATATATATATATATATATATATATATATATATATATATATATATATATATATATATATATATATATATATATATTGAAAAGATAGGAAGTAAATATATTTTGTGTATATGTCAATGATACTTACCTTGACAATAATAGTTTTTACCGACAGTGACAAACTACAGACTAAAAAAATTTAAGTATAGTGTCATAATCACTGTGGGATTCTCATGTATTGAAATACTTAAACGTTTTTAATTGTATTCTTTAGAATCGGGAACCATATTGAACTTAAATCTACCGAAGTCATAGCAATACAGTTATTTTTATTTAAATTAATTATAGCGGTTTCTTTTAATCTTCTGTATTTTGTTACCGATTCTTTTAATACCATTCTGGAATTATTCAAATTAATTTTTTGTCACGATTCCCATATGTGTTAACAAATTCTAGATTCATAAAAATCGCCCTTTCAAAGAATGTCTTTATGTTCTTTTATTCTAACGTCTAACGGTAACCTCATATTTTTTTTGGTAGTATGTCACTGTCAGTAAAAACTATTATTGTCAATGTATCATTGATATATAAACAAAATATATTTACTTTCTATCTTTTCAGTATATGTATATATATATATATATATATATATATATATATATATATATATATATATATATATATAAATATACATATATATCATTGGACGCAGTCCAAGAAAATCTAATAATACATATATACGCCATCCGACGGGAAGTCAGCGAAAACATGGGTTGTTGGCTGTGGATAGGGTCTCCCTATTCTTGATGGTATGGTGTATGTCGGCGCCCTGATGAGTCTGAACCTCGAGAGATGAAACATATGTCATCCAGTTGAAGGGATATGTGGGGCTCCTTCCCGGTCAAGCAACCAACAAAAATGTTCATTTAGGCGGAGACGCAGGTTGTTGTGTGCTCCACATGAGATTGTGGAACCCAACGGTTGGGTGTGTGATGACACTGAGCTACTGCTGTCTCATTGGACGCAGTCCAAGAAACTCTAATACTACATATATACGCCATCCGACGGGAAGTCGGCGAAAACATGGGTTGTTGGCTGTGGATAGGGTCTCCCTATTCTTGATGGTATGGTGTATGTCGGCGCCCTGATGAGTCTGAACCTCGAGAGACGAAACATATGTCATCCAGTTGAAGGGATATGTGGGGCTCCTTCCCGGTCAAGCAACCAACAGAAATGTTCATTTAGGCGGAGACGCAGGTTGTTGTGTGTTCCACATGAGATTGTGGAACCCAACGGTTGGGTGTGTGATGACACTCAGCTACTGCTGTGTCATTGGACGCAGTCCAAGAAAATCTAATATAATATATATATATATATATATATATATATATATATATATATATATATATATATATATATATATATATATAATATATATATATATAATAATAATATATATATATATATATATATATATATATATATATATATATATATATATATATATATATATATATATATATATATATATTTTAGGTTCCTTTTCAAAACGGGAGACCTTCCGAAACGGTAACGTTTAAAAATTTTATTTATTTTAGAAAATGTTTGCATTTTCAATTTTTTTTGTTCGGTGGGCAAAGTTATTACAGAAAAATAATCACTGAAAAATTTGTTTCCATTTTGTGTTTGTTTTTTACCCAGTGGTAATTTATTTACATAAGAAAAAATATTTTTGATATTTTTTTGAGTTTTAGATCGTGGCGGAAAACCCAAAAAAAGAAAACACTATATGGACCAAACCTTTTCGTGCGATTTTTTGCTGAAAAAAAATCTAAAGCAAATGGTAATTGATGATGAAAAATGGATTGTGTCCAACCTGTTAATTTGGTAACCAACTAATCGGTTAGATCATGTAATTTAACGCGTTTACATTATTTTCTTTGGGGTTAAGTTAAATCTTTAGTCTATATCGATAATCTAGCAATTATTGACGCCTTGGAAGCCATTATAACTCGGACAATTGCCGACATAAGACCTCAAATAATTGAAAAAATAGTCGGATGTTTGATTGATAGAATGCGCATTGTCAGAAGTAGCCGCAGTTTTCAAAATTATTTTCAAAAATTTATGACCTTGAATGTTATTTCACCGAAAATAAATATATTCGAGGCATCTAATTTTGTTGTTGTTTTATTTAAATTTAAAATTCGGACAGACTAAAAAATCACCCCATACAACAGTACAAACATAGAGTGTGCTGATATGGATATAATGAAAAGCATAAAATAAAATTAATATATACAGACGGGTACAGAATATGTGTATATACAGACGGGTTAAATGTATTAGTGAGTGACTAAAACTTAAGTTTTATAGAGCAATGTAGAAGTTGTGAGGAAGAATAATGAGATAGATATAAAATGTAGAGCTAAAATCAGCCATTGTTATCGCATTGGACGCAATCCAAAGAAGTCTGACACTGCATAACGCCCCATCCGACGCCATCCGGGGACGGGAAATCGCCGACAGTGTGTAGACTGTAGTCTCCTTATTCTTGACAAGTCAAGCAATTGACAATGCTCATTTAGACGGAGACACAGGTTGTTGTGTGTTGGGTTTCATCAGCTTGTGTCGTATCACTGGACGCAGTCCAAAGAAATCGGACATTTTTTAAGTTACATTTTTTTAAGATACGCAATCGAAATTTGAATTTTAAACTAATTTACTACGAATTCACAAAAAGGGTCAATTCCCGATATTTTGCCTCGCGTTAGAGATATCAAAAAAAATAATATTTTAATATTTTATTTAGAATAATATTTTAACCCCACATACCGAGTTTCATGACAAAATTTTAATTTTTTCATTATTTTGGTCTATACACAAAATTATTACAAGTTTATTTTTTATTTTAATAATTTGGTAATTAGTGTGCAATGGAAAGTAATAAGTTGACACTACTGTTAAATGTCAGTCAAATTAAACATTTAGTTTATTGCGTTCTACTCAGTTCTAGTAGTTCTAGTCAGTGATCACATAATTAAAATGCTATTGACTTGAGGGGAAGAAATTGAAACAATCCGGTTGTTTGGTGATTTTGCTCGCAGTAGCAGAGATGTTGCTATAGAGTATAACATGAGACATCCCCAACATACTCCCATTACTCATGGAAAAGCAGCCGTTGTAAATGCTCTTTTCAATAAAACTGACAGTGTTATTAAGATGCATCAAAATGGTCAGCCTCGTCAAATACACCCGCATCCTGAGCAAATCTATGCATTAGCCTTCGAGATTTATCGTCTCAAGTGAATATTAGCAAGGATAAAATCAGATCTTCGTTCATCACAAAATCAAGCCCTATAACCCGAAGTTTTTACATACATTGAAAGAAGATGATGATAATAAAAGAGTAGACCATTGTTATTGGGCCCAAAATAATTTTATAAATGACAGACATTTTCTGAAGAATTTTATGTTATACCATCAAGAATAGGGAGACCTATGGTATGGTATATGTCGGCGCCCTGATGAGTCTCAACCTCGAGAGACGAAACATATGTCATCCAGTTGAATGGATAGGGGCTCCTTCCTGGTCAAGCAACCAACAAAAATGTTCATTTAGGCGGATACGCAGGTTGTTGTGTGTTCCACATGAGATTGTGGAACCCAACGGTTGGGTGTGTGATGACACTCAGTTACTGCTGCCCCATTGGACGCAGTCCAAGAAAATCTACCACTACATGTATATATGTATATATATATATATATATATATATATATATATATATATATATATATATATATATATATATATATATATATATATTCACAACAACCTGCGTATCCGCCTAAATGAACATTTTTGTTGGTTAGGTTAGGTATATATATATATATATATATATATATATATATATATATATATATATATATATATATATATATATATATATATATATATACATACTATTATTATTCACGTCTGGGCCCTGGTGGACCACGCGAAGTACAATTAGAGGCGTTTGTTGCTGTTAGCCTTCCTTTGAGCCCATACTAATTTCATTCTTTCGCTATGAGCTTTTTTCCTTTCGTCAGACCAAGTTGTTCCAGTCTTCCTACATTTTTGTCTCTGGCCAACCTTCCAAACGTTAACCTTGTGCCTGAAACAGCCTCTATCCTGAATTTCACTTTGTGTAATATTTGCTGATCTTAGGTCCTCTTTAATTGCAGCAATCCATTTAATTATTTCTACTTTAGCTCTACTCCTATTTTCATAAAATTCGACTATTTGTCTAGTTAGCCTACCCGGATTCATCCGTTTGATGTGTCCGTAAAACTTAAGTCTTCTTTTTCTCATATCGTTATGTATATCTGTGTATTGTTTGATTTCTTGGTTTTCTCGAAGTCGGTATGTTGTGCTATTTATTTGTTTGGGGCCTAGAATTTTTCTTATGATTTTTCTTTCCTTCTTTTCAATGTCCTCGACGTCCCTCTTTCTATTCAAAATGAGCGTTTCTGCAGCATATAAACATTCTGGGTTAATAACCGTGTTGTAATGTCTCAGTTTTGTGTTTTTAGATAGGCATTTTTTGTTGTAAATATTTTGTGTAAGTCTCAATGCCGTTTCCATTTTTTGACATCTACCCTTATTGGCCGCTTTTTCCAACCCATTTTCCATGATTATTTCACCTAAATATTTGAATTGAGAGACTCGTCTGATGTTACCATATTTCGTTTTTAGAAATGGTGTTCTTAGTCTGTTGCAGAACACAGTTAAATAAGAGTGGCGAGATTCCATCCCCTTGTCTCACACCAGTTTTAATTTCGAAGGGCTCTGAGATGTCACCCATGAATTTAACTTTTGACCTCGTGTTAGTTAACGTTGCTTTAATAATTGCCAGCGTTTTCAGATCTGGTCCTTGTTCTTTCAAGATTCGGAATAAAGATTCGCAGTCAATAGAATCATATGCTTTTTTGAAATCCACAAATGTACAGACGAGATTTTTATTGTACAGTTTTTGATGTCTTAGAATCAACTTTAGATTCAGGATCTGTTCAGGGCAGGATCTGCCCGGTCAAAAACCTGCTTGATATTCACCAATGTTCGGTTCTAACTGTCCCTGTGCTCTGTCTAGTAGACATTGAGATAGAATCTTGTAACAAACTGGGAGAAGAGATATTTCTCTATAGTTGTTTACATCCGTTCTATCTCCTTTCTTATGTAGTGGATGGATTAGAGCATCTTTCCAGTCTTCCGGAATCCATTCGGTTCGCCAAACTTCTCGTAGAATTTTGGTTATTGGCTTGATTGTACCTGGACCAGCGGATTTCAGAAGTTCAGCAGTGATTCCATCTTCACCAGAAGCTTTGTTATTTTTAAGCCGCTTGATTTGCCTAATTATTTCCTCTTCATTCGGTGGTAATGAATCTGGGTTTGTTTGTTTAGGGTTTAGTGTTGGTAATTTGTTTAAGGGCTCAGGACAGTTTAGTATTTGTTCAAAATATTTCGCAAGTTCCTTGCAATTATCTTGGTTATTTAGAGCTAATTGTCCGTTTTCCTTTTCAAAGCATAGGCTCTGCGGTTGATAGCCTGTTAATTAATTTTAAATGTTTTGAAAAAGTTTCGGGTGTTATTTTTTTGGAAATCTTTTTCTATTTCATTAAGTTGATTGTTTTCATATTTTCTTTTAGTTTGTCTAATTAGCTTCGATGTTTTTTTTCTTACTTCCAAAAAGATGTTATAGTTTATCGCTGTTTTTTGACTGTTCCAATCTTTGAATGCTTTACTTCGGCATAATACTGCTTGCTCGCAAACTTCATCCCACCACGGATGTTTTCTACGTTTTTGTAAAAGGACCAACTTTAAGGCTGTTTTAATGATTTTTTGTTTTGATTCTTGCCAGTTCTGCGCAGGTTGTTTATCAAGTTCTTCTGTTAGGGCTGGTTTTATTTTCGTTGGGTCAAACTTTGGTATTAGCAGCCCCTTTTGAATAAGTTTTCGAGATTTTAAACTAAGTTTGATTCTAGTCAAGTAGTGATCCGTGTCTATATTTGCTCCTTTCCTGACTTGAACATTCAAAATCTCTTTATAATTGGGGTACGAAATGGCAACATGGTCAATTTGAAATTCACCCATGTACGTGTTGGGGCACCTCCAGGTCTTTTGTTTTGTTATTTTCTTCTTAAAATAGGTTGACATTATTTTTAGATTAAACTGCGAACATAGTTCAACCAATCTTCTACCATTATGGTTAGTCCATTTATGAGCGGGAAAACTGCCGACTGTTTTCCTGTACTTTTTTTCTTTCCCTAGTTGGGCGTTGAAATCACCCAATAGGATTTTTACATGGTTAGAGGGACTTTTAGAGATAGTCTTTTCCAGAATTTCTCAGGACTTATTTACTTTTTCAAGATTAGATTTATTTTCTTCGTTAACTGGGAGGTGTGCATTGATTAATGTATAGTTTTTGTTAGCACACTTGAGGGATAGTGTCATAAATCGATTATTTACTGACTGGACATTTGTTATAGAATCAAGAATGTTTCTTGAGACAGCGAAAGCAACACCGGTATGTGGTGTATTTTTAAGTATTCTTTTGTCCGTTTTACTTTTAGAAAGTCCGTAGTTACCGAATTCCAAGGTGTTATCATCTATGAATCTGGTTTCTTGCAAAGCTAAAATTTGGATTTTTTGCTGATTTAATGTTCGCTCCAATTCGTGTAGTTTTCCTGGACGCAGGAGAGAATTGATATTTACCATTCCAAAGAAAGTTTTTATTTTCGGTTTCAGACGTTGGCCAGAGGTCTCCAGTATACTTCGCCTAAGGTACTGGATGGGGCACGGGTGGTGGATAGTGAAAGTTCCATTAGATATTAATGGACAGCTGCGAATATCCCAAAATAAGCAGCCCCGAACCAAGGCAAAAAGAAAACTAAATCCACTTAGCGTCTGACTTGTATCAAGCGGCTGAGTGGTCAGCGTCTGTTCACCAGTGGTGCGGCTGATATTTAAATTCTGGAACTAACCCCTCCAGTCTTAACCTCTGAACCGTCATGGTGCAAACCTTTAATTCAAAGTACAAGATGAAGCGTTCTAGTAATTACAAAAATACATATATATATATATATATATATATATATATATATATATATATATATATATATATATATATATATATATATATGTATTTATGGAGTTGTGTATGTGTGTATCTATGTATAATGGAAACCATTGTCTAATAAATCTTAGAAACATTATATTTCCGTTCGCATGATAGTTCTAAACGTCAATTAATAAAATTGAAATTCAACCTTTTGCCATAAAAACTACAATAAATCTCTTCTTTCATATAAAACTGATAAAATTTACATCTTATAATCTCTAAAAAAACATGTTAAGTGAGTCATAAATAGAGCCCAGTCTCATAAACCGTCATTTAATGCAAGAACCATCGAGATCAGATACTTCTTACACCTACCTAAAGAGAATGTCTATGTGCGGGCTATAGAATCGAAAATCGTTTTGCCACAGCTCTAACTTGATACGTTCGTTCCCCCTTGTAAGCGATGGACTTAATGATCTATCTGATAAGTTAATTATAGTATCGTTTATGTAATAAATTTGGGAATTGTTGGCCTTAAAAAGAATAGAATGATGGTTGTTATTTTTCTAATTAAATCGAGTTGAAATAATATTCTTTCGTTTATTAATTATTACATTGGAAATTATAAAAAATGTTTATAATGAATGCTCAAACGATATACCGGGATAGTTTCGAAATTATACTAAATTTGTATTAAAAAATAATTTAGAACACAAATTATAACAAATGTATTAAAGCGTTTACAGAGTAAACCTTTTTTGTTTTAATAAATGAAAAGTCATCATGATTTGTGGAATCCTGTAGGTTTGTAGGTAATGACTAATATTTAGCTTAGCCTAGCAAAAACTGACTGCTTTCTATATAGTAGACATTTATTCAGCATAATCACATTTCATTTTAAATAAAATTCATACATTGATCATGATGTTATTCTAATCCTTAAAAAACATTTCTGTAAACCACGAGCCCATTATACTAATTACCATCTAATTTGTAGTAAAGTAAATAGTAGTAGAACTAAATCAGTAGAACTAAACCGATTTCATTATGTTTCTCTTTATGTTTCAGTGCAGAGCAATACGACACCTGTTGGTGTAAATATTATTTTGCGAAAACAACACTCTTTCGGAAAGTTTTCCACAAGTTTCCAATATTGTAGTCCCAAAATTGAATTGTATGAAATAAACTATATGTATAATTTAAATATCAATATTTTTTATGTTGACAAGGAAATTGTTTTAGTCTTCTCGTCTCTAACATTTTTTTTCGACGTTTAAACTCATTCAATTTTAATTGTTGATTAGAATGGATATTTATCTTTTAATACTCTTGATATATCATAACAATAACCTTTACCAGATAATCTTTACAAATTGATTTATTCAAAAAGCAAAGAAAATTTATTCATGCTCCAAGAAATAATTGCTCATTTCTTCAACTACCCCCAAACGTCAGAAGGTGTCTCCAGATACCAGTTTCTGGCCTAAACCGTCATTAGTCGGGCTCAAGCTGAACGTTCGGAAAGCCGCTGAAAAAAATGACCAAGGCTACGAGCATATACACTGGCTTTGTCGGATGTAGGTTGCAATACAATGCAGCTCACGCCATCCTGTGATGAACCCCACTACAGTTAGACTGCACGAAATCTTGTCTAGATACCAGGTATGCATGAAAAGATGGATAGTGGGCACGTGAAAATTTTCATATTCTCCACAGGCTCACTATGCAACATTCCGTAACACAACTTTAATCCGTAACATCAAAGATTGACATCTTGTGTCCCAGGTCCTATTTTGTTAATAAATAATTTGTCGAGTAACACAACAGATATAATAAAATAATTAAAGATAATTTATCAATTATAATCTTTACACCTTTAAAAATTCGAAGTAAGGGATTCTCGACGGCCCAGGTTGGCCAACATAGCTTGGTAAAGACTCGTCATGTGTCCAGCAGAACCATCTGTGACGTTATGGGTTAAAGTGATAACCTTTTCTGCTAAAACTTAGTACGTGAACTTAAAGCTAATTATTGTTTTCAGCTACATATAGTTATTAGCATAATAATATATAGTGCCGGCCCGTAAAAGAGGGCGTTTGGGGCGCCGCCCCTCCTGCATTTTTCGAAGTAAACAATTTTTCAAAGCAAAATACCATATTTTATTTCCATTCAGTTTCTTTCTGTTTTTTTCGAATTTTTCGAACTTTTCATGAACTTTTTCGAATTTTCCCTATTACTTGCAGTTACAATAAACTGTGTGAAGGGTTTACTCTTCGTGAAAGGATAAGTACCTACTTATTCATTCCTTTATCTGCGCAACAAGCAACAAGCCATCCTTCAATGTCCTTGTAAGTAGTAACAATACAAAATTTTAATGCTTTCCTGGTTCACCTCCTGTATAGGGTTTCAATAGCACGAAAAGTAAAAAGGAGGAAGGGTAAAGCAAAAAAATCTTCGGCAGCACTATTTTCTTCTACGCCCTCCCACTTTAAAAACCCCCGAGCCGCCACTGATAACATATATTAAAACTCCCAAGATTTCTTCCCAATTTGCTAGAAGACTAATGATGGGGTTTCCATTTACTACAAATTATAACAAATATTGTTTAACGAACAGTCAATATTCACTTTTAAAGTGTAAACAATACATTTGTTCTATTTAATGAAAGACTTTTTTGGTAAAATGTCTACTTTATTATAAAAAATGTTTGATGCATTTCGCTAGCACAGTAGCTTCGTCATTTCTGATGAAGCGTAAGTGCTAGCGAAATGCGTCAGACATTAATGATAAAGTTGAAATTTTGCCAAAAAATCTTTCTTTAGACATTTGATGTGATGTGATGAATTTCCATAAAGTACAAGCCAACACAATCCAATTTTTTTTTAGTATACCTGAAGCTCTAAACATGAATTGAATAAGTTCAATTGTTTTTAAAATATTCTCCGCGATAATCGATACACTTTTGCATACGTTTAAACCAATTTTCATACCACTTTTTTCGTTCCAATTGAGGTATCTCCAAAACATGCATTTAGAACGCAACAACCGGTTCTTCTGGCATCGAAAATCGTTGGCCGCGTAGTTTATACTCAACGGACGGGGCAAAAAGAAATCATCGGGTGCCATATCAGGACTGTACGGCAGATGATCCATCAATTCGATGTTTTGACCGGTCGAATATTGAATTGTTCCATTCGATTTGTGAGAGCTCGCGTTGCCATCGTGAAAAATGATCCAGCATCGCTAGTTGTTTTTTATTATTTCTCCAGACTCCTGGCAAACAAATGGTTGTGTACCATTCAGAATTGACCGTTCTACGATTCTCTAGTGGCAATGTAGCCGTATTTACATTTATCCCAAAAAAAAACAGGTAACTATTTGCTTCCAAGTCCTTCTACCGCGAACAACTTCTGTTGGGTTTGGCTCATTTTGAAACTCCTATATTGTCGACTGCTATTTACTTTCGGGTTCATACGTCATTTCTTTGCGCCAATAGATCCAAGCCATTTTTAGCGGTTGTCAAATTATGCGGAATCCAACGCGCAAAATTTTTCAATCGCACCATATGTCACATGACGATCTCACTTTAATAGATCGCGCACAGTATAGATGACAATCGATAGAGCTATAGAGAGATAAAGTAGATAAAGAGTAGATAAAGACAACCGATTTTGGACGGCCTTCTTTAAATTCGTCCGTGAGCATTAAAAGTCGTAGTAAATCATTACACGAAAATTTTCGAATAATTCCATTTTTTGAGAGAAATTTTCAAGTCACTAAACAACATAAATAGCGTCCGTATGACAAAACGTTCTGCGTACGTATACAATCAACAATGTAAAACTTTACGATGTATATGTCAGATGATGCCTAGCAACACCATTGTTGCCATTTTCGGATACATAAATAGCAATCCCCGTATAGACCAGAAATGGGCAGTTCATTTTATTCAAAATGATATTCTAATTCTTCAAATACGAGTATAGAATGAAAAGCCAGATATTTTTCCGATTGATGGTGATGCAATAGTGCCATAGCAACTGTAATTCTTAATGATTAATTTCAAACCGATTTGACATTTAATTTTGTTTTGACACTTTTCGAGAGCAGTTAAATTTGATATTTTTGCTATCATAGAAAGGGCGAATTTCGTGTGTTGATTAAAAACCACTTTGAAAAAACCATCAAACAAACGAAACTTTACGAAAGTTTCGATCTAGTCCATCCAACAAGTGTTTCTCCACGTTTAGGATGTCCGTTAAGATCGCTACTCAGGAAATAGTCAACAAAATCCATGATATCAAGTTGGCCAATCGTAGAATGGACGTTAAGGGATTGTAGAGATGAAAATCATTCTCGAACACGTACAGTACATCCTACGGAAATATATAAGCGCAATGGGTGCCGCAATTTCTCACTGTGGGCCAAAAATATATTCCAGGGATCATCATCCATTCCATCAATCGATTTCATCAATCAGCTTGCAGACATAAACAAGTTAAACACATTAAAAAGTCTAATAAGTTTGTCTACTTCGGAATATTCGTAACCAATGACGTTTGAACATTCAAAAAAATTAGAAGAGGGTAGTGCCACTACAAGAACTAATAACACAGATCGAAACATTGATAGGAATACTCTTTTTGCATTTCATTTAGGTAGTTAGTAAAATGCCTTTTCACAAAAATGGTCCTGCACATCCTGTTTGCATTGCCTTTTTCTCCTTTATATCATGGGATAATTGAAATTATTTGTACCTGACTCTGGAATGGACAGTGTTGGAATTACCACAAGACCTTAGAGGGGGAGTCTCTCTGTCTCTCCACGTTTAGGATATCCGTTAAGAACGCTACTCAGGAAATTGTCAACAAAATCCATGATATCGTGTTGACCAATCGTAGAATGGAGGTTAAGGGATTGTTGAGATGATAATCATTCTCGACGAACACGTACAGTACATCCTACGGAAATATATAAGCGCAATGGGTGCCGCAATTTCTCACTGTGGGCCAAAAATATATTCCAGTGATCACTTCATAGCAGTCACCACATTTTCAGAGATTTGTGGCTGTGAATGAAACTTACATTCATCTCTATACACCAGAAATGAAGAAACAGTCAAAGCAGTGGATTTTACCATGCGAACGTGCTACGAAAAAGGTGAAGACGTTTCTATCGATCGGAAAGATCATGGCCAATCTTATCAGGGATTTACAAGGCATACCTTCATCGGTTATTTGGAAAAGAGAAAGATGACGAAAGGAAAGTAAAGAAGAAAACACCATCATTTTGTGATGAACAATGCACTATTTCGTCACGACATGCATCGTCCATCGCTGCAACAGTGAAATGGATCAATTTGCAGTATTAATTGATTCCACATACCCCTATTCTTCAAACTTGGAGCTCTTTGACTTCTTTCTCCTTCCAAACCTGAAGAAATGACTGGCTGGAAAGAAATTTACATAAAAAAATAAAGGAATTCGTACTTTTTGGGATGAATAAAATGTAGGAAAACATTTTCAGTCAGTAGGAATCTACTTTGAATCAAAATCACAATATTTTATTTAAACAGTAGCTGAATTTTCATTAAAAAGCACGTTGAAGGAGATTATTTGTCAACCGGTTACAACTAATGGCCTTAAACTCGAACGTACTGAATGATCTGAAGCTATCAAGGTATATGAATATAACCGACACTTTTCAATTTGAGTAGTATACATTTTCTATGCAAATTTGGTGCAATTTTGTTTTTTTTTACATTCATTAAACTGTAAATATGCTCTTTAACTTGTTAAATGTTGCGGAACCGAAAATTATCGAAACCTATTGCAATCACTACGCCCAAAAACTCGATCAATTCAACAAATCAATTTCATCGTGCTCCTTTTTTTCCCTCCCTAACCCCAATTACTTAATTTTTAATCGACACCTCGAAGATCAATTAACCAGAAGTGGTCGGGTCGAATCGAATTAATTTTTCGAAATGGGAAAAATAGTTGCTTCACCGATTTTTCGCAAACGTTCAGGACCGATTTGCCTTGCTAATTTATCCATAAATAAACGATAACCGCCAAGTAATCATCACTACATTATTATATAAAGCTCGATAGCTAACAGTTACGTAATAATTACGTCATTTCCATTCGTATTTGTTCATTCAATCCGTTCATTCATGGATGCATTCGCCCGCTATAATAAGCAAACGCATTAATAAAGGTGAATTTTTTCTGTAAAAAGTTGTCACGAACGGGCGTATTTAAATCTATCCATCTTGTGAAATATGAATTTATCTTCATTTAATTCAAGAAAAATCTTGTTTCCGTTTTTGTGTCATCTGTTGCATTGTTTAACAATTAGCAATCGTTGATTTCATTAACTTCTGTACTACCCGAATCAATAAATACCAGCACAGCTTCACTCAACACACTCTTATACTTATACTAAATTTTACTGCTATCCATCAATCGATTTCATCAATCAGCTTACAGACATAAACAAGTTAAATACATTAAAAAGTCTAATAAGTTAGTCTACTTCGGAATATTCGTAACTAATGACGTTTGAAAATTCAAAAAAATTAAAAGAGGGTGGTGCCACTACAAGAACTAATAACACAGATCGAAACATTGATAGGAATACTCTTTTTGCGTTTCATTTAGGTAGTTTGTAAAATATCTTTTCACAAAAATGGTCTAGCACATCCCGTTTTCATTCCCTTCTTCTCCTTTATATCATGGAATAATTGAAATTATTTGTACCTGACTCTGGAATAGACAATGTAGGAATTACCACCAGATCCTAGAGGGGGAGTTACACAGTATTCTAGGAACCTTTAAGAGCAATTTTATTGTTTTCTTTTGTTTAGTTTGTTTAGGTCTCGTTTACAGTACAGTCAAGTGTTTAAGTCGATTTTAAACAAAATGGCAAGTTGTAGTAGTCGATTTTGCAGAATTCCAGCCGATAAGTTTTGTTATATATGCAGATGATTTATGTTAGTCACAAGCTAGATCTATATCAGAGGAAGTCAAAAAGCCTATCTTTTATATTCTAAGTGCCAAATTCGAGATCAACATGAAAGTTGGGCTCCTCATGTTTGTTGTGTGAGTTGTAACGAAAATGTAGTGCAGTGGATGCTTCGAAAGAAACATTATATGCCGTTTGCTGTTCCTATGGTGTTTAGAAAACCTACCTAAAAGAAATATTTCCTCAATTAAGTGATACAAAACTAAAAGAAGGCATATTTATTGGACCTCAAATAAGAAAGCTTCTAGGTGATTTCCGTTTTCAAGTCAAATTAAATGAAAATAAATTGGCAGCTTGGAAGTGCTTTGTAGTGTAGCGAAAGGATTTCTGGGTAACAAAAAAGATGAAAATTATAGAACCATTATAGATAATCTCTTGAAAGCCTGTGAAAGACTAGAGTGTCGCATTCTTAAAAATGCATTTTTTACACTTCTTTTTGGATTTTTCCGAATAATTTGTGTGCAGTAAGCGACGAACAGGGAAAGAGATTTCACCAGGACATCAGGACGATGGAAGCAAGATACCAGCGACTCTTGAACCCATCTATGTTGGGCGACTACTGCTGGGTTTAAAAAGAGATAATGCTGCAGAATACAAAAGGAAAAAGTGAAAGTATTTGTCGCTGTATGACATCTCACGTAATATATTCTTTATTCACATAATCCTCAGTAATGTCTTTGCATGGATTTAACACGTTTTAAATGGTTATATTAAATTAATAGTAAATTGTAAACATATGTCTTCTTTTATTTTCCACCGCCGACCCCTGTAACAAAAGAAAAGTGTACGTGTTACAGTATTTAGCGTATTATTTTTGGATTTAGGACTACAAAATACTTCATATACAACTATTTTCATCAAACTTACCTCAAAAAACTTTAAATTTGTTAACCTGTGTAATTAAGTTTTGTTTTAAACAAGACCAAAAACAGCTCCATAAAATTTTGAACATGGAGTCATCCTTCGTCTTTACATACAGTAAACAGTACAATATAGCATAAATATAAACATTATTTATCCATAAAAAAATTATGGTTCAACAACTAAATAAAAGAACCGACAACCTAATTATAAAACTAACCGACAGCCGAAGGAAAACTTAATGATGCCAATGACTAATACATTAAAAAATTCTGAAAAATAATTACAGGCGAAGAAGATCGATCAGCCGAGTACGATTTTTAGATTGAAGAATAGGAAAAAATATTTCATATCCAGCGAAATATGTACCGAATATTTTCACAATTGCATTTTGTTAATGCCAAATTTAGTCTAGTTTTTAGCGTTAGATGGTGTTGCATTCAAAAAGGTAATTATTTCATTCGTATAGAAGTTCAACGAAGTTTGACCGTTGTGAGGAATTTCAACTTAGTAACTTATAGACGCAAAAAAAGAGATGTGCTGTGAATGATTCAGAAAATTTCTACTTGAAAACGAAAACTTGAAATCAATCAATTTTTAAAGCAGTTGTTATAGGTGATGAAAAATTGATTGTGTATAAAAATGTTAAACGTAGGAGATGGTGACGTAAACACGGGGATGTCCCATCACCACCCAGTGTAAAGGCCAGTTTAGATTCAAAGAAGGTTATGTTATACATTTGGTGGGACTGGAAGGGATTCGTTTATTATCACTTGTTACCTAAAAACCAGACCATTAATTCGAAGAAATACTATTCACAACTATGTAAACTAAAGGTAACATTCGACCAGAAGCGACCTGAATTAGCGATCTGAATTAGCCAACAGAAAGAGCATTGCGTTCCTCCGACACAACGCTAGACCACAGGCGTCTTTGGCCACCCTACACAAACTTTTAGAACCTGATGGGAAGTTTTGACCCATCCACCGTGCTCTCTGGACCTTGCGCCCTTCAAATACAATTTATTTAGATCGCTCCAAAAAAATTAAATGTTAAAATATGAACCATCTTAGAAGAGTTGAAAAATCACCTGGATCAATTCTTTAGGCAGAAACCTCAGGACTTCTATAAGCATGGGATTATGCAGCTACCGGATATTGGGAAAACGCATATTGAACAGAACGGCACATTAATTAATTATATTAATTAAAAGACATTTTTAGTAAATACATTTTTTCTTCAATTTTATTCATAAAAAGAGGACGAAATTTTGTGTCAAGCCAATATCTAAGAGACAATTAGAGATCGACAGTGAAATATTAATTATCAAGAAAACTTTCTAGGATGTTCCTCGTTTTCTCAAAGAATAGTGTTGAAAAGAACATATAGGGTAGACAAAATATAGAATATGTAGTATGTAGAAATTGCTAATATACTAAGAAATTGAATAGCTAATAATTACCTAACTATGTAAGGAATAACTGAAGACGAATAAATAAATTATTTCGAAAACATTTAAAAATTATCAAATGAATAGTCGCTAAAAGAAGACTCGAAAAAATAACAAGGAATTTTAAAATTACGAACGGAAAGTTGCTCACGTGATATTATTAAAAGAAACATATGTTCGGTAGTCGATTGTAAAGTGAAAATATATAGAACAAACAAGGTCCATTTTACAATACATAACTATTATTTATTTATTAACACTACATAAGTATTATTTTGAAAATAAATGAAATGAGATTACTGACATCATTGAAAGGAATAACTCTATAGAGTAGACAGAACACAAGACAAAAAAAGGGAAGTGATGTATATTAATAAACAAAAGAAGTCAAATGACAATAAAGACAGTAATAGTAGAAGAAACATCAACAAAATAACAAACACTTCACTTAGAAGTGAAATTTCAAATATTAAACTGGACTAAGCTGGAAGAGGCCACCGGGATTACTAGAACTTTATTGCGATAGATTGAATTTAAGAATAAGAGAAAACGAGAAAAATATAGTCATTATCCGTGATTTTGAAGTATGATATATTAAAATTTAGTTCCAGCAATAGTTACATTCCACAGCACAGCAGCACAGCTTTTAACACAATGACAATATTTCGAAGTAAAAAGTTCTATAAAAATTCCTTGTTACATTTCACTATATAACGAGTGGGGCAAATATCACGCTACCATTTTTATTATGTATTCCTCTTAAACAAAAACCTGATTTTTTCTGTATGTTTATTTCACCTTTAAATTTTGAGTAAATTAATTTCTGAAAATTATGTCAATCGATTTTTTGATTTTTAACTCATTTTCCATAATTTTTGTCAACACATCTGGTGTTAATGTAGAGATTTCAACACAAATGTCGCCCTTGAGTTGGCGTATGGTTTGGAGCTTGTGTGTGTAATCTTTTTCTTTCAAAACCCCCATAAGAAATATCCTAGGGGCCACCAAATCACGTTTGCATAAAAATTGGCAATCTGAAGGAGTGATTTATGATGGCATTACAGTATCCTAATTGCTTGTTTTCGATCGTTTTCGAAAATTTTTGAGGGACTGTGAAATCAGTAAATAAAATTGACAGTTAGACCAGGTGTTAATCCTAATTGCTTATTATTGCTTGATTGAAAAGTCTACTGGCAGATAAGGAAAGTCGTTTCTCGAAATCGGCATAAACTGCATAGAGAAATTCACAATTGTTCACCACGTCGTCGAATCGACGTTTCTAAAGTTTCCTCCACACTTTGCCCCCACGTGCAATATTTTCAGTGCTTGGCACTGTTGCACTTGGATCTCTTATACAGGGCCTATATCTAACTGTTCCCAGTTCTAAAAATGCTTGAATAAACGATACATTGTCGTTTTATGAGACAATGGACTATTGGAATATTTTTACTTAAATTCAGGTTGAGTTGCAATAATTGTTTTTTATGTAAATTACAACAATTTCACTACGCTCTTTTGGAGTGTATTTATCCATAATAAAACTTGCACATCTGTAATAGACAACACCCACACCCAAACTATCACAAATATCTAGAAAAAAAATGGCTCCAAAACAAAATAGTGATATGATACTTCGCCCACTCTTTATATAATATTTGAAAAAATAGTCAACACCAAACAATTTTTTGTTTATCTAGTATAAACAATATTCCAACTAAGAATAAATAGCATAATTGATATCGCAATTTGTTGATAGGTGTCGACCTCAAATAATTGCTGTGAATTTTAATTCAATGAATTTGTTCTGGAGTTTGTTTGGAGGTCTAGAATAAGCCATATTTATTAAAATCATATGAGTTATACAAAGCCAATTCAAACTATTTTGGTTAATATTTTAGGCATAAGGTGTGTAGCAGCATAGCTTGTTTAAAGAATTCAAATAGAGTACCACAAACAGGTCGTTGAATTGAAGAAAACTTGTTTGAACCAGGCAACTCAAACCTTACCGTCATAAAATGCATCTTAACGGTCGACAAGGCTTTTTTATGAAGTCCCAGTATTTTCCAATCAGTCCAAAGACATTTATTAAGTCGTGATGTTAAGGTTGTTTTAATGACATGCCGGAGTATGTCCAGTGACTTATCTCCTATCAAATCCAGTCATAATTGACGCCTATTATACATTGTGAAAAACTACCTAATACTCCATAATTAAAATCTAAGTCGGTGGGATTATAACACTTCAGCATACGATTACAACTGTTTCCTTTAAATAATTTTTTTGCCAGTTTATTGGGGTGATTGTCAAGTCGTTGTTTGTAATTAATATTAGAGTTTCTCACTTCTTGTTTAACTGATAGGACTCGTAAATCTTGTTGGACTATTTCGTTTTGTACAAATGACGATGCGTCAACGATCATCCTAAGCACTTTCAACTTTGGAATTAAGTTTATGAATTTGACATGCAAACCAACGAATAAGTTTCGAAATGACGCTTCTATAACCAGCCAAAACCAAAAATCTGATCGTAAATCAGAATCATCATGACTGTCTTCTTTGATTATCATGGAAGTGGTCACTCGGAATTCCTTCTAAAGAAGCGAGTGAATAAACAATATAATTTGGGCATTATGAGACGTTTGAAAGAAAATGTTCGTCCGTAATCCGCCATCCCACATATCAATCCTTATTCACGAGTTTGTAACAGATATGGACCCGTGTGACTTTTTTTTATCTCGAAACTAAAATTACCACTTTATGGAAGGCGTTTTCAGTCCACTGAAGCCATAAAACAAAATTTCCGGAAAGAGTTGAAGGCGGAGGGTGCCCGTAAGATGTATTTCAACGAGTAGACTATTTAATGGCATAAGAATATTGCATCCAATGGGCCTATTTTGAAGGGCATATAATAAATTTGGATGATTTAACCAATATTTCGTGTTGTATTATAGAATTCTCCGTAATTATTTGACGGAATCCATAAATTAATAATTGATTTTAAAATATGAAACGGTTTAATCTAAATGTTCATTCCACAATATAGTTTGCATGTATTAAATTATAAGTTACCGTAGGTTTATTAATATTTTTATCAATTTCAAATATTGTAAATAAATTTTAGATCAGTTGTCAAAAAGAAATAGGTAAATGGGTTATCAGGCCCAAAAACACGCTCTTGTGTGATCTTTTATCAGTTTCAGGTAATTTGTTCAACGCCCAATCTGTATACATAAGATAATTTCCTTATGAAAAATCCATGTACCGACGCGTGTATAACCTAGAATTTTTAGTGAAAGTGGTCCGACCAACTGATGGATTTAGGCGTTTCGTATTGTAGTTTGTAAGGTTCAAAAATCGTAAAAAAAACAGTCAACTTTCTTTCACGGCGTTTTAAAAACTTGAACATATATCGTTTGGTGTTTTATGAACCAAATATCATTTTACCACCCTTGACCTATTTTGATATATATATATATATATATATATATATATATATATATATATATATATATATATAAGGTGTCTGGAAATAACGTCGAAATATTTTGGAAGGTGAGTCCAGAGATTATAACATAAACAAAGTTCCTATAAAGTATCCCCACAGAAAGTAATCGAGAGGATTTAAATCTGGGGAACGTGGTGGCCGATGCACTGTTCCATGGATCGTCATGGATATAATCAATCCAAACGCGCTCTTACGCTTACAAAGAAATGAGGTGGAGCCCCATCGTGGGTAAAAAAACATGCCATATCTGAACTGATATAGTCCATTTTCCTTTTGCAGGTCTAGCAAATGGTTTTCCAAGAAATTTAAATACTGCTGTCCATTTAAACGGTTGGGAAGCACATACGGTCCAATCAAAAAAATTCCCTAGTATCTCTGCCCAGATATTGATTGAAAACTTGTCCCGATGCCCCGATTCGAAAAATTCGTGTGGATTTTCTTCCACCAACACATGAGTATTGTGAGAATTGAAAATTCGTTTGCGAATGAACATAGCTTCATCTGTAAAGAGAATATTCTGCACAAAATTTTCATTTAAACGCAATAGCATCCTTAACCATTAACAAAACTGGATTCTTTGTGGCAGATCAGTAAGCCTTAAAGGCTTGAATTTTCTCCAAATGATATGGATAGAGCGCTTGCTCTCTAACAATTTCCCACGCGGAACTTTTAGGAATGTTTTCTTGACACTCACATTGTCTGACACTTACTCCTGGGTTTTCTGCTACATTTTCTAAAACTCGTTGTTCATTTTCTACAGTTCTGGTGTTCCGGATTTTTCCACACCAAGTTTGCAAGGCATGAAAGATCTCTTTTGGCACAATCTTCTATGCTGGGTTTTAAATGTTTCTGTATAACAAGTACTCTTCCTGATATAGTCTGATGAAGAAAGCAGCAAAGGTGTCATTAGATGACCAAACCTGATAAAGAAAATACAAGACCTTTGAGATTTTTATTTTACGACATAGTCACTTTATAATTCAATGTATTTATATAGACCAACAATATACCAACTTTTCAATACCTCCAATATAATAATTTATCCAACATTGTAAAATAAACAGTTGTATATATTTGAAGTGAATCTTCTTACGACATTGTCATTTCTTTACGTTTGGGAAGAGCAAGTAATCGCTGGAAGCCAAATCCTGTAAACACGACGCATGTGGGATCATCTCAGAAAGTAACTTATGGAGTTTTGCAGTAACAAACCAAAACGTATGTACAGACGCATTATCATGGTAAAAGAGCCTTTCTTTTTAGCCAAATATGAACGTTTAGCCAAAATAGTACCATTTAGTTGATTCAGTAGTCAAGCGTAGTACTCCCCGGCGATGATGCTACCTTTTGCTAGGTAGTCTATGAGCACCAAACCATAAAAATTTCAGAAAACTATAGACGTGACTTCTCCGATAGATAAAACCGTGTCCGCTTTTACCCACTATCTGGACTCCTGCTTCGTTCCTGATGTATAATAGAAAATCAATGTTTCATCTAGTCCTACAAAACGTCGAAGAAATTCAGCAAAATTCGAATAATTCGAATCACTCAAATATTCGAACGGAAACCTTCACTCATATTAATTTTCAAACCATCGTGTAACATGTACAACCATATTTAAATTCCACCACTTTTTTACCATCGAAAACGAAGGATAATCTTTTAAAAGTCGAATCTAACTCTTTTTGTATATTCGTTGCAATAAAACCCTCTAAAACAAAGTACTTCATAAGAGTTTCACTATACCATCTCCGGATTGACAGCAATCCTGCTTGACAAATATCATGAACATATATATGGTGAGAGTTGCACAATTTTTGTATAAGTCGACAACATTTCAAACGACCCGTGAATGTGTTTTTATTCTTTGGATATTCATGATGATATTGATCATTCTAGTAACCAGACTTTTTATTCGATTTAGTGTATATGATTCATTCTATTTTGATTCTTCAAAGTATATATATATATATATATATATATATATATATATATATATATATATATATATATATATATATATATATATATATATATATTTAAATTTGGATACACAATGAAAAAAATATGAAACCTTTTGTCTCAATATATTATAAAGGGTCTTCAGCGGATTTTTTATTCAATCATTTTTTAGTCAAATACAGCGATTTTTTTAATTCCTGGATAAACACAAAATTTACTTGGACTTCAAAAAACTTAATATTGTTGACTTGATATTGTTAATAATTGAAGGGTAATATATGATATTTAAACATGAAAACAATATCTGCCAAATGACCACGTCTTGTACTTCCACAGATCAAATGGATCTCCACAGATCAAATGTCAAAATTTTGGATAACATTTTGGCATAACCGTGGCTCTATCCCACCAATGACTCGAATAATTTCATTCTTTAGATCAAGAATCAATTATGGATTGTTCTTATAGGCCTGGCTTTTCACGTAACCTTAAAGATTATAGTCCAACGATGTCAAATCACATGATCTTGATGGTCAATTAACATCACCATTTCTTACATTATATTGTCCAGGAATGTTTTTTTCTTAATAAATTAATTGTTTATTAGCAGAGTGAGGTGTAGCGCTATCCTGTTAGAACCACATATCCCCCAGATCAATATTATTCAATTCAATCCACAAAAATCCAGTTATCATCTCACGATATTGAACACCATTCACAGTTTCAGCTTCCTCAGTAGCATTCTGAAAGCAATACGGTCCAATTACACATCCTGTCTATAGTACACACCAAACAGTGACTCGTTTAGCATGTAAAAGTTTCTCATGAATGAATCGTGGATTTAGCCACCAATTTCAAAAAGTGCTTCATCTGAAAAGATGATTTTGTGAGAAAAATCATCTATTTGTTTTTTGACCAAATTGACAAATGCAAACCGTTTTGAATAATCCAGTGGGTTTAGTTCTTATGTTATTTGAATATTATATTTGAATTGTAAAATATGTCATGTTGTGGACCGACGACACAGTGACCAACACGACTATATATTGCTCTTCATTTAACTCCCAGTGATTCGTCGCTGCTTTCAGATGAACGATTGTGCAAACTGAAAATATCACGTAATTTTCTTAAGGCATTTCTTGAAATGATCTAACAATTTTAACGCATTGTTGTAGTAAGTAAGACTCTATTTTTATAAATATCATACATAACACTTCTGAAATGAGAGTAGACCCAAGCAAATTCACAACACCATTTGTGTTTTTTTCAAGAATTAAAAAACCGCTCAATTTGACCTGTTCGGAACAAAATAAATTTGATGTGATAAAAACATCACTTAGTAACTACAAATTTAGTCTCATTAGTGAAAAAAAAGTAATATACAACACAACCGATCATCAAACTAAAGTAAGATATACGATTATCGTTGCAAATGTTTTGCGCACTTTTGTCTCAGAAGATCCAAAAAAATATATGCAGAACATGAGGACAACTGCAAAAAAAACCATTTTAGTTCATCAAAATGACTAATCGAAACACAAACTTTCAACATGGACTGGTGTAGCACAGATGAAAAAAACTTGTTGAGATATCATTAGTATTATCGATGCAGGTAAAGTTTCAAACTACAATATTGCCCTCTCAGTCTCATAAAAAGGTAAACCTTGGCAATATGTGGACAGAAAAAAATGTACGTATGTAGATAAACGTAATGCTAACGGTTCGAATAAAGAATGTATCTCTGAACGGTAAATTAAAAAAATTGAACATGACTTTGTTAGATATAGTTCAATAAGATGAATAATTCTTATATTGAAACGTTTGGTTTGATTTTCATTATGCTCTAAAAGAATTACTAGAAAACACTAAATCATTTGTTTATAATTCCTCGATAAGAGTTTCACTAACTATAGCTTTGTTCTAGCAACGACTTCAAACAGTTCGGAATCGTCCGGAGTTTACGCAGACAAATGTACGCGTTCTAGCAAATTAAATCCGGAATTCGGCCTACTAGTCAGATGTTCTAGCGACAACAAAATCCAGTTTGCAAACCGTCCAATTTAGTTTGTGACATGCGCAATAGTTGAAAATGTTCCTTGATTTGTTTTGACTTTGGATTGTTTGGTTATGTAGGAGCTAATTTTTTAAAATGTTTTATATTTTTATTTTCTGAATTAACATCGATAAACTGCAAACCTTGAGACTATTCAGTTTTTGTGTTTTAAAACATTTCCACAGGTTTTAGGGAAAAGGAATTTGTAGGTGTGATTGGGACTATTGACGGCTCGCATATAAAAATTGACAAGGCTACTATCGATCCAGACTCATATTAAAATAGAAAATATTTTTACTCCATCTAGGTGAGTTCAGTGAGGAAGATTTATAACTTTTATTAAATTTATTTCAAACAATATTCATATTCCTTTTTTGATACCCTTCATACTTAATGTTTAAGTTTGTTTTTAATTATTTTCAGATGCAAGCTGCGTGTGGTCATAATTTGAGGATAAGAGATATTTTTATTTGATATCCTGGCTCTGTTCATGAGAACAGGGTTTCCAGAAATTACCCTCTATGTACAGAATTGGTGGATAGGTGTCACGACTTTTATTTATTCGCGGATAGTGGCTGTTCTTGCATGAAGAACTTATTATCGCCATTTAAAGGTAGAGGGGACTTTACAGCCATAGAAACACAATTCAAAGTTATCCACAACCCTTTGTATTATCGAACACTGTTTTGGCTTACTGAAACAGAAATGGCAGAGGCTGTACTACATTAATATAAAAAAAAAATTATAATATAGTCAATTTCATTAACGCATGCAGTATACTGCACAATTTATCTATAAAAGATGAATTTCACCTTGATGAAGTTCTATCAAACATAGAAAACCCTCTTATACTTGTACTTAATAAGGAGGAGGATGAGGATAATCAAAATATCAATAGGGATGCTGCTGATCACAGAAATTTTGTAGCTCGACAAGCTTTAATATAGCATTAATATTGTTATATTTTAAATAATTTATTGCTCAATGACGGTTGATTTTTAAAAACAACACAGAAATTATAATTAAAAGCTCCATTAGAAGACCACCTTAGAAACATCAACTTATTTTGAATGATTTGACTTTCTTTTTACTTAATGTATAATTTTCTTTTATATTAATTCGTCTAAATTTAAATATAATTTTCATGTTGACTGTGTGTCTTAGTGTGTACTCAAGGCTTGCCAATAAATAATTTATATAAAGTAATGTAACATTATTAAATATTTTCAGATAAAAGAAAAAACATTTGATAATCTCGTTTATAATTTTTAATAAATTTTAAACCGAAAATAAACAAAACTCTATATAAATTAATAATTCCTTTCTACATACATCTAATATATAATACAAAACAAAAACTAATAAAAACATGAAAGTTACATAAGTGAATTGATATTAGAATTTGTATTTTTACTAATTTCTTCTAGTAACTGGTTTCTTTCTAATAATTCATTTCTTCTTTTTTTAGATTCCAACTTCCCTCTCAATCTGCAAAATTTGCTCTATTTTGTAATTTTCTAGCTTCCGTTTTTCTTCTTGATAGTGCTTCCTATCTAAACGCATTTGTTCAAGGGTTACATCCTGTTTGTTTGTAGTCTGTATCGCTTTTCTTATTTTCCTCGGTGCATTTGCAGGGGTTGTTGGTGTTCAATAAATATATTTGCGTCTTCGACTTCCAAGTCTGGTTCAACAATTTTCAATTTCACTTGCAACTTCCAAACTTTCTTCATTAGATGATTTACTTGTTATAATGCTTGATGAGCTGAGTAAAATTTCTGTGTTTATGCTTTTTTCTGCTAAAAATATTAATTTCTGCATTAAATCCAAAATATTTCCCTCCTCTTGTAGTCTGATATATAAACAATGGTTTTGATGTAGAAGGCTCCAGCTGTAACTCACTGTTAACACCAATATTATCCATTTTAACCACCTTTATAATTTTTATGATAAAAACTACTTTGTTCGCTTCACTATTTTCAAATAAAAATATAAACAAACGCGACTTAACGACGCAATGAAATGATACTCAAAATAAGCGTTCTAGCACGTAAAAATCCCAAGCCGTTTGTAACCAAGTTAGGGACGAACATGCGCGGTTAGTCAATCCATCAAACTGGTTTCAAAAATCATCAGAAATTTTATGCTAGAACAAAGCTTTTGTTAGCATTGTCAGATTGAATAATTTCTTAATGATTAAATAATCTCTTAATGATGCTAACCTGGTCAGCGAAACGCACATTGAAATCAAAAACAAGTGATATGGTATTTTGTGGCAAATCTCTGAATTTACTATCATATATTAAAAGGACGATCGTATCATTTGATAATTCATAGTCGTCTATCAGTAAGTAGTTGTGCTTTACTACGGTACGCCTGTTTTATTTCGGGTTCATACAAATATAACTTCCACCTGGTTCAATCGTGGGAAGTTCGATCTGGCAACACTCCCCTTAGGACGAGAAGCCTGCCAACATCTGATGCAACCTCATTACGAGTTTAAACCCCAGAGTCACTTGGTGATTCGTAACGACACTGTCCCTCAACCGGATTTTTCTAGTGCGTTCTGAAAATGAACGACAACAATTTCAAGCAACAGGCCGCTATCAAACTCATTTTCAATTAACCCTAAAAAGTCAAGACTTGTTTCCCTTATCATCTGCTCATTAACCGACGAGCAGACCGTAGAAGATCCGTAATTAAGTGGATATTTTATTCAGTTGTTACAGTTGAAGGCCTTCCGCCTTGAGGTTCATCTTCAAACAAGTCTTGGTCTTCTGAGAATGCCTTAAGCTACCTGTAAACCTGAGCCCTTGACAAAACACCATTTTCATATGCCTGTTGAAATTTTGCAAAAGTTTCCGTCCCACTGCACCCAAGTCTGAAACAAAAATTGATACCGCACCGTGGTTCAAAACTCCTTCCCAGAAAGCACAAGAAAAATCCAATACAAAAAGAATTGCTACAGACCATTATTTTACTATTTCAATTTCAAATTCGTACTGGAGACGCATCAAATGCTGGCCTGCCTTCTCTCCACTGGGAAAGCTAAAGCTGTGCCAGATTGGACGCTACGCACCAATCCCGTTACTTTATTTATATGCTGCGAATTTATTTTAGAACAGACGTAACAAGCAATATATACGGTCAATCAAGAAAAGCAGCAACTATCGCAGGAGCACTGAGAAATTCAACATAGAGGAACAAATATTTTTGAACCAAAACCAAAATTAAAACATACATAATCTACAGCGTACGTCTGCTATTGTGTTACATCATCGAAATCACCGCAGAAACGAATAGGATAAAACAAGTACTGAGAACATCTGAAATAAGAATTCTGAAATTCCTAGTGGGAAAATAAGAATGATAGAAATGACGTCAATCAACAATGCAATATCCATGACATCATAAGAGGAAAACGAGTACGAAGAAGAAACTGAAACCAATACATTTCCAGAATTAACAACAAAATATTAGTTAAAGCAGGCAGAGACGGTAAACAGCACGGATCCAAATCACAAAGTGGATCACAAAGGAGAGATCCTCATAAAACACAAGCCTTTACCTAACGCAAGAAGGAAAAGAAGATGATCTTCTGAATAGCTTTATACAAACCAATCTTTAGATATTCAGCAGTCCTATTTTTTAACGTTTTTTGCCCTTTTTTATTTTTAGCTAGTGATTCTTTATTTACGTAAGAAGAGATATTTTTTGAGTTTTAGATCATGGCAAAACCCAAAAAAAGAAAAAAATATATGAACACGCCACAATCATTCACACATTACTTAGTCCTAGTTTTATTAGTATTTGGCTAATCTCCACTAATGTAGAAGTTGTACAAGTACCACTAATGTAGAAGTTGGATATAACTAGAAAATAATGTAAAAGTTATAGTTTAAGTTATATAGTGATGGTATCAAAAAAGCCTAAGTTTTAAAAGTTTAAAAGTCTAAGTCTAAAAGTGATGCAGTCCTCCAGCAAGTGTTAAGCAGTTTTCTTCGGAGTCTTCCTTTATGGACCTCATAAGATATCATGCTCATATCAACATATCCTCAAAAGATGAAGGAAGGTCATGCTTCAGTTACACAGCTGGCAGAGACAGGACAAACAAGAACGAACAATAAAAAAGGCAGATGGTGGATCATAACTATTCATAAGATAGGAGTAAGAAAAAACACCTATTATAATTGATTAAGTTTCACTTCTTTTGAGATTTTTTTTTTATAAACCAAAGTATATAATGCTCCACTGATGAAATAGCCACATGCTTTATAAAATTATTACATTTCCAGGAACAAATACATTAAAAATGGCGGATACTTTAATCCGTTACTTTTTTCATTCTATATAATCATATATAATGCAAGCGATGTTCCGTCAACACACAAATATTAACAACACTAACAATTTGTCAAGACTGACATGTATTTGACATAATTTATATATTTATCAATTATCTGTCAGATATTTTCATTATTTTACAAGCATATTTATTATAAATAATTTAAATTAATAACACGCAGATATAATGTATGAAAACAGTCCTGCCAATAACAAACGTACAGTTGGATTTAATCAGCAAACTATCAATGACAAGGGCGCTAACGATGAAGATACGTCCAATAATGCCCCACATGAAAAAACTGATAGATCTCTTTCCATAGCATCCGATATCCAAAGCAAAATTCTGACGACAACCATGTCGTATTTGTTGGTGAGAGAACGACCATCTGCAAATACTTCCATTCTGGATCTAATTAGGAATGAGATATGTTTCAATGTTGATCAAGGAATCAGTGTAACTGAAAGTGAAGATCCACTAAGAGAAAAATATGAAATTCAACCACTACAGGATATGTACAATAAAAAACGGTAATTATAAGTATTATGATATATATATATATATATATATATATATATATATATATATATATATATATATATATATATAGGCAGCGGGTGCTAAGAATCACCGGGTCAGGTGGACCAGGCTGCCATTGGACTTTTGACATTGCAACGCTAAATATACGGACTATGAAAAAGGAGGCCCGATTGCAAGAACTGTTAATCGAACTTGACAACATACATTGGGATATTATTGGACTCTGTGAAACACGAAGAAAGAGCGAAGAGTTAATCAAACTTGAATCAATTGGGCACGTACTTTACACCCGAGGTACGGGAAATGGCCGATGTGGCAGAATTGGATTCCTCATCAATCGAAAGCTGAAGGACAGTGTAGTAAAATTTGAATGTACATCTGACCGACTAGCCCAATGCGTCATTCAGCTGAATAAAAAGTTTAGGCTTCAAATCGTCCAAGCTTATACACCAACAATAAAGCAACAGGGGTGAGGAAATTGAGGAATTTTATGATAATGTGGCCCAGCTTATATACAAGGAGAAATGTCGATACAAAATCCTGATGGGTAATTTTAATGCCAGAATTGGAACAACAAGAACTGACGAAAATGCAACTGGCCCATATGGAACTGGTGAGCGGGACAATAAAGGTGACACATTGGTTGATTTTGCTGAAGGACAAGAACTATATATTATGAATTCGTTCTATAAGAAAAATATCTCCAGAAAATGAACATGGAAAAGCCCATCTGGGCTCACAAGTGAAATTGACTATATCATGACAAACTATAAAACAATATTTACCAATTCTACTATCCTTAACAATTTTAATGTTGGTAAGTGACCACCGAATGATACGAGAAAAAGTTAAGATTATCTGTCGAAGAGAATGCGAAAGAATGGTAAGATCAAAGAAGGGCAAAGTGGATTCTGGGAAACTGCTGGAGAGAGGAAGCGATTTTGAGATTTTGAGATTGCAAACCGGTTTGACAAAACAGGTTTGCCATATTACAAGATCCGGAGGAAGTAGAACTAGCAGTTCAATATGAAAAAATCGCCAACAATGTGCTTCAAACGGCTGCTTCAATAGCAGGAGAAGAAAAATGTCTCAAACAGACAAACATCTCCAGTGAGACCATTGGTTTAATGAAGAAACGACCGGCAATGAGAAATGCAGGTGGTTCTTTTGGCAGGGTCGGGTACAATGAGCTCTGTAAAACTATAAGAAAAGGTATCAGAGAGGACACGCGTCGATTCGACGTGCAGCTAGTGCAAAAAACCCTGGAAGAAAACAAAGGAATTAACAATGCTAAACAGAAGCTGAGAAACAAAAGAACGCAAGTATGTGCCTTAAGGCGTGATGATGGCACAGTGTACAGGGCGCGTACGCAAATGTTAGAGGTTGTCAGAAAATTTTATTCCCAGTTATATGAAGATCAGAACCAATCAAGGACACCAATACCCACCAAAGAACAAATGCGAGATATTCTACTGGAGAAAGTAACAAATGCCATAGAATCGATGAGAAACGGCAAGGCTCCAGGAAAGGAAAGTGTAACTGTCGAAATGCTAAAAGGTGATGGTCGGACGTTACATAAAACACGGGCAAAATAATACTCAAAATGCCTCAAAGAACAAAAAGTACCTGACTTATGGAAAAATGCAGAAGTGATCCTTTTATATTAAACGGGGACACAGGAACATTTAAAGAACTACCGTCCAATAAGCCTCCTATCAGTAATGTACAAAGTGTTCATTAAGATAATTTCTAAAAGAATATTAAAAAAAACTGAATGACGCACAACCAACAGAACAAGCAGGATTCAGAAGTGGATTCAGTGCAATGGATCACATCCAAGTTGTACAGCAGGCCATAGAAAGGCACAACGAATACATCATGCCACTGTGCTTGGATGTTATCGACTACGAAAAAGCATTTGACTCCATCTCAAAGCATGCAATAATGGATGCACTGCTTAGCCAAGGGGTAGATAAAGCATATGTAAACCTATTAGGATCGATATATGAGGGAGCTACAGCCACAATTTACCTTGATGATCTTGAAGTGGGAATTAATGTAGAACGAGGTGTACGGCAAGGTGACGCAATATCGCCTATTCTTTTCTCGCTGGCCTTGAAGAAGTATTTCGTAAACTAGATTGGGAACAGGATTGTGTAAAGATCAATGGTGCAAACTTATACCATCTTAGATTTGCAGATGATATCGTTCTCCTTTCACAAGACCCAGAGAAGCTGCAAAGACGTATACAAGAACTGCAAAGGGCTGACGAACCATTTGGTTTGAAAATAAACCTGAAAAAGAGCCAAGTTATGTTCAATAACTTCGCTCAGGACTGAAGAATTTTACTTTTAGGAAGGGATTTGGAGATTGGGTACAACTTTATATATCTTGGGCAGAGGATTTCAATGGAGGGGAATACCGCCCGGGAGGTGGAACGGCGTGTTAAATATGGCTGGTAGGCATCTGGCAGGCTCAACATTGTGTTTAAGAGCAGACTCCCACTTTGCATGAAAAGAAATGTCTTCAATGAGTGCGTTCTACCCGTTATGACATATGGAAGTGAAACCTAACCTGGACACTCACATCGCAATCAATTAAAAAACTTTGGGTAGCACAAAGGGGAATGAAAAGAGTAAAGCAATTGAAATGGAGATGGGCAGGCCATATAGCGAGGCGATGGGTTGACAGATGGACCAAGGCAATCCTGGAGTGGATACTGCTTGATCCTAAATGTCCGCGAAGAAGGCCGAAAGCACGATGGATTGATGACATCGTTAAGTATATTGGATCAGAGTGGCAGAGGAAGGCCCAGGACTATGAATATATATATTTCATAGTCGTATATTCATATTCTTTGCCATCTTTTCATCCGCCATCCAAAGCGCCAGCAAAGGTCTACCAAGACCGGTTTCTGGCCTTAAACCGTCATCAGTTGGGCTCAAGCTGAACGCCTAAAGAGCGGATGAAGCAACTATGATATAAATTCAATCACGATTTTCAATGGCGATTTTGGCAAGGACCTTTCAATCCTCTATAAAAGTAAAGACGGCATTAGGACTCCCCAATCGACAAAATATAGGCTTTATTATTATATTATATTATATTCAGACTTAGTCTCTTAGTCAAAATTAGACTAGTCATCTGCGCAGATATATTAGAAACAGCCAACAAAAAAGAGCAAGAATTTACTGATGCAGCGGCTAAAAACCGAGATAAACGCCCAAAAACTTCATTACCACAGGTATAATGGGGTGGACTGCTGTGTCTAAAGTAAGTCTATAAGAAAGTAACTTTGAAAACATTAAAAAATGGACTGAGTTAATAAACCCTTTATCGAAGGTAGTTAACACCCACTAAATAGAAAGTATAAGCGAATTTTAGTCCACACTAGCAGGGAGAGCCCGATAAGTCTCTTTGAGCTATAATTGAGCATATATAAAAGTCGGTGTTTTAATACCAATACACTATTGGAAGGAAATTTCAAAATCATCTAAATTTATAGATAATACATTTATTTGGCTTGCGCTTTAGTACGGTTTTGAATTGGGCCCACGGTAGTACGATTAAATTTAAACTTATACAGTATTTATAAATACGAAAATAAGTAGTCATATATGAAATGTTTACAATTAAAAAAAAAACTTTATATATGTTTTAATATAATAAGGTTTATGTAACCATCGTAGTTTATCATCACTTCATTACTAATCTTGATATTATTGGTATTATTAATTTTTAAGATTTATTGAATTCTATTTTCTTGATCCACTTGATATTTTATTATTTAGATATTTAAAAAGAATGCCAACAATCTATGAAGAAAACTATGCATGTTTTTCTAGTCGAATGATCAATGATTTCTACGAAGAAGAAAGCAAAGAAATTAAAGTTTGTAACGAATTTCTAGAAACTGTTGAAGTAGCTAAATTACTAGTTGCCAATATAACTTCGGAAGCTGTAGGTAAGTGTCGACATAGTAAAATCGAAATTGTAAATTATCATGAATTTAATGAATTTAGAAGAAGACAACTATATTAATCACACCTGGGAATTGTACTGCTACTGGAATCAGTGTGTTTTCCATTCCGGAATATTGACATGAGTTCATCTGAGTACAGATTCCGAAATCCGTCATATTAAGGCTAATTTTAACGGACAACGACAGATGCCATGTTTTATCAAGTGGTATTGCTGTTGACATTATTCACACCTATGTGTATTTGAATATATCTGATAAACCATGGCTGGTTCTTTTTCGTTTTCTATCGCACAACAGTTTTTTAATGACCCTATTTCTGTTCCACTTTTTTCGCCGCTTTGTGTTATAAAACGCCATCTTTTACCATTTAAAGTTTCATATATTCACCGACATTGTCACACCATCTAGGTATTCTAAGTTATCACTCTTTCTAGGTCTTCCTATTAATGGTCTCCCTGTGGTTTGTGCTCGAAATCATTTTAAGCTGAGTCTACATCATACAAATAAAATTACGTTGCGCGGGCTGTATGTGTTGTATGTGGTGTGCCTGCGCGGCAATGTAGACAATCGAACAACTGGATCAAAAGTTGATCTCTCTGGCTTAAACCTTTTCCAATGTAAAAACCCTGTGATAGTCTTTCTGCTGATTTCACTTTAGTACTGGTATTTTTTTAGAGTCATCAAAGTTAGTGTGACTAATTTTTTCAGGATACCTATTTGAAATGTTGCTCTATGTAAGCAATCTCGCTTTAGCGTGTTCCAATAACAGTAT